>BROE01000003.1:17498595-17670478 GCA_036571765.1 Plecoglossus altivelis
AAAACATAAAACACCTATTAGCAAAGTCATGACAGGTATGTATGTGACGTATAACCTAGTCTATTATAAATGGCAGTACCATTCATTGCAGCCTTCTTTAATTTGTTCTCCTGGTTGATAAACGACCCCATTGTGTGAACAGGGACAGTTTGTCTCCTTTATACAGCCACCATTGCCATTAGACAACAGGCCCTTGGGACACACACAGCCTGAGATGCATTCTTTACTGACCTATAAAACAGAATGGCAATTTCAGTTGTAACTGGAATAAAATCTACCTGTAGAGTACAAAACTCAATGTTGTAAGTACTGCAGCCATAGCAGCAGTTTTTGTGTGAAAAAACTTACACATTCTGTTTGTGTTTGGCAGCTCTTTTGGCATTCGTAGCCCTTTTCATTGTGTCTAGAACTTGAGCAGTTGAAGAACACCATTGGTTCTATGCATGCTGAAAAGAATAATAGAGTTCTTCGATTTAACATTGGCTGATATCTGATTTAACACACATGGTGGTGGGAGGTGGGGGGTGGGGGTAGTACATACATTCTCGTTGTGTTGTGGAACAACTCAATTTCCCATTTTGGCAATAGCTTGATGAACATGAAGAAGAAGAAGACATGTTACATTTTCAAAACGATACACTGCACATTAACAGAGACCTCACAAGGTGAAAATAACTTTAGTATTAGGCATTTAGACGATTTAAACACAGATTACACTATGTGACTGGTAGATACATTCCTTGTTCATGTACATATCCCAATTAAGTAAACACATAGATGTTTTTGATGAATATGATAAATACTCACCAAGATTTGAGATCTGTTTTAAGACTCTGCCCAGGAGACAGTCTTCTCTCTCTGTAATAGCAGGGGCACTCTGAAGCAGGGACGCATTTCCTTTCATCGTTCAAATACGTTCCTTTAGCACACCCACACCCATCCACAGGCACAAAGTCTACCTCACATGCTGCATCGAGTTGGCTAAGAGATTGACAGGTGCGATCGCAGGTTGTCATGTTGTAGTCATAGACCATAGTTTCAGGGCAGACTGCGGCACCACCTAGTTGAGTGAAGTGTATTCGTAAACTATTTTGTTTTTGTAAATCAGTACGTTTTTTACTGCAAAAACATAAACGATGAAATAATTTCATTCCCATTGGAGGTAGAAGTCTCACCACAGATGGTGCTTCTCCATCCTTGTAGTATGACACCTGCAGCAGCACACGCATGGACGTAGGAGGAGATGGCGGCACACAAGCAAACCTCACTTTTTTCACAGACACAGCTGTCGTAGATGCAGGACTTTGAAGAAGGAAAGAAATGGTTGTAGACACACACACACCCACACACAAACTGGTGCAGACTTTGACGTGAAGCTGTAAAATCTTTTCATAATGTAAAACATTCCACTTACTTCCTCGTAACTACGTGGATTTACTTGAAAATGACACTCGGAGAATGTTCCATTTATTTCTGACAGCATGGAACACCAGCTTTTGGCAAACCTTTCTGTAACAAAATAAGGACAGGGCAAAATTAGTTATCTGATGTATTGGCAGTGTTTGGGCCAAGTATTAAGCGTCAGTTTTTTGTTATACGGAGACTTAAACAACCTTTTTCATAATTCATGGCGCAAGGGTTATAAAACACGTTTGGTATATCCGGGCAGCTTGTTTCAGTCTTCAAAGTGTTTGCAAAAGTCACAGCGGCCCCCTCAATCATTCCATTCATTATCTTGAAATCATCGGCCTGAACGTCATTAAAATCTCCACAAAGACCTGAGTTAAGTGTGGACGGAAATGAAAGAAACATTATGCTAAAAAAAGTATGTCAAATACATTATTATGAATTTTGAAGAATATAATGTAAAATTGTGTTTTATTTCAATTCAGAAAACATACCTTTCATTTTTCCTTTATGGGAAATATCAGCTGTGATATAGACCTGCATCAATGGTACTAACTGAACCTTAATACGCAGCCCATAATTTGTCTGCAGAACAATGTAAAATGTAGAGGGCTTGAAGACTGTTAAATTACCTGTGGGAAAAAAAGTTCTGATTACTTGTCACTAAAATCCAATTAAAGTTCATTGAAATCCATCATAGACAAAAAGCCAGCTTGATTACGTAATTGAACGAACTCACCGATCAAATGATTTAACGAGTTGTTTTGAATTTTATTTCTATTGACGAACACTTCCCCGCTTTCGTCAATTGAAATCTGAAAGGAACAAAATGAAAGTGTCACTACAATAACCCAACATATTTAAATATTAGAACATGCTTGATGCCAATAGATGGAAGATTCTTACCACATCCCCTTGTCTGATCAAAGTTACTGACTCCAGACAAGTTTCAATGTCGGACTTTCCGCATTTTTTTATGTCACCAAGAACAGTAAAACCCTGGCCATCGGTTTGCTGTGTACAAAGTTGAAAGGTTTGATACGTCATAATTTAGATGGAAATATACCTTCATATAATGCTGAGTAAAAATGTAGTGCAAACATATTTCTGGACTCGTTTGTGTCCCTTACCTTTGACAACACATAGGAGCAGTCCCCATGAAAAATGTAGTCTTTGCCATCAAAGGTGGTGAAGTGAGAGCCTCCCTTTATAGAGCAGATGCCTGGACTCAACAGAGTTTCACTATGCCACCTTCCATTTTTGCAGGTCCTATCAAAGACATTTAATGAGTTTAGTCTGCTAATCTAATGCAAGTGCTCACACAATGAGTTTCTGTAAATCCGTCTTAAAGAGGTTGTAATGATTACAATATATAGCCAGCTGTTGAGTATGTTTCTCCCGGACTGTATGACTTTCCGTTGTGGAGGCAGGAACACTGGTTTGCAGGAACACAACCATGATGAGTTATATCATCAGAGACCATTCCTTTGAAGAGCAATCAAGAAATCAGTTCTCGGATATGTTACAATGGCTTTGACTCTTAAAAATTGCAATGTTGTACCGTATTTAAAGTACTGTGTATATTTAATATTGTTCATTTAATCTCTCTAAGTACCAGTATATGTGATGTGGAATATTGAACATTTAGTGTATGGTGTTGAATGTCTGTCTAGCAGCTCACTTTAAGATCTACAGCGATGTATGAACTACTGTCCACTATACAGTAATTCAGTACATGAACTACATTACTGTTAAAAGTATTTATGGATGGAAGTAATTTACCAGCAGGACAAAAGCAGCCATCAATGCAGTGGTCTTCACATACGTTGTATCTGTTTTGGTTGCTGCATGTTTTGGTGCAGGCATTGCCACATTCCTGGTACTCCAAGTTAAAAGGACATGTTTTTGCTGTTGATCGCAATGATAATGTACAGAAAATGAATACTCTATGACATTTCATTGTGTGTAAATATCTACATATTAGACTGCAAACGGTTGGGTGAATGTAGCAGGCATTAAGTAATGTTTGTAGTATTAACAGAATACATATTGACTGAAAGGGATTCTGTTCTTACGGCAGAGGTTTGCGGTCCTCCAGTTTAGCGGTATTTTCCCAGTATGAGCACACTGGCGGGAGTACTCGGACATGGTTTGGCACTGACAAGAGACATTTCTACTGGTACAATAGCACAAATCCATCTCACAGGCCTTGATAAAGGACTTTGTGTCTATCACATCTCTGCAGTTGTTGAAGGCAGGATCTGACAGCAGGTTTGTGCATTGTTCTGTCTGCAAAATGAGTCACGGTGGACATATTTAAAATACTGGAACTGTAGATGGAGGTCAATGATTGAAATTCCGCAATAACAGCTCAACCCTACACAGTGCAAATCACCTGATTTTCACATTTCGGTTGAGACAGTGGTGAGCCATCCGTGCACATGTCGTTGTAGCTGTTTCTTTTCCAAGTTCTACCATAACGTTCAAGGTCTGGACGGTTATCTGTAAAGGCAAACTTTACGTTTAGTATTAATAATTAATAATGGCATTTTTTTCTAGCTTGATTTTAATGTGTTTTTTTTACCAATGTCAGGAAACATTTCATCGGTTCGAACCCCATTGAAGTCTCCACACAGTCCACAAGTCTGATTTCTGAATTTTTTGTCCATTTCAACCTGATAACAAGTGAATTAAAGGGTTTCACTTCATAGTTTGTAGAGGAATAACATGTAATAAAGCACATTACTTGACTACGCCATTAAAGATAAAATATAACCTTTGAACCTCCTCCACCTTTGCTAAAAGGCAGTTTAATACCCCGTTGAGAGATTAATCTTATCCCCTTGTGTCACACTCTCAGAGTGTCTTACCCAGAGTGCATCATCCTCCTCATTCCACATGATGACAAAATCTGACATTACTGTGATCTTGATGTAAGATTGTTCCTTGGCAATAATCAGCCCAGGCAGACTAAATGGAACGGTGACTCTAAGGAAAGATCAGAAAAACATAGATAAATGGAACCAACATGATAAGTTAATAATGCATTTAGTTGGATATCATTTCTTTTCTCTATTTGAAAAGACAATTTCACACTCACCTTTTCTCACCCACACTGACTGAGTTGTTGGACAGCTCCACGAAGATTTCTTCCAACTTAATGGTCACCTTGTTGATGATGGGATGGCCATTAATTTCTCCTCGCTGTAGGCGGATGGAGAAGCCCTCGTTCTTACACAGGGATGTCAGGATGTAGCTACAAGAGGAGGGAAGCTGGAAGAAATCTCCGTCAAAGGTCTTGAAGTGGTAGTACCCCCATGTGCTGCACACCTGCCCAATGTCAGACGAGAGAACTCCTGGAAAATCACAATAAAAATACAGAAAAGAATATTTTAATTTCAAAATTTCCTAAACACTTATATTCGAGGACACAATCACAGATCATCTTTCAACACAATTTTTACATTTTACAAAGCTTGGTAATGCTTTTAATTCAAATCATTGCATATATTGTGGAGCATGCCAACCTTTCTGTGTAGCATATACTCCAAAACAGAGAGCAAGCCATGGTTTCATCCATCCAAGAGCCATGCTTCTGATGCCTGATGCCCCAAGACTGATGAATAGACTTGCTGCTATTTGTGGGATATATACTGTCACCTTGACATCCTTGTCATACCTGTTTTCTGACTTCCCCAGTCTTCACCCGCTTTAATTAACACATGGGTTAATCTCCTTGTGGCGTGCTTGATGTGAATAACAGGATCCGGATCCTTCTATTGTTTACTTTCACTGATATTCCTGGTAGTTCTTTGTGTACATTAAGAAGAAATATATGAATCACCTTTACAATTTAATTGGAGCGAGTTAATCTGAATACTTGTGGTTGACCGTTTATTCTGAATATGTATTCAGATGTTACATTTATTGACACTTCATATGTTTGAGTTTCAGCAGCTATTCAAACTGTACGAAACTCTGAAGTGTCCTTCTTATTTAGTTTCTGAAGGAAGTTTTTAGCAATAATAATGTCTCTATTGTTGACTGAGTGGGATGACGAAAACATCTTCAAAGTGTGATAGAATGCAAAACCGAGTTTACCTTTGTCATAGTTGAATGACAGCAGTTCGGTGGGTAAAATTAACATTCAGAGAACCCCAAACTCTCAATAATACTTATTTCCTTTGCAAACTTCACAATTTGAAACAGCCGCAGTTAAAGGGGCGAAACCCAATGAAGCTGACAGTTGGCGCCAACTCAGTGGCTGCATCTTATTTGGCTCTGGTGCCTTTGTTATGCCTCAACATTTACATAAAGTCCTGCCCACTGGTGTTCTGGCCTAGTGAGTGCTATTGGCCATGTTGCTCTTTGTAAACCAACCAATCAGCATGCATAAATATTCATGAGTTTACCATAAAAGAGAGAAAACATCTCCTTTAATTCTTGGGCTTTTCCAGGGTTGTATTAGGGAGCATATAACAGCACTCAGGCCATTTTCAGCCCAACCAATGTTACATACCTTAAGTAACAGTGTGAAATACCCAATATAATCATTCTATCACCCCTTTAAGCTATTATTGACAATCAATTCAGCATGATACTATAACAGATACTCCTGTAGCCAATCAGAATCGAGTATTCACCTGGACCATGGTACAACAGGTGATAATGTACGCCTCATTTATACCTTGTATATACATATGGAATATTTAATATTTGGTGATTGATGTGGGATGTTTGTGAAGCAGCTCACTTTTTAAGATTTCCAGTAATATACTAAGTAGGGTCCACTAAGCAGCAAACAGTTCATTAACCATTTTTATAGGTCTTTATACTTCACTGTTTTATAGTGTTCAACAAAGGAAGGAATTTACCAGATCAAGGTGAAACACTGCATTAATGAGAAATAGGCCCAATAATGTCATTATTCAAAAAAGAATCTCAAACCAGTCATTTCTTTTCAGATGCATTTATTAAGATAAATAGATTTGATTTCTACATTTTCAAACACAATCTATAGTAGCTAAAAGCTAAGCAACCGGGGTAGACAACTTATTCATCACAGCAAAGTGGAGAGGGAGGTTGCAGTCCCCGTCATACCAATCTGAGACTTCGGCTCTTGCGTAGTGGCCATCTGCTGGCACTATTGCAATCAGTGTGGCTGCAGCTACACTCCTCTACGTGGACATAGGTATAAGGAATCCGGTCTCCGTTCAAGCACTGCAGAGTAACAGTACGGTTGCTTGAGCGTGACTCCTTGCAGCAGGTGCAGGATTGCTGCATAGTGGCAGCAACCTCTGAGTACCTGCAACACAAAGAGAGATGGTAGAACGGGTTCGCAAATGGTTATGAAGTTTATTCACTATCACCATCTTTAGTGTGCACACAAACACGTAGACAGAAATCTGTTTGTGTCACTAATATAATAATAATTCCAGGAATCTGTATGTATCACCTACTTCATCAAGGGCACTGTGCACTATCAATCTATAGTTCCAAAAACGCAGTGCCGCTGCAAGCCATTTTGATACGCTAATAATACATTTAAATACTGAAATAATATCTGCATTATAATTCTTATGACTATGATGATTTTCATTAGGCTATTTTGGCACCCCCTCAGCATTGCTGTAGTGCTTAGTGCTGTACGGACAGCACCTGATGGGAGCGGCGGCACTGCATGGATCTGTGTGTGTGTTGTTATCATAATCACTGACTGCATCACAGGCAATGCACCTTTGTTAATATTGATTTATAGTGTTTGCTAAAAATGTACTGTGAGTGCTTGTCTTACTTGGTAAAAGTGTTGCAGGCGCCTTCACAGTAAGGCATTTCCACTTCATCCACAGACTGGCATCCCTCGTAAGTTATGCGGGTTTGCGTGCTTCCTATCTTACAGGCCGTTTCCTTCTCCACACCTGTTGGAGAACCAGAAAAATACTTATTTTTGTGGCAATATGTTGAAATATGATATCATTCTTATCTTGCGACACCGTTTGAAGACATTTAAAAAAGAACTTGTCCCTTTAATAAGAAAAACAACCTCCTACTTACAAATTCTACAGCAACCGTTTGCTGCTGTCTGTATTGAATCCTGTAGTGTGGCAAAGATAAATATTTGACTTTTGACCATGCACATTTTTCTAGCAATGCAAATTGGTATTGTTGCATGTACACAATATATACCGGCTGACAGTTGCTCTGCTGGAATGGAGGACACTGGATCCTGGAGCTGGTGGTCACATACGTTGCACCATTCATAACGCAACTGTAACTTTCACATGTATTGCCAGGCATCGACAAAATGTCTCCCGGCTGGGTGGTCGCACACACACACACACACACACACACATGTTCAGTGTTTAAGCAAGGTTCGATGAATAAATAACTACTCAAGATTCTTTAAACAGATAAGGACAGTTACCTTCAGGTATTTGGTGGTTCCATTCATGTTGAGGACACAATGCGTTTGCACACATTTTCCACAGCATTCATCTGAGTCTGTCTCAATATACTCATATCCCTGGGAGAGAAGCACAGGGAGATTTAGTTGACAGAAATCATTTATATCTCCACACAAGTTTTTATGTTTCAAAATATCACTAAGAGCAATTGATATTCTCGTTCTTACTGGATCACAGTCTTCATCACAATGCTGAAACTGACAGACTATTTTAAACAAGCTGGAGTTGGGATCCACTTCATTCGTACAAGTACAATCTTGACATGGCACCACTGGGACTGAGGAACCAGGCTTGAAACAGACAGAACACATGACATGTGTAAAGGGAACTTCAAAATATTTAACATCATAAAACTATTGTAGTATACCAATGAAAAACATTTTTATGCATTTGGTTAGACATATATCAGAGTTTTGTTCCCCTAGTGAAGACCAGCAGGCTGAAACACATTGGGGGCTCAGTAGGTCCATTGAGATATTCCACTAATACACTCATTTTAAATAATAAGAGAATGCCTTGGGTTTTTGTATTTGCATGTGTTTGAGATGTTATTACCTGATATTCCATATTTTTATGCACACAAACTCTCTTAGGCTCTGGTGTGAGGAGACAATGAAATAATAGTGAGTTCACCAACATTGTTGTGCTTGCAATAAGGACTTTGAAACAAGATACTACTAAAGACAATACCACATCTGGTTTCTGGGCAGCATTTTCCCTCAGGTACAGAGACGAAAGGCTTGAACCCAATAGGACAGTTCATGTCGGTAGATGGACAAGTACTGCTGTCACATTCTGTGGGGGAAAAGGAAATGTATTTATATTCCACTGTCTGAAGTGTCCTGAATAGTTTTCGCTTCATTGTGTGAGAGAATTTGTGAGAACGAATAAGAGTCTGAGTGAGTCTTACCGCAAATGAGGCTAGAACAGCATGCGTCTGACGGGTCCGTCTGGTTAACGAGGACGAATCCGGGCTCAGTGCAGGTGACTGCAAAGGCCTCAGGACAAACCTTAGGCTTACAAGTCACAGTCTTGGTAGATTTCTCACAAATGCAGTCTTGGCATTTGTACTGGAACCTCTCATTGAACTGTATGAAGAATCACAAATAGAAAGTTGATTGACTTTAATACAATGTGACAAGAATGTTTTTTAAGTTCATTTGAACCTTTCTGAATAGGTACTCATTCGTTTATTCGTATTATTGATTTACCTCTCGTGGTACGCCTTCTGGATCAAGGCACCCTATGAAAACATGCACCACAACCAATGTTTACGAAACGTAATGTTTCATCAGAATCATCGATCAGAAATGAGCAGCTAACAGTTTTAGTCGGTTTAACATCACAGACGATATGATCGGAATAATCTTGATCTTATGCTGGGTATACTTACCACATTTATCCACACAGATTCCAGACTTTTTGTTAAACAGCTTCATACCATCTGGGCAAAAGCACCCCTCGGTTGTAAAATTCGAGTTGGTTTCAGCAGAACTGTAAAAAGGGAATTTTGTTGCATTTTGATTCTTTTCGTCTGAGCATGCATGCCATTTGAAATAAAAAATGAACAGTAATGGTTGGTCTCCCCGAATGACAACTGTTTAAACAATGTGAATTTCCAGTGGTTCAGACTGTTGATGTAAACATGACTTGTAAGACTTACTCATCATCACAAGTAGGCTGCTCTGCTGGACCACAGGGTTTGTAGACTTTGCCTGCTGGGCATTCGTTGGCTTTTCGGGGAGGGAAAATAAAGTGACCCGGTTATCTACTGTATAATAATTGGTAACACTTCACATTGAGATGACATTAACTACCATGTAAGTGAACGGCAACACCTACAGTGAAAAGATTGTAGGTCTGTAGGAGTAGCTATGTAAGAGTTAGGATTGTAAATGATTGACAAATGTGTCAAGACATGGTGGGGAAAGGGATTTAAGGGGGGTATGAAGGGGCAGTTGAAGGTAGGATCAATGTAAGTCTCTGTTGAAAAGCTTAACTTCCTTACCACATCAGTATGGAACAATTAGTTCTTTTGAAACTACAATGTTGTTACTGTACGAATAGCCATGTAGTTGCATGGTACTTAATGCAATCTTAATGTAAAATGCTGCTTTAAAATATAATAATGATAAATGCACATACAAATAATTGTACGGCACACTGACAGAAAGTGCTGTCTTACCACACATTTGGGTGTGATTCCTCCAGTGTAAACAAATTCCAAACTGAATACAAGCAGCAGCATAAGTCTGCAAACTCGTGCACTCAACTGTTGGGTTGGACACATGGCAGCTATCAAAAGCGCATCCCTCAAAGAATTTGTCGGGTGAGACAAATGGATGGCATTCTTCAAACAAGCTGTGTACATAAACCAGACAAAATCATGAATAACAGACATTTTGAAGACACAATATGAACAAGGGTTTAAAATATACGTCTGGGGCATGGCATATTGTTCTAAAACAAATTTAAATGTGTGTGTTTGTGTGGATAGGGGGAGGGGGGTTACCTGCTCTTAAGAAGATCGCAAATGGAATTGGGATTGCATGGCATTAGTGTAGGATAAACAGGTGCATTGGTGGGTGGGAGAAGGGGAGGCACAAAGCAATCAGGCTGGTAAAGGTCTTTGGCAGGCCAGTAATCTGCCATAACCGCACAGCTATTCACCAGCTGACCTCCAGGTAGCATGCAGTCATCATGTTGATTGTTGTTGCATGTCCCTGATAGGATACACAAACACAAATAGCGATGCTAATGGGCACACTTTTGAACGCAAATTTGATTCAGCAACAATGTAGAAGAGGATGGAAATCATTGAAATGCTTTACTACTGAAAAGCTTCGTCTTTCAAAAAAAATTTCTGTAACACTTACCGCAATGTCCCTGTGTGTTGTTTCCGAAGTGTCTAAATGGAA
Organism: Plecoglossus altivelis; assembly: GCA_036571765.1. Lineage (NCBI taxonomy): Eukaryota > Metazoa > Chordata > Actinopteri > Osmeriformes > Plecoglossidae > Plecoglossus > Plecoglossus altivelis. The sequence goes on from BROE01000003.1 coordinate 17,509,385, forward strand.
GAGTAATACTAAAGCCAGTGACGCCAAATGTAACAACCACTTGAAGATGAGGGATCTCCAAAACCATTGTGAGTCCAGAGTTCACGATCTTTACCCCATTACGTGCAAAAGGTAGATCGAGGCCAACTCCACCCATTAGAGCCTTAATGAAATGAACAACAAAAAAGTAATTGAACTGATGAACAAATGCAAACATTTTACAAACCCCTGGGTTAATATAACTCGGCGTAGAACATATTTCACAATACCTCTAACTGCACAGCACCGATGAGGTTGTGATTCTTTAGTGTTATGACTTGGGAGTTATAAGACACAATGATGGACCTGGGACAGGACACGTCCTCAGTTGGATCACAGTAGACGTTGTCAATATAAATTGTCAAGTAGTGTTTCGGTCTGATCTCCTCCATGAGGACGTAAGTGCAGTTGCCTTGGTAACTGTAGAACAGTCCATCAAATGTTATATAATGAGGGTCTCCCCAACCTTCACACACACCTGCAATAGAAAAGCGCAAATCCAACAATTAAGATTGGGCAGTTACAACAAGAAGCATCAAAAGAAGTACAATTCTTTGATATGTATTGTTCAGAAACTTAGAAGAAGAGAAACTCACAGTCACACACATAGCGTTGGCAACAATAATTGTCATCGTAAACCAGCACTGGATTCTTGCCATTAGCACATGTGATGTTCTCAAGGGGTGGACATTCATATGGAATTATTTCAATGGTATTATTCTCAATGCATCTGGCCATTGTGCAATTGCACAACAAGAATGTTTGGTTTTGCTGACATTTAGAGGAAGAAAAAATAAGAAAATAAATGGCCAGTTTTCACAATATCCTTACAAACCAAATATTGATTCCCTCCGTCAATAACAATACAATATCAACACATTTATATTTGAACAGTTTCATGTTAAAAGCGTTAGTGTGCGGTGACTTACCACTTTGTCCCATTCTGGGCAAGTGGGTGGAGGTGGAGTTGGAACAAAACATGGACCTGTTGTGTTCTTTAGCTCACAAATGTTGGAGCAGATCATTGTCAGGCATATACCTGACCCCATGTGCTCCTGGTCTATTATTGTCTCTCCTAAAAACGAATCAATTGAGAGTTAAAATTAGAGTAATTATCATCTAATTAAAATTACATTCTCTTTGTTCTATGGTCATTTTTGTATTACCTGGTTTATAGTGCTTCCCATTGAAAGTGCAAATGCATTCTGTAGTCATGGGGGTTGATGTTGTTGGCAAATGAGTTGGAGAAGAAGTTGGAGGTTGACTTTGGGTGGTTGGTACAATAGTAGTAACAGTTGTGGGTTTTGCAGTTGTACTATGGGGTGTTGATGGTGTGGGGGTATTCACAGTTGTACTGTTGGTAACGAGGACAGTAGTGACAACTGAACCTCCACCTGTCGAAGGAGATGTTTTTGTTGGGCCGGTGATAACAGAATCTGATGTTGGTTCAGGAGTTTTGACAGTTGTCAATTTTGTAGTTTGGGAAGTTGTTGGTCCAGGTGTTGGAGGTGCAGTTGTGGTCGTGGTTGTTGATGGTTCAGGTGTAGTTTGAAGTGTTGTTGGTTCAGGTGTAGTTTGAGGTGGTGTTGGTTCAGGAGTTTTGACAGTTGTCAATTTTGTAGTTTGGGCAGTTGTTGGTCCAGGTGTTGGAGGTGCAGTTGTGGTCGTGGCTGTTGATGATTCAGGTGTAGTTTGAGGTGGTGTTGGTTCAGGAGTTTTGACAGTTGTCAATTTTGTAGTTTGGGCAGTTGTTGGTTCAGGTGTTGGAGGTGCAGTTGTGGTCGTGGCTGTTGTTGGTTTAGGTGTAGTTGGTCCTGGTGTTGGTGGTTTAGGTGTTGTTGGTCCAGGTGTTGGTGGTGCAGTTGTGGTCGTGGTTGGTGTTGTTGGTTCAGGGGTTTTGACAGTTGTCAATTTTGTAGTTTGGGCAGTTGTTGGTTCAGGTGTTGGAGGTGCAGTTGTGGTCGTGGCTGTTGTTGTTTTAGGTGTAGTTTGAGGTGGTGTTGATTCAGGTGCCAGTTTGAAGGTGGTTGTTGGTTCAGGATTTTTGACAGTTGTCATTTTGTAGTTTGGCAGTTGTTGGTCAAGGTGTTGGAGGGCAGTTGTGGTCGGTGGGGTTGGAGGGATGGTTCTCAGGTGTACCGGTAATTGAGGTGGGTGTTGGTTCAGGGTGTATTGAGGTGGTGTTGTTCAGGAGATTTTGACAGTTGTCCAATTTTGTAGTTTTGGGCAGTTTGTTTGTCCAGGTGTGTGGAGGTGCAGTTGTTGGTTGGTTGGTGTGTTTCGGTTGCAGGTGTAAGTTAGAGGTGGTGGTTTGGTTCAGGTGCAGTTTGAGGTGTTGTTGGTTCAGGAGTTTTGACAGTTGTCAATTTTGTAGTTTGGGCATGTGTTGGTTCATGTGTTGGAGGTGCAGTTGTGGTCGTGGTTGCTGTTGTTGGTTCAGGTGTAGTTAGAGGTGGTGTTGGTTCAGGTGCAGTTTGAGGTGTTGTTGGTTCAGGAGTTTTGACAGTTGTCAATTTTGTAGTTTGGGGCAGTTTCGTTGGTCCAAAGGTGTTGGAGTGCAGTTGTGGTCGTGGTTGTTGATGGTTCAGGTGTAGTTTGAAGTGTTGTTGGTTCAGGTGTAGTTAGAGGTGGGGTTGGTTCAGGTGCAGTTTGAGGTGGTGTTGGTTCAGGAGGTTTGACAGTTGTCAATTTTGTAGTTTGGGCAGTTGTTGGTCCAGGTGTTGGTGGTTTAGGTGTTGTTGGTCCAGGTGTTGGAGGTGCAGTTGTGGTCGTGGCTGTTGTTGTTTTAGGTGTAGTTTGAGGTGTTGTTGGTTGAGGAGTTTTGACAGTTGTCAGTTTTGTAGTTTGGGCAGTTGTTGGTCCAGGTGTTGGAGGTGCAGTTGTGGTCGTGGCTGTTGTTGGTTTAGGTGTAGTTGGTCCTGGTGTTGGTGGTTTAGGTGTTGTTGGTCCAGGTGTTGGTGGTGCAGTTGTGGTCGTGGTTGGTGTTGTTGGTTCAGGGGTTTTGACAGTTGTCAATTTTGTAGTTTGGGCATGTGTTGGTTCATGTGTTGGAGGTGCAGTTGTGGTCGTGGCTGTTGTTGTTTTAGGTGTAGTTTGAGGTGTTGTTGGTTGAGGAGTTTTGACAGTTGTCAGTTTTGTAGTTTGGGCAGTTGTTGGTCCAGGAGTTGGTGGTGCTAGTTGTGTGGTCCGATGGTAGTTAAGTCATGACGGTGGTGCCATTAGGCCGCGCTCGTGTAAGTTGGACGCTGTTTGGTATTTTGGCAATGTGGTGGCTCGAGTTTGAGAATGGTGTGTTGTTGCAGGCAGTTTTGACAGTTGTCGTAATTTTGTAGTTGGGCGGTTGTTGGATGAGCCAGGTGTTGGAGGTGCAGTTGTGGTCGTGGTTGCTGTTGTTGGTTCAGGTGTAGTTTGAGGTGGTGTTGGTTCAGGTGCAGTTTGAGGTGTTGTTGGTTCAGGAGTTTTGACAGTTGTCAATTTTGTAGTTTGGGCAGTTGTTGGTCCAGGTGTTGGAGGTAGTTGTGGTTGCATCTGTGGTTGTTGTTGGTTCAGGTGTAGTTTGAGGTGGTGTTGGTTCAGGAGTTTTGACAGTCGTCAATTTTGTAGTTTGGGCAGTTGTTGGTCCAGGTGTTGGAGGTGCAGTTGTGGTCGTGGCTGTTGTTGGTTTAGGTGTAGTTTGAGGTGTTGTTGGTTCAGGAGTTTTGACAGTTGTCAATTTTGTAGTTTGGGCAGTTGTTGTTCCAGGTGTTGGAGGTGCAGTTGTGGTCGTGGCTGTTGTTGGTTTAGGTGTAGTTGGTCCAGGTGTTGGTGGTGCAGTTGTGGTCGTGGTTGGTGTTGTTGGTTCAGGGGTTTTGACAGTTGTCAATTTTGTAGTTTGGGCATGTGTTGGTTCATGTGTTGGAGGTGCAGTTGTGGTCGTGGCTGTTGTTGGTTCAGGTGTAGTTTGAGGTGGTGTTGGTTCAGGTGCAGTTTGAGGTGTTGTTGGTTCAGGAGTTTTGACAGTTGTCAATTTTGTAGTTTGGGCAGTTGTTGGTCCAGGTGTTGGAGGTGCAGTTGTGGTCGTGGTTGGTGTTGTTGGTTCAGGTGTAGTTTGAGGTGGTGTTGGTTCAGGAGTTTTGACAGTTGTCAATTTTGTAGTTTGGGCAGTTGTTGGTCCAGGTGTTGGAGGTGCAGTTGTGGTCGTGGTTGGTGTTGTTGGTTCAGGTGTAGTTTGAGGTGGTGTTGGTTCAGGTGCAGTTTGAGGTGTTGTTGGTTCAGGAGTTTTGACAGTTGTCAATTTTGTAGTTTGGGCAGTTGTTGGTCCAGGTGTTGGTGGTTTAGGTGTTGTTGGTCCAGGTGTTGGAGGTGCAGTTGTGGTCGTGGTTGTTGATGGTTCAGGTGTAGTTAGAGGTGGTGTTGGTTCAGGTGCAGTTTGAGGTGTTGTTGGTTCAGGAGTTTTGACAGTTGTCAATTTTGTAGTTTGGGCAGTTGTTGGTCCAGGTGTTGGAGGTGCAGTTGTGGTCGTGGTTGTTGATGGTTCAGGTGTAGTTAGAGGTGGTGTTGGTTCAGGTGCAGTTTGAGGTGTTGTTGGTTCAGGAGTTTTGACAGTTGTCAATTTTGTAGTTTGGGCAGTTGTTGGTCCAGGTGTTGGAGGTGCAGTTGTGGTCGTGGCTGTTGTTGTTTTAGGTGTAGTTTGAGGTGATGTTGGTTCAGGTGCAGTTTGAGGTGTTGTTGGTTCAGGAGTTTTGACAGTTGTCAGTTTTGTAGTTTGGGCAGTTGTTGGTCCAGGTGTTGGAGGTGCAGTTGTGGTCGTGGTTGTTGATGGTTCAGGTGTAGTTTGAGGTGGTGTTGGTTCAGGTGTAGTTTGAGGTGGTGTTGGTTCAGGAGTTTTGACAGTTGTCAGTTTTGTAGTTTGGGCAGTTGTTGGTCCAGGCGTTGGAGGTGCAGTTGTGGTCGTGACTGTTGATGGTTCAGGTGTAGTTTGAGGCGGTGTTGGTTCAGGTGTAGTTTGAGGTGGTGTTGGTTCAGGAGTTTTGACAGTTGTCAATTTTGTAGTTTGGGCATGTGTTGGTTCATGTGTTGGAGGTGCAGTTGTGGTCGTGGTTGTAGCTGGTGTTGCTGGTGTTGTTGTTGTACATATTACGCAACAATAAACACGGATTTTGTAATTGAAGCATTTCCTTGGTGGTCTTTTTTGGTCTTTTTCTTCACAAATAAGGCCAACATTTACATCACATTTCACAACTTGTCCGGTTTGATCAATCATTTCTTCAAAGCTCATGTCCGGATAATCGGAGGCCTTACATTCAATATCTAATGGATTTTCACACACTGTCTTTCCACTTTGGGTGATATTTTCATATGTTTCCCAGTCACTCTTGTCTGAGTTGTCATCTTCGTCATACCATTCTGACCACTCACAAGTAGGAATACATGGAGTCTCAGTTGTTTGTGTGCTTGTTGTTTCAGGAGTTTTGATAGTTGTCAATTTTGTAGTTTGGGCAGTTGTTGGTCCAGGTGTTGGAGGCATCGTGGTCATGCTCGTGATATTCGGTGTTCTAGTTTAGGTGTGTGGTCAGGAGTTTGAAGTTGTCAATTTAGTTTGCGGCAGTTGTTGTCAGTGGAGGTGCGTTGGTCGTGGATGTGAGGTTCAGGTGAGTTTATGGGTGGTGTTGGTTCAGGTGTAGTTTGAGGTGTTGTTGGTTCAGGGGTTTTGACAGTTGTCAATTTTGTAGTTTGGGCATGTGTTGGTTCATGTGTTGGAGGTGCAGTTGTGGTCGTGACTGTTGATGGTTCAGGTGTAGTTTGAGGTGGTGTTGGTTCAGGTGTATTTTGAGATGGTGTTGTTGGTTCAGGAGTTTTGACAGTCGTCAATTTTGTATCCAAATCAGTTGCAGGGTTGGCCAGGCGTTGAAGGTGGGATGGCGTTGGTGATATTTCAGTGTAGTTGATGTAGGTTGTTCATGAGTTTTTGACAGTGTCCAATTGATTGGCAGTTGTATGGTTCCGTTGAGGTGCATTTGGTCTGTGACGTTGATGGTTCAGTTCATGAAGTGAGTTGTTCAGGTTTTAGATTTTGGTCAGGAATTTTGACATTTGTAATTTTTTTCTTGGGGCATGTTGGTCCAGTTGAGGCCATTTTGTCGGGTTGCTTCGTTTTGTCAGGTACGCTATCTCTCTAGGGTTCAGCAGTACATATACGTCAATTTTTAGTTCTGGCAGTGTGATCCAGTTTGGAGAGGGCAGTTGTCGGGGTGTTGTTGTTCAGGTATTATTTGTTGTTCAGCATTACAGTGTCAATTTGTAGTTGGGCAGTTGATCTGTTCCAGGTGTGTAGTGCAGTGTGCGGTTGTTGTGTTTAGGTGTAGTTTGAGTTGTGTTGTCCAGAGTTTTGACATTGTAAGTTTTAGTTTGCAGTGTTCAGTTGAGTCTGTCGTGTGGTGTGTTGGTTCAAGGTAGTTTGAGTGGTCTGTTCAGTGATTGATTGTTGTTCAGAGTTTGAAAAAACACCCCTTCCAATTTGTGTTTGTCAGTTGTGGTTCAGGTGTGAGTCAGGTGTTCGTGGTTGCGTTGTGTCAGTGTAGTGAGTGGTGTTGCAGATTGACAGTCGTCAATTTTGTGTTGGCAGTGTGTCCATGAGTTGGAGTTGCCATTGTGTTCGGTGCTGCTTGATTGGATTCAGTGTAGATTTGAGGTGGGTTCGGTTCAGAGTTTGACAGTGTCAATTGTATTTGGGCAGGTGTTGTCCAGGTGTTGGAGGCACTTGTCTTTGTGTGTTGTTGGTTCAGTGTAGTTTGATGCGTGTTGTTCAGTGCGGGAGTTTGTTGGCTTCAGAGTTACAATTGTCAATTTTAGTTTGGGCATGTTTCCATTTGGATCAGTTTCGTGTTTGTGTTTTTCAGTGTGTTTAAGTGATGTTGGTTCAGGAGTTTACATGTCCATTTGTATTTGAGTGTTGCCCATTTGGAGTGCATTGTGTCTGTTGGTGTTGTTTTCAGTGTAGTTTTAGTCGGTTTTTTCAGATTTTGACATTGTTCAATTATTGTAGTGCAGTGTTGTCCATTTGGAGTGCATCGCGGTATGCTGTTTTGTTCAGGATGTAGTTTCCGGTTTTGTTCAGGTTTGAAGTTGTCAATTTGTAGTTGCAGTTGTTGCCAGTGTTGGGTGCAGTTCGTGTTACTGCTTGTTTTGGTTCAGGTAGTTTAGAGGTCGGTTGGTTCAGTGTCAGTTGAGACTCTGTGTTGTCAGGAGTGACGATCTGTCTCTATTTGCTAAGTTTGGCAGTGGGTCCAGGTGAGTGCAAGTTTGTATTGGTCGTGGTTGTATGTCAGGTGTAGTTTAGAGTGGGTTGTTCAGCATTCTGTCTCGATTTGTTGTGTCAGGATTTGACAGTGCAAGTTGTAGTTTGGCAGTTGTTGCAGGTTGAGGTGCATTTTCGTGTTGGTGTTTGTTGGTCAGTGTAGTTTGCATGTGTGTTGTCAATGAGTTGACATGTCGAATTGTAGTTGGGCGATGTTGCCAGGTTGATGCATGTGTCGTGGTTGTTGTTGGTCAGTATGTAGTTTTAGTGTTGTGGTTCAGGAGTCTTTGCATTGTCAATTTTGTGTATTTGGCAGTGGTTCACGTGTCATGGAGGCAGGTTCGTCCTTTTAGGTATGGATGCTGGTGTTGTTGTTGTACATATTACGCAACAATAAACACGGATTTTGTAATTGAAGCATTTCCTTGGTGGTCTTTTTTGGTCCTTTTCTTCACAAATAAAGCCAACATTTACATCACATTTCACAACTTGTCCGGTTTGACCAATCACTTCTTCAAGGCTCATGTCTGGATAATCGGAGGCCTTACATTCAATATCCAATGGATTTTCACACACTGTCTTTCCACTTTGGGTGATATTTTTATATGTTTCCCAGTCACTCTTGTCTGAGTTGTCATCTTCGTCATACCATTCTGACCACTCACAAGTAGGAATACATGCCAGACTCATTTGTAATGACTGTCTTTTTCAGTCTCATTATTATTGCAATTGTAGTTGGCGTTGTTGCTCCGGTTGAGTGCTAGTTTTCGTGCTGTTTTTCAGTGTAATTTTGATGTCGTTCGTGGTTCAGAGCGCTGTAGTATTAGTGTTGTTGATTCATACTTCATATCATGTCAACTTTGTAGTTTGGGCAGTTGATGGTCCAGGTTGAGCTGCAGTTGTCGTGGCTGTTGTTGTTCAGTGTAGTTGAGTGTTTGTTGTTAGTGTAGTTTGAGGTGGTGGGGCCATGAGTTTTGACAGTTCAATTTGTAGTGGGCATGTTGGCCCAGTCTTGGATGTGCCAATTTATCGGTAGTGTGGGGGCTGGCTTGTCCAGGAGTTGGAGGTTCATTTGTGGTGGTTATTGGTTTTTCGGTTGTAGTAAGAGGTGGTGTTGGTTCAGGCGTGGTGGTCTGTACAGTGGTGGTCGTTATAGGTTTTTCCGTAGTAAGAGATGTCACAGATTGGGTAGTTTGAGGTGCGTTGGTTGTTGGTGGTGTTGGTGTTGTAAAGCAAGTTTCATTGCTATGAATTACGGTTGAGTTTATGCAAATGGCATAGTAGCACATTCCCAGGTTATCCGTCACATTGTAAATAACTTCGTAATCCTCATATACAGTTCCATTATATATGCAGACGTCACACTTTTCAACACATGTCTGGTTCTTTTCATCAAATATGGGTTTGTCCTCTGGGCACACTGGGTAACAGCCTATGAAGAAGTAGAAGTATAGAATTTGTATTTAGGCCTTTGATCATTTGTTAATTTTACTATCTAAAATGATCGAATATACTCTTGTAAAATTAACAAGTTGAATTACCTTCCAGGTTTGGAATTGGGTTGCTGCATGTGCCGTTTGGATTTAAGCATGTCTTGTAGCAAGGTGTGTGACATGGGCTGTAATGCCATGTGCATTCATTGGGCTCGTTGTAGTAGTCACAGTACACAGCTGTATTGTAAAATAAAGGAGAATTAAATCAATCAAATACATTATTACCCTTAAGAAATCAAGCAATCTATTTGATTCAGTATTTCATCATTTAGATCTTCATGATTATTACAATGCCTAAAAACAGATTATGCACAGACATTTCAGTATTAAAGAATTTATATATTATTATTTTATATTTAACAAGCAGGTAAATGAAATGAAGGAAAATGGCATCTACAAATTCAACGGAATAAAAGGTTATGAGCTATACATAAAGTTAAGGGTTCATACATTCGGGGTTGATGTGAAACTAATTTATTGGTGTTTTGGCCAAATTGCTGTCTTATTTCAGAAACTATTGAAACAATGCGAGCAATCAGTACTTACGACAGATCTCAGGTGTTCTCCAGTTAACACACACTCCAGCTTCATTACAGGCTTGAGCGTAAGCAGCAACTGCTGTGCAAAAACACTCACAGTCGCCCCCAGTATCACAGGCACATGAATCTTTCACACAGTTATCATAAAATTGCGTAGGATCCACCTTAAAAAGCATGTGCATAACATCGATGTGAATTAGTACTATTTCTTTCAAATAAGTATTTCAAATCATTTTTTTAAATGTTAAATAGATGATAATGTGATCGGGGTTTTTTTACCTTTTTGTGGCAATCTTGGAAAGTAATTCCTTTTATTATGCTGCACTGTACTTTGGCCCAGTTATGACGATTGGGTCTGGCCACACATGGCTCAGTGCTTGGTTCTGCATCCGGGCAACTGCTCAATGTTTTCCAGCTGTTTGCAAACTCCAGAACACTGCTAACAGTTATCTGGCCTTGTGTGGTGAAGTCATTCTGGCCATCCCCATTAAAATCTCCACATAGGCCACAAACCTTTCCCTATACAACCACACATACATTTCATTGTAAGTGCTCAGATTCACAGGTACGTTGAATTGTTAGGAAGTCAGCTCTATTTATATTCAGAGGAGTGAAAAATCCTTTCTGTAGTTTTAAGAACAAATTCGGGCATCTGCCCATGAGGTCAGTCCAGTGTAAACTAGGATCTACTTCTAAGTAAGTGGATTTAACCTTCCTTTCACATTGTTCTATACTAATACACTAAAGGGAGATGGTAGACAGATCAAATACATCCAGTTTGTGATAACATGAGATCATATGTATACAGTGTAATAACAATGACAAAAACATTCCGCCAATTGTAGCTGCAGCCTTGGTTCCGACTTACCATATGTTTTGGTTCAAGGATAATGCGGACTGTGGTTTTGCGATCCCACATTACAGCCAGTCCTACAGCAGACTCTACCACCAGGTACAAGCCAACATTCCTCACAGTGTATTTGATTCGAGGACCTTTGTCTTCCTCAATCACTTCATAGGATCCATGTGACAGTTTTAACTCTGTTCTCTACAAGAGCAAAAAAGTTGTAACGTTGTGAGCGTACATTTTTGCGGTCTAAGATTTCACTTTCAATTGTGATTCGTCTTTGAACAAGCTGTTTGATTAGTTGTCAGTGATATTTGAATAATATTTTTACTCACCCCCAGTTTGATCCTGACAGATTTAGAGCAGGTTGTGCCAGTAGTTCCACATGGTATGTTCTCTGTAATCACTCCAAAGTGGGGGTCTGTCCTATTCCCACATTTATTCTTGAACACAGATGACAACGTTAACACAGTTTATTGATGATCAGTTAGTAGACCAAGATGTAAAACCGTCGCTTAGAAAAAAACAAAACTATTTATAAAACATTTAATTCAGTGCTTGTGGTTCCGATTTCAAAATGCATTCACCTGGACAGCCACATAGCCACATTTTCCACTAAACCCATAGTCTCGCTGGTCAAAGGTGCTGTAATGACCACTGCCGTAAATAGTACAGGTTCCTGAACACTTCTTGTTTGTGCATTTCCACTTTCCCATCTTGCAGGTGCTAGATGAGGACATAGTTAAAATAAGTTTTAGAAAATGTACACAGTATATAATTCATACATCAGTCGTATTGTCATTGAATGAGCTTACCATGTGTTGCACTGGACTGGAATACTTTGTCCTGGCGCATAGTAAAACCCATCGTGGAGGCAGGGACACTCATAGTCTCTCACACAGAAACCTCTGCCATCATCAACAAGGCCACTGGGACACTGACAACCGGACTGACACTCTGAGGTATACTGGTAAAAAAAAAGCCAACTAATGAAAAAGGGAAGAACCTGGAAGTTGAAAAGCATGTACTGAGAAGATTGTCTGCTACAAACTCACACAATAGTCGCCATCCAGATTTCTACAGCTTCTAGCGCATTGTACACCTAGTTCCCCTGAACTAGCCGTAGAGCAGTTGAAGTACTCCTTTGGGGATTGGCAGACTGTAACAGAGAGCATAGCTATGCTTCATACACAGAGAGATCGCATCATGCATGTTCTGCACTGAAAAGGCCATGTTGTGATTTGAGGCAACTTACTGTCAGAGAGGAGACGAACTCTCCAAGACCGACAGTGAAGTTTGCCATTGGTGCAGATACTTGAAAAAGAACACATTATGAATGTGACTAAGTATACAAATGTAACAATTGATTCTTAACTGTAAAAAAAGTATAAGTGAATAAGTGTGGCTATAACTGTAAAAAACTGCACACTGGACAAGTAAAGGAGTTTAGACAGGATGTTAAGTGTTCACCAGGAATACTTTCCATCGTCATCAGTTTGCAGCAATCCCTCACCAGTGCTCGTCTCTGATGTTGATGGACTTTCCTGGTTGGATGTGGACACCGTCATGGTAACAGGGACACTTATCCATGGGCACGCAGGCACCCTCGTCATCCAAGTAGAAACCCTCAGGGCAGGAGCACCCGTCCACAGGCTGAAAGTCCAAGGTGCAACCGTTTCGCTCAGAGCTCAGGGATCTGCAAGTCAGCAGGCATCTCTGCAGCTGGTAGGAGAAGGTCTGAGATACTGGGCAGCTCCTGGTATACTTGTCTGTCCATCGCAACAGAAAATGTATTGAAGCAGGTTAGGGTTAATTAAAACATAAGCATAGGATTAGAATGGCAAAGTTGTCTGTAGGAGATGTCTTGATTGTTTTCATTCTAAAAGCCATTGTGAAGACATCCTATAACTTAAAGGTGTGGCTTTGTGACCAGTTAAAGGCCAGGTATCATGAAAACATATTCACAGGGTCCACAGGAGATGTCTTGGACGTTTTCAGTCTAAAAGGCATGACGATGACATCCTTACCGCATACGTTGTCTCTCCAGCCGGTCAAGATCACTCCTTTGGTTGCACAGGCACGAGCGTAGGAGGAGAACACAGCACACAAGCAGTCCTCAGTCTTCTCACAGTTACAGCTGGCGTATCTACAACGCTGAAGAGAGAACCATCCCATTAAAAATCAGTAATGATATCCATTGTCCAGACAGGACTTCGCAAATCACAGCTATTATATATTTACCTTGAAGTAGGTCTCAGGATCAACTGTGTTGTGACACTTGGCAAAAGTGCTGTCTGGATTTTGCAGTAACGAGCACCAGTGTTCAGCATACCTCTCTGGAGGAGAGAAAAACAATCATGATGTTGAATTTAAACACAGCTTCAACAGTACATAACGCTGCTTCTGCTGTCATTAGCGGGCACAGATTACTCGAAACTGGATTCGCATTTGTTACGGTGATATGAGCGGGATTTTCAAAGTTGTTGTTAACATAATATAACATAAAAAAGACAGTGCAACATTGATACAATATAACTTAAAGGTGTGGCTATGAGACCCAGTAAATGTCCAGGTAGAGTGGAAACGTACCATTCTCAATACTAAGGGCACATGGATCATCCAGCCTCTCTGCCCGGTCTGAGCAGGTGGGGTTGCTCTTCCAGGAGTTCCCAAAAGAGGACGATGTACCCTCCACAATCCCTTGAGGGGTCGTCATGTCATCACCAAGAACCATGTTGTAGTTCCCACATAAACCTACGCCAAACAAAAGTCATGGGCGTCTTTAAAGCATGAATGAAAGTCGTTATACTGTTAACCTTGTATCAGATGACACACACAGTTTGGACAGTCAGTGATAAAAAAGTGATTATAAACGATGTTACCTTTGGTCTTTGTCTTATGCATTTGATCCAGTGTCACATAAACCTGCATTATGGGGACAAGCTGGATTTGTAATTGCAACCCAAAGCTGGTTTGGAGAATGATGTGGAAGGATGAAGGCTGGAATATGTTGATGTCAGCTGTAAGAAAGGGGGGACATCGTTAATTACTTCTCAGGTCATCTAAATGATTTGATCGCAACAGAAAATGTAAATTTTCTTAAAGAGAGGGAAGCGTTTGTAAATTTCTTCGACACATTTGACATGTTAAACTTTTGTGATATTGTCCAACCTGTGCTGTAGGGCAAATTAATCTCCGCATTGTGCTTTGCTTTTCCATCTGCTGTAAACACCAAAGCCTGAAGGAAACAATAACTTCTTTGTGAAAATACACACATCAGAAAATAAATACACTAGTACACATTCGTTACAGTCAATTATATATATATATATATATAATTCTCCTTGAAGGATACTTACATTATTTCTGTCATTGTTCAGAAGAATCACCACTGTTTTCAGACAAGTATCAAGCTCATGGCTCACACAAGGAGCCAACTGGACCAGAATCGTAAACTTTGGAACCACACTCTCCTAAACGGAATAGGAAATAAGACGTGCCACAGAAAATAAGTGAAATGCCTGTGAATGAATCGAGATTTTTCATTAAAATCATATATACGGTTTGCATGTTATATTGTTACCTCGTTCTCAACCTTTGCCAGAGTGTAGTAGCAGTCTCCGTGGAAGATGAATCCTTTACCGTCAAACGTGGTCACATGCGACCCCTCTTCAATGGCACACGTTCCTGGACTTGGAAGGCTTTTACAAGACCACTTGCCATGGTGACAGACACTGACAGAAAAGTAGACAGAGATAACTAACAGGATATGACACAATACAAGTGGTCATCAGCCACTCCTCCTTTGCCAAACATGGTCGACCTGAGAAAACAAGGGATATAAACGTACCATTCCTCTGTGTCCTGTCGGTAAACATCCCCACTGTTGTAAATTTTGTCGTGCTTGCACTGACATAGGTCTAGTGTGATGCAGCCTCTCTTTGAGATATTATCAAACACCGTCCCTAAAAAAAAAGACCACGTTTATAATAGTATCACGAAACTTATTTTTTCTAAATTAATTAATTGAAACACATTGTTTCATATTTAGTCCCCGTATGCATAAGGGTTTAATTTAGTCTTTTGGTGAAAAGACTGACCAGCAGGACAGAAACATCCATCCATTTTGTGTTCCTCGCACAGTGAGCTTGTGTCTGAGTGTGTGCAAGTGTCCATGCAGGGAGAACCATCCTCCAAATACACCATGTTGTACGGGCACTGCTTAGCTGCAAACCAAGAAAATACTACATTACTAAACCAATAAAAGAGAGTAAGTTAAAATCAATCTTTGGTTTGATGTAGGGAAAAAGGCCTCTAAAATGTAGAATGATGGTAAATAAGGGTTGTACCGCAGAACTGGGGCGTCCTCCAGTTAGGAGGACTCCCCCCTGCGTGGGAACACTGGCGGGAATATTCTGCAAGCGTGCTGCAGATGCAGAAATCATCTGTGGTGTTGGCACAGCCACACATGTCCTGGACGCAGGCCTGGAGGTATGGCTCAGGATTTAGCAGGGTTCCACAAGATCTCCAGGATTCTGAATGCAGCAGCTGGTTACAGGTGACGCGCTAGAAAAAGGGGTGGGAAGTAGACAAAATTACTGGTTACTAAACCAAATTTGCCATAAAACAGAACCATCTGTTTGACGTGTTATTGTTCCTAGCATAATTTTTGTAGAGGTTGGCATTGGATAATTGACGTCAGAAAGAGTTGAGTACAAACGTACAAAGTCTGCACATTTGTCTTCTGCAAGGGTATCTGTAGATTCATTGTCATCTTCATAAGGATCTTCACAATCGTCGTTTGGTCGATGAACTTTTTGTAGGTTGCCAAATTCGACCACACTTATCATACGATCTGTAAACAATGAATCCATCAGTATCAGTCACTGGAGACAGACTTTCAAATTGTGACAGTAAAAAAACACAAGGTGAATGCACTTTGATTGAAAATGAATTAAATTAGTGAACTGCTACTGTAGTTATACCGGTAGATTGCGAAACCAACCCACCATTGTGAATGAACTCATTGTACACAGAATCACCATTGAAGTCTCCACAAAGCCCACAGGTTCGATTGGCATACTGTGAATCCAGTTCAACCTAATACAGACAATGACAGCACATGTCAGTTAATCACATCTGGAATATTCAAAATAAATATTTGTATCTTAAAGTCAAATGAAGCCAAATTATTCAACATTTCAACCCAATTCAACCAAAAATCTTAATGAACAAAACAACGTAAAGAAGCACTTTGATAAGTGGTTAAAGTGCACATATTTCTGATGGCATCTTACCATGACAGCATCATCTCCATTCCACATGACTGTGATGCCCACTTTAGAGTGAAGCTTGGTGTAAATTGCATTTCGTTCCAGCTGAACTCCTGCATTGTAGTATGGCAGATCAATGCTGGAAGGGACAAAATATAACATTTAGATCAAGGTCAGTGGGTAATTCATTTTTTCATTAGAAGTAAATATCTTCAGTGACATATTTTTAGGGTAATAGTCTATTCTTTTTGACGAGTATTTATAATAATGGCCTACTTACACATCGCCATTCACCCTGATGAAGTTCTTGGACAGATGAAAGTCATGGTCGTTGATGGTGACCACCACGAAACTAACAGTAGGGTTTCCATCAGCCTCAGTCCTCTTCATCAGCACAGAGAACTCTTGGTACGACCCGTGGCAGTCAGAGGCCAGCGTGTATTCACACATGCCAGGGAACTGGTAAAGCTCTCCATCGAAGGTCTTAAAGTGCTTTCGGCCCCATGTGCTGCAGATGCTGTTAACGTGGTTGCTGCTGCGACCTGAACATACACAAAACAATAGAACAGAAAGTCATATGAAAGTATAATCTGATTCGTCTTTAAATTAAAGTAGTCTTCGTCCCCCCATCCCACCCAAAAGAGGGTATCGTTTCCACCGTATCTTACCGGTTTTGGGTGTCAAAGCGATAACACCAGTTACTGACAGAGCCCAGATACACCCCCACAAAGTTCTCCAGTCCATAGTGGAAAAAGTGGGCTTCAATCAGCCAGACAGGTATTGGTAACACTGACTGTGTGTGGACTGCCCTTTATATTGGGACTACCTCATCTCTGCTCACACCCTTTACAAGATGTAACACATAGGTCAGCCATAGGGCAAGAGGACTCTGTAAACATTGGTTGAAACCTTAATTATGACGCTCCATCGCCAATTAGATTTTTAATTGGATATGTGAATTTATCTTATACACGGTATTGACACTTTGGACATACTTTATTTTGAGTTGTTTAATTATTAAAGAAAAAAGTTTCTACATTTGAAATGAATCATGTATGCATTTGACAAGCATCATAGTCATGTTTGGTCCAAGTGTCTTGACTATTTTTTAAATTGTTATTATCGATCCCTTTCCGATTGAAGATGGTGCATTAAAAAAAGTTTCAGGTAACAAATTATTTGAGGAATCAACAGGAATATAATGTACAATAAATCATTCAAGTAGATGATCAATGATGTTATATGTTAAATGATTAAATAAACTGCACCCGTAACCTGTCAGTTTGTTTGATTTTAACATAATTTAAACAACCTCTGTCCAAAGTTGAGTAAAGTATGTCAACATAGCATCAGAGTTTGCCTGCTTTGAACGGACATTGCGTGGATGGAAAAGGAGTGCCAATGTTGAAGGACAGGGATGTGGTGCCTGTTGGTCAACCATCTGTTGGACGCGAACACACAGAACATTTTACAATGCCTACTCCCCAGACATCCTGCACTTGATATCAACATGGGCACCATTATGGGAGTATCAATGTGTGTTTGTTGACGGCATGGGTTCACTTTCATGCAGGCCCAAATGTGCGCTGACTAACACATAAAGCATATAGCAAAGATACTTACTAACTTTTTATGTTTGTTTTATAACCTATTACGCCTGTGGCCTTCGAATAGTAAAAAAAAACCTTACTACTTCTCTCTAAGAACAGTATAATCACGTAACCTACGAAGTGGAAAAGTCATGTTTTCTTCAGTGAGAACATCCAAAAGTAATTGTTAAATAAACACAAACTGTAAAATCCAGGCCAGGGATTTGTTGCGTGGACATTCTGGATACGATTTAAAGTAGCAGATGGCTGGCAGGAGGACAGCAGCGAGTATGGTAGAGTATTGAAGACACAACTAAGTTGGTCTAGAATAGGTGTCGAACTCCGGTCCTCGAGGGCCGTTGTCCTGAAGGTTTTTGATGTTTCCCTGCTCCAGCACACCTGATTCTAATGAATGAGTTGTTATCAAGCTCTGTGAAGCCGTCATCCGGCCGGCTGACCGGCCCATCATTAGATGGGCCGTTATCACAGGTCATTATCACACCCCTGGGACTCAAGATGGTAAATATACGTATTCACAGGGCGAAGGTAAGCGTCAGGCAGGTTTGGAAGATGACGTTAAAAACAAGGCGTGTCAGAGACAAGGGAAGAGAATGTGTCACCAGCCAGCATCTAGCATCTGTTCTGAACTAAATATATAACAACAGTTGTCTACTTGAATACAATTTATTTTTAAATGAAATAAACTAAAAGACGTGTATAACAGCAACAACAGATAGCAGGGGGAGGGGAGGGGGGGGACTTTTGATTTGTTCTTGCTACAACTTGTCTTACATTGTCGGGTTACAATCCACTATTTTCTCACCAGGATATGTTCCCTGTTTCCTCCCGGAAAGAGGATGTAGTTAAAAGACAAACACGTACATTTGTCACATTCGATCGCATGTACGGGAACCACTCCAAGTGTAAACATAGCATATGACAGCTGCATGCCCACACTTCTCTGTTAAACAACAGGCTGATTGTTAGTTGAGGGAGGACCAATCATAGCTTTTTTTATATTGGTTTACATACCTGGTAGGTACTGACAGCTAATTAGGATTGAGCTATTACAACATTATGAAACCATACAAAATGCTGACATGGAATAGCACCCAGTATGGCTGTTCCACCAATGACTTCCACATGATGTCAGCAAGGCATTGAACAATTCATCAAATTTACACAAAAGCAACAAAAAAAACATTCTAAATTTTAAGTTTAAATGTATGGAATAAAACGTGTTCTCAAGCAATTCATTGAAAATGTACTGTGGGCAGGAGTAGTTTACACCTAAAAGTGGTATTTCACATTAATATGATCTAATAGTGATTGTTAATTGGGATTCGTTTATTCTGTCATTCCTTGTGTTAGATGTAAATTAGTCTAAACCAGTTCAGAATTTTCTGGCCAAAATATTCTATTGCAAGGTTTAAGGACATTCATCATGGACAATCAAGGACAAGTTGAAGAGAATTAATGCATTTTAGGATAGACCTTTGAACCCGGGCACAGTTATTGACCGTGACATTTTGTGTGGGATGCATGATAGAGTGTGGAGCACGTGTTATTAAGTTATTAATATTGAGTTATTAAGGTGGACCGTGACTGGCGTTATTCTCTTGAACACTAGGTGGCGATGTGTCACAGTACCAACTAGCGAGCAAGGAGTCTGTGAGAAGCGAGTAACTCGCCATGCGCAGTTGGGGGCTCATTTGAAACTATTTGCTAGCTTAGTGGTAAAAAGCTAGCTGATATCTGTCTATTAAGCGACGGTATGCGGTTGTATTAAAGGTATCGCAGGACGGATATAAAATGGGTGAGCTTAGTCATTA
Source organism: Plecoglossus altivelis (assembly GCA_036571765.1). NCBI lineage: Eukaryota > Metazoa > Chordata > Actinopteri > Osmeriformes > Plecoglossidae > Plecoglossus > Plecoglossus altivelis. The sequence goes on from BROE01000003.1 coordinate 17,528,252, forward strand.
TGTTCACTCTGAGTGTGCACCATTAGATTAGTTAGCTAGTACACGACAGGCAATTCGCTAACTTGCTCATTGTTCTTAGCAATTTAGCTAGCAAGCGCGTAAAGTATCATGTTTGCAGGCTAAACCCAATCATCTAACCTAGCTGCCATACAGATGTGATCTGTGGTGCGGTCATTTTAATGACAATCTAGCGTTAGTTATGTTTTTCACGTTGCTGTACGCTGTTTAGCATTGTTTAGACAGGCCTACCCTAAATTACACACCATCTCTGTCCCATGTCATCCAGAGCATCGCTGCGTTGACGGTTCGGGGGAGTTTAATGATGAGAACTCCAGTAACAGGTCCGTCTCGCCATCATCGTCTTTGGGTCAGTCTCCTATAATGGACCGTAATCCATCCCCGCCACCCGACAGAGATGGCGAACAAGAAGTAGATACAAATGAAGTGGATGCCATCGGAGAGACGGTGTACAGCAAGCACTGGCTTTTCAGCACCCTCACACGTTTAATCCAGGTACAGGGGATACCTTGATTGAGTCTTATTATTAGAGAGGACACCGTTTAGAAACTGTTGGTTGTGGTTATGTACATGAGCCTCAGTACGATTTGATTTGACAAAAAGTTCACAAGTAAGCCTTCGCGGTGAACTAACATAATTAACTACATATCTGTTAAGATCAGTGAAATTATACGGACTTAATCATTATCTAAAGAACGAGCTTCGTTTGGGATGGCGAAATAACAACACGTTGAACGTTATAGCGGTTTATATCGCCCTTTTTCAGATGGTAACGGACTATTCACAAGAAGACTCCGAATCTCAGATGCAACTGACAAGCGAAGATGAGGATGATTTGTGTAAAATTTGGGACATGGCGATGGATAAGGACGTGGCAGGTTTCTTGCAGGAGTTCAAAGCCACAGATATACTGCTTGGAGTCATAGCCAAATCCCAGTGCCCTCGTCTTACAGTGAGTACATTTCATAAAATGCAGACTGTAGTCCAGAAGCAATCCTGAATGAGTGACCTTGTAACCATTAGACACTTACAGCTATTCTACCAACCTCACATTGGCCTTGACTGCAGCTCATTTGAAACATGATCGCTAAGTTGTGTCTGCATAGATTTATTCTCTTGTTTCTGTTCTCACAGGAGATCTGTGTGGGCATCTTGGGTAATATAGCCTGCTTCCCAGACACATGCCTGACCCTCAGCCAGAACAAAGACCTTGGGTGGGTGATCGTTATTAGATTGGTGCTCCGTTAAGTATTCTGTACTACAGTTTTGAGATCGGTCTAGCAATAGTAATTGAAACGCCAGTGAGTCAAACAAATCTTCTGGAAAAGATAAGTGTTTTATTAGAAAAGATAGATTTAAAAGTTTACAAGGTCAAAAAACGATATAGCTTCCAATGTCTCTGAGCTCTAAACTAAAGTACCATAAGCAGGTATTTATTTAATCACACTGTACTGTGATCTGATTGAAAGCTACTAATTACATTCAGAGGTTCAGTTTTTAAATACAATACACAATTATACATTTTAACCCAAAAAATTTCAGTTACCGTTACCTTTTTAAATCCTTTTTTTTATTATCCTTTTTTTAAATACAAATAATCAAAACTTGAATTTAGCTTTTACAGTTAGTGACTGGCACTTTTCAAGCTAAGACCTGCCAATAGGAACTACAGAGCTATTTAACGCATGTAATCAGAATCATTCCATGTCTTCCCGTTCATCTTCCCGTTCTCGCGGGATTTGGTTTCTCAATGTCTGTGTTTCCTCCACAGCACAGTGCTGTTGCTTCTTCTTGGAGACACAGATCCTCCCACTCTGCTGGAGACCAGCAGGTAGCAGACCAACATTACACTTGGAGAAAGAAAACAGGGCTTCAAGTGGCCTGGCACATTCATGACTGTCAGGGAGAATTAACATCTGAACCTAACAGAGGAGTTTGACAGTGACCAAAGATAAATATATAGCAAATTATGGTTGGTTAAACATAAATGGCAAAAGCTGAGATTTCTGCTTTAGATGCATTCTTGGGAGAGGAAATGACTTGTACTGAAAAGCCGGGTTGTGGAGTTCAAAGTGAAAGTGTGGCTTCGGTCTTTGGTTGTCCACAGGTTGCTGCTCACCTGTGTTTCCCAGAGCGACGTGTCTGCTCTGTGGCTAGAGCGGATAAGAGAGCAGGCGTCTGTTCCTTCAAGCCTCTGCTTCATAATGAGCAGCTCCACCAACAGTACGTTCCCTACTCCCGATTGTCATCCGTGTTTTAGTTTGAAAGTTTGCATTCCTCCCAGCCAACAGTCCTGTGTGTGTTTGCGTGTGTGTGCCTGTGTGTGTGTGTGTGTGTGTGTGTGTGTGTGCGGGCTTCTGCGTGTGCCTGTGTGCATGCGTGTGCCTGTGTGTGTACCTGCACGTGCGTGTGTGGTTGTGTACGCATGGATGTGTGTGTGCGCGGGGCCCTGCACAGTGGATCTGTTGGTGAAGGTTGGGGAGCTGGTGGACAAGCTTTTTGACCTGGATGAGGAGTTGATGAAGAGCTGGATCTCCCCTCAGCCCAGGGAGGAGGTCAGTGAGGGCTGTCCAGACTTGGCCTCCTCGCTGCTTGAAGCTGCCAAGCAGCTGAGGTAAGAACACGCAGTACGTAAGAAAAGCATGTATTACCAATACCGCTAAAATAAAGAGGACTGTGAATGAGACTTTGCAAACATGAAACGTCACATGTTGTATTTTTGCCAGATTTTCTTATATTTTAATTATTATTCATCTTAAATCATTCTTCAAGTAAATTTACCTTTTTAATACGTTACTAGTTTAACTTATGACCTGTTTTCCGATTGGTTGTTTCAGCATGTATGGAGGTCATTGTATGTCATCTCTTTAGATGTGCGAGTGACTGTCCTTTTCCCATTCCTACGTGAATGATCAGTGCTTCAGGGATTGTTGATCATGCCCGTTGACCCCCTGTGTGGTTTGTGTTAACAGGCTAGAGAGTTCAGAGGGTCTAGAAGTCTACCTACACACCCTTCAGCTCCTAACTACTGTTGATGAGGGCAGTCAGGCCTTGGGTGAGACAATCACATTCAGTGTTGTCATCCTTAAACGGCAGTTCCCCATGCCTGACTGAATGGGGCTTGTAAGTAGTTAGTACATATACATATAACATAGTATTACTAGACATAGGTGTTGTGTGCCTCCTCCTTTTAGCTGTCCCTGATGGTGCGGGCCCAGCAGTCTGGGATTTCCTCTGTGAGGTTGTGTGTGAAGATCTCTGTCAGCCAGATGACCCGCCTCTGGTCTTGCTGGAGCAAAACCTGCTCTTGGTCCAGTCGCTGGCTGTGCTGTCAGCACTGTATGTATGCCAGGACCACAGGCACAGCAAAGCAGACACCAGTAAGAGTCCACAGTTTTTTTCAGAGTGTGCCTCTTAGTGTATGTTATTTACGGAAATGTTTGGGATACACAGTTTTTAAATGTGCATTTAAGATCCGGGATCTGTTTTTTAGACTTGCCCTTAATTGGAAGCATGCTGCGGGTTCTGCAGTACCACAAGGAGTACCAGCAGAGCAAGGCTGAGAACAGAGGCCACTCAGGGGAGCCCGAGGAGGGGTTGGGTCAGGAGGACAAGCTCCTGCCTCTGATGGAGATCACCACGGAGTTCCTGGCTGACATGTTGCCTCACCTGTCCAAGGTAACATCTCCAGAAGTTCCTGTCAGGTTTCTCTCAGCTTAAGCGTTCCCGTCGGGTTTCTCTCGGCCCCAACGTTTTTGTTGGGTTTCTCTCGGCCCCAACCTTCTCGTTCGGTTTCTCTCTGCCCCAACGTTTTCGTCGGGTTTCTCTCGGCCGTTCACGGAGCGTTTCGTTTTCCCTAAAGAGTTGGTAGACCAACTGCAGGATGGGTTGAAACACGCAGTGAGAGAAAAGTTGGCGTGGTCCCGTTTAATAAAGTTTGTGCCATCTATTATGTGCTACCTCACTGACCGGTGATGCCAACAGCTCACTTTTTATTTATTTGGTTTGAGACTGTTGTCATTAGACTCAATTAACACATTTGTTTTGTAATGTATCTAATGGATGTTCACATGGGACCTTAATGAGCCCTGATTTGATTTGTAACTGGCGATCTATTTAGTAATTGTACCATGTCTTTGTTCAATGTGTAGGACATGGTGGCTGACTTGTTAGGAAGAGGGTACCTGACAGACAGTTCGTGTCTGTCAGCTACAAACAGCCTGCTGCCCCTGTTCACACCTGCGGTAAGACCCCTTTCATCTCGAACACAGCTCCTCTCATATTTCGTTCCACTGTATGCACCCGCATGTAGCGGAATGACAATAAAGCACAACTTGAAGTCAGTCTCGGCTCAGGTCAAGTGGGCAGTTACTGCCAACTCCTATTAAGTAAAGTAACAACTCCTATTAAGTAAATACTTTTGTATTTGAGTATGTTTATGTGCTCTATGTTCCATCTGTTTGATGACGTTTTAATGCAGAAATACATGTTGATTTTGTGTGTAGCCTTGTCATTGTATTTTTTCCTTTCTTCTGTGGAAAGTAAACCCAGTTTTCTACATCGAAAGTGTAGTGTAATGTTTGTAAGTAAACAGAAAGAAAAAAAAATAGTCAACCCAGTTTTCCTTGTCCTTTTCTGATGTGTAGGTACACCACCTGGTGTCCATGTTGTCAGAGACTAATCCCCAGATGGCTGATATGGTGAAGAAGCAGTTTCCTATGGCAGAAGTCCCAAGGTGATCTTGGTCTTTGCGTCCGCACCTGGTATTAATGGAACTTCATACAATGTCTCGGAGATTTGACTCCGTCATTTGAGACTTGGATATTGAGACGGTGTCACTAAATCTATCATGGACCGTAGGGTCAAGATTCGATTGTAAATGTACATTTTCATCTCTATGTCTATCAGCATTCATTTCACTGTATGCTGTCACATTTAGTTAACATATTTGTTGTTTGCATATGTGAAGCAAGTTCATATTTGATATTTTTGTATATTTGATATTTATAGAGATGTAAATAATGTACTGGCTTGCAGTACGTCTAGTTGTGAATATTTTTTTATATTTTCTACTAGCCTTTAAAAAAAAATTAAAAAAACTCAAACCACAACCTTTATTTGCATCATGTCAACATGTCTGAGTGGATGTGGTTTGCTTTTTACATGTGATTAAAGTCTCCTTGCTAACTTGCTACTGATTTGGGAGGTGTTTTCGTAGGGTACATTTAAAGAGTGTTCAGTTTGTGCGCATTGAGTCATTCTTTTCAAGCCTTATAAGTAATGTACTGGGCGATGACAGCATTAAGTGTTTACCAGAGGGTGACAGTCACCACAAGCACGGCAGAATTAGATGAAAGCCCACAGCCAGGAACAATAAGCTCATTTGGTTTCCAAATGCGGCATTTTGCCCACCGGTGAGAGGGTCCGCAAGAGAACGTGCGCACTTCCAGTGAGCCTATGAAGGCAGCATGAATATAGCAGCTTTTTAATTAAAGCCTTGATTGAAATGCAGAATACTCTTTCTAATGGAAATATAGAGTGGTGGAGAGTGTGGGAGGAAGGGAGATGGACATGGAAAAATATATATATATATATAAAAAGAAGTTTCCTGCTGCCTCACAGCATCTTGATTGGTGTCTTGAGCTATTAAGGGAATAGCTTAGAGTACTGATGCGTCGTGCCTGTTTCTGTTAAGAACAGTCAGGATCCAGGTACTGCATGTGCCAGAACATGGCCTTTCAACATTGCTCAAAGGCCAAAAGCCAAGGGTTTACGCTTTGCAAGTATTCTGTTTTTCTAGGGTTCGCCTCAAGTCCCTTTAAGTCTCAGAGATCATGCTGACGTTCAGATGTTTAACTGTCAAGTCTGTTTCCAGTCTGCTTGTCTGTCTGGACCCTGATAAGATGTGGCTCTGCTGCCACGAGTCAGTGGAGCTTGCAATGCAGAGCCCACTACTGTCCAAACATTTCCTCCTAAGTAGATGAGGTCATCTTTTTTTTTTTTTTACCTCCACCCACACAGCATGCTGTTCATTTAGTTGAATTGACGTTTTGCCTTACAGTAAAATTCAGCTCTCTGTTTACATCCTCATCCGTCTTACAAGACATTGTTTTTACCCCCAGTGAACTTCCGAGACAAATTGAGTCTGACAGCAGTTGTTGAGCCGAGGTAAGTTTGGATGTTCAGAAGAATACTGACAGGAATTGTTGCTGGGTGATGGGAAAAAAATAACAAACGGTTAAATAATGCATGTGCTTCCGCAGAGATGAACCTAAGCTTGCCTCTCTGGTGAACTGTGTGCGTCAACGCCTTTGATTCTCGCTCCTTGCGTTTTTCAACAGACCCATCTGTTCACAAGATCTCAATAAGGAAACCTCGTGCAATCAGAACCCCTTCAACTCATTTCCGTAGTCCTCAGATTCTCTATCTCATGTCAACACCGTCACAATGAAACTTTCCCCTCGACACTGCGTCTATTTTACAGACGCTGACGTTTTCTGCTCACCTGAGCTACACTGCTGACGTTTGTGCCTTGATTAGCAAGGGTCCTTTTCTAAGCACTGTGTGTTCTTCCTAAACGGGGTGATGTAGTTGTCAGTTTAAACAAGGCCTCATTGAAGGACGTATCATCAATGGAGAGAGAATATTTGAAGTAGAAGTTTGCATCTGAAAACTTTGAGCACGTCCCAAGGTTTATAAGAGAGGTGAAGTCACTTTTTTCTAAAGAACAAAAGTGAAGGGTCTTGGTCATGTAGGTTATTTTAAATGACTAAGAATGTCTCACAGAGCTAGAGTAGGCATGGAATGGTGCCGCTCTAACAGAGCAGCTGTAACAAAGGGCTGCTTGTGCAGGTGTGTACCTTGGGATCCCTGTTAGCCAGTTGCATATGTTGCTGTTTGTTCTGCATTAAGGAGGAGCTCATTCGCTGCCCCTCCCCACCCCCCACCCCCTCAGGAAGAGTATGTGAGCATAGACCACACTTTGTCCAGGTCATTATAATAACCTGTAGCAGTGGGATTGAAGGACTAGGTTTTAAGCATAAAACGTATTGATTCAGCACTTCAAACGATTTGTGGCTCCTTCTGCTGTCTCCAATGTCAATACGTGTCTTCCTAAAAACCTTTTGGTACTTTGTGTAAGAAACCTGACTTGACCTCGATCAACATTAAGGACTACATGACAGGCAGATGACAAACAAGTCTGTGTTGGTTTATAATTTGGGCTACCGTGCGGGAGGGTATGAATAACATGTGATATGATCCCCTTGCTTGGCGGGGCCTGTTCGTACAATATGGGAGATAAGCCACCAAGTTGTTCGGCTCAATTCTCAGACAGTGTCTGTAAATCCCTCTGATTGGGATGAACAGAACTGGGCCAGACTGCCCCACAGGGAAGCTCCCAGACTGTAGCAGATGATTGGCGCTGGCTCACGTTCCTGTCTGGCTCCAAACACATAAGATGGCCGTGTCACTTGCGAGAGATACTAGAGAGATACTAGAGAGATACTAGAGAGATACTGACCATATCATTTCAGATGAATGACTGTCATTATCTTTTGAGGATACATCGACACACAGAGAAACAAGACCAAATGCACAAAAATAAGAAAACATCGATTTTTTTACTTGAACAAAACACACAAGAAGAATTTGCCAGCAGTTCAATTGAATAGTTTAACATTAAAACAGTATATCACTGGCCAAAACCAATGCTTTTCCATGGTGTCAGATGTTTCTCAGAGCTCTGACAGTCAGTAATGAGATGGGTGAATGCAGGGAACACTCCTGTCTCTGAACAGGAGATGAGGATGGATGCGTGGCCCTTGAACAAAGGCTGATACCTACTCACACACACAACCTTAATCACTGTCTGGTCTGTTGAGACTACGTGACTATGTATGCCTGCACTACTGACATAATCAAGGTGATGATCAAGCATAAATCTCCTTTTTTATCATTAGCTCAGATAAGAAAGAAATTAATTATTACTTTACTTTAACCTTCTTGCATTCCCCATGAGACTAAGCACCAAATTAACCAGTCGTGTTTATTGCTGTCCTTAAAAAGGACATTGATAATAACATGACAGATATGAAGTAAAACTAAATTATAGGTATCTGGTTGAAAATAGGCTAAGAACCTTAAAGATCAAAGCATGGAGAAAACGCCACACATGGTGGGCTATGACAGATGCTGTTAGTAAAAGCAGAGATATGATGTCCAGGCCTTTGTTTTATAGTTCATCATGCCTGGTTGCCGAGATGCGCTTTGTGATGTGTCTTGCGAATCCACACTGATCCTGTATCCTGACATCTAAACACTATAGAACTGGGTTCACTCGTTCTTCTTCATCTTCCGCTGTTGATTTAGGTGAAAAGAGTGTGCAAGAGGCTACGGTTTAAAAAATGGAGAAAAAAACCCTGTAATAAGCTGTTAAAAAAAAGCATTCAAAATATCCAAGCAGCTCTCCATACTCTATCATGCAGACGCCCAGGAAGAAGGAAGTGTCCTTGGCTGCCTTGCTAGTTTCATGAAGCAGGGAGAGAAGTCACGGGTACCAGGACCAGCAGACCACCTGAGAGAGGCAACATGTGCATGGACCACGTGTTTCAATTTAGCTTCAGTCTCAGGGATGACAACCACAAGCATTTTGTGTGTTTTAGGTTGGTTTGGGTGAGGCTGTATGAGCATTATGGAAAGTCCTCTGTGAAATTGCTTGTAAAAAAAAGGGGTTTGTAAAATAAAATGTAATTAAAGTGGCTGTGTGGGTGAATCCCGAGACTTGCAAGGATCGAGATTTTGAATTTGATTAGAGGTCATTATGGCCAAGGTTCACCTAATCATCCTACCTTGTTGATCTGCTCCTTACCGTATTAATTTCGGGAGAATAGATTACCTTTCAATGTAATAATTGAATGGCAATTGATTGAATCCTTCAATGTCCTTGAATGGGAAGAACAGCTGTCATTCAAGGATATTGACCCTTAACTTGGTGGTCCTCTGGTAGCCTAAATGTGCACGTGGTGCTCTACTGTGAATGTAGAAAGAAGCTAATTGGATATTTAATCGCTAAAGACAAGTGGGGATTCATTTGAATCGTGGACCTTTCCTGAACTTGCTTCTAAGGCTAAACAACATCAGAGCCAGGACTGACCGGTCTTGTACATACTTAAATAGTAAGTAAGTATTGAATAGTAAATGAATCCTTGAGTACCTTAGTATATGTGCTCTGATGATTTAGCCTACACAAAGGTTCTCTGCCGTCCCTTTCAGGTCTCTAGAGAAAATGAAAAGGTGAATTTCCCCATGACGTGAGCGATGGTCCTCTTTTCCATTTGCTGGCGGGAGTGAGATTATTGCTTGTCCACCCCACGCAGTTCCTCCGCTGCCCCCTCCTCTCGCCCTATTGTCGTTAAATACCAAAGCGCGCTGCTCCTCCACATTAGCTGCCACTTTACATAGTTAAAGCAAGATAAACATCCGTGAGAGCGGTAAATAAATACTACGGTGCTTCAACATGTATTCAAACAAAATCGAAGGACCCCGCAGAGGAAGGTCTTTCGATTCCATGAACATAGGATTTGAAGAGAAACACCTAAATAATGAGGTAAGTTCACTTCTTGATAGTTAAACATGGGTCATCATATGTATGTACATTGGATTGATTTATTCAACTGAATGCACAGATTGATCATACAACATTGGAAAAATTGGAAATTGGGGGAAAAAAATAATGTAAAATGTCAAGATCAAAAGATGTCAAATGCAAGATCATTATTACATGTTGAGTTTAAATTGTACATTGTTTTGTTTTATTAATCATTTTATTATTGCAATAATTATTTATTATAGAACACTGTAGATCCAGCCTCAGATTACACGCAGTCTATTAATGATTGTAGTTTTGTCGTCAGCGAGTGATTCATTTAAGCTGTCTGCAGGTCATTCAAATTGGCTACGTCAAGCATTAAGAAGGTCAAAGACAAGTAAAAAAATACAATAACGTGCTCCTCAATGCAGTGACGCCAGTAAAGCAATAGTATTACTCAAGAAAGCATTAAAGGCTATAGTAATCTAACCTAATCTCCAGTCTCAAACGTTGTCATTGCAATCTACTGCCAGCAATTTCACTGGTAGGTTAAGACAAGATATGTCTAAGATAAAGTAACAGACTTCAAAATAACAAGTTGCCTATACACTGTAAATGTGTACTGCATTATTCGTCGGCCAAAAAATAATTGTTACTGCAGGTACACTATATTAACCCATTGAAATATAATATTCAAACAAACATCTTGCACGTTTCCTTAAACTTGATGCAGCATGTGCATGAGCTCAGTTCCAGATTACAAATGCGTGTTCGATTGATTAATAACTGCTTAATCCTCGTGTTAGATTACAATAAGAGGGCGCTAATAATAGGGGTCCTCGCTCTAAATGGGATTGGTTTAAGATGCTTGCCAGACACTAGCCCAACCTCGTTAAACCAAGACGTTGAATCGTACTGCGCCATCCCGACCCGTGCTCCACCTCTGAGCTTCTTTTGATACACTAATGCTTCTACGGATTCTGCTGACACGGGGCCAGCGGCAACTGGTTTCCAACGCTGTCTCTTCAATGCTTGCAGGGCGAAATATGGTAAAAGAAATTCACTACAGAAAACGAACTCCGTATTCTAGTTTTATGATTGATTTAATTATAGTTTGATTTAAATTACATTACTTTAAAGTCAGTGTTGTGGAGGAATTACGTTGCAGTAGTTTGAGTCGTATGACAGTATGTCAATTGGCTATTTGTTATGAACTACGAGGTTGTTGTCCAAGGTTCTGAAATGTAAGCAGCCTGCATTGGCTAGGCTGCGTTGCACGTGTTAATCGCTGTCGGGGGTGGTGAACCTTTTTGCGCGTGACGGATGACTCACTTGATCCGTCAATCATTTTGTAGAACTCGTTCTGTAATTACTCTTTTAAAATCAGTCATCATCATGTCCTTTTGGACTAATTTATGTTTGTATCCTGTTGTTTTGTACGTTAATTTGATTGTTGAGCAAACAGTCATACGTAAGTAGGCCTACAGCGTATAATAACTTATCCAAATATGTTTGTAGCCTACCCTTGAGTTTAGAAATACACGTAACTAATACAAACAAAACGTGTTTGTATGGTCGTGTGGCTTTTGAGGGTCACGAACATTCAACAGCTGTCACCATTACAGTTGACTGCATTTAAATGTCTGTCGGCAAACACGTGTCACTCGGCATTACACATCAGCGTTTGCTGAATGGAGCATACCCTCCCTCACTTGTTGACGTTAATATCCGCTTTCAGATGAACAAATCAACCTTCACGAAGATAGAAGAAAATAGAGATAACAAGAACGAGCATTCAGAAAAGGGGAGAGCAGCGATTGTGTTTTCCCTTAAAAATGAAGTCGGAGGACTTGTGAAAGCGCTCAAACTCTTCCAGGTGAGCATGGAATTATTTTTGTTCTCTATGTTAAAATGGAACCATGTTGGACTCCATGTTTAGATTACTTTTATTATTATTAAATAATAATATACACTTTGGTTCAAACAGGAAAATCACGTCAATCTTGTACACATTGAGTCCAGAAAGTCCAAAAGGCGAAACTCAGAATTCGAGATATTTGTGGACTGTGACAGCAACCACGAGCAACTCAACGAGATTATCCAACTGCTGCGCAAGCACGTGGACATAGAGATACTGAACCCATACGATAATTCGCAACACCGCGTAGTGTCTTACCGGAACCGGTAAGACTAGGCTTGACAGATGATAGCTATTTCTCTCCATATGGGATCCCATGAATTGTAATGTTAATTTACCTTGGAAATGCATTTCAGAGATGCGATAATGACCCTGGCGTCCCAGAAACGATCTCTGCCTGCAACAAGTAGTGCAAACCGGTGCTCATGATGATCAGAACCTAGATGCAGACCATCCGGTAGGCACAGCAACACCAAATCTACCTCACAAACTATTCAACCCTGACAACAGTTTCCAAACGTCATGCCAGCTCTCTCACAACATTATCTCTCTCTCTCTCTCTCTCTCTCCTCTCTCCTCGTCTCTCTCTCCCTCGTCTCTCTCTCTCCTCGTCTCCCTCCCTTTCTCGCTCCTGTTAGATGTTTAAGGACCTCTTCGTTGACAGATCCCGTGATTGGTGTGCCGCTCTCCACTCTCCTCTCTCATCTCTCTCACAGGGCTTCAAGGACAACGTGTACCGCAAGAGAAGAAAGCATTTCGCCGATCTTGCCATGAGTTACAAACAGTGAGTCCATATCTCAGGCATATCTCTAACATGTGGAGAACCCCATTCCTCCTCCTCTCTCTCTCTCTCTCTCTCTCTCTCGACAGAATAGATCCTCTCGTACGTTGAAGGTTGACACACGTTTCTGTGTCTATCCGCAGAGTGGGTAGAGAGGGCATGTTCGCGTATTCTTGCCATCTAGGTATCACTAACGTGATCCAGATATCTCAGGGGCCTTTATCTCCTGCTAACAATGTGGATAAACCCCCCCGGCGCCCCTCCCCAATCTCTTATATCAGTTGTTTTGATCAGTCGATTGTTCTTAAACTAGAGATTTACAAAGGATTGTTCTGTATTTTTTCCCCTCAGCGGAGACCCCATTCCTCGTTAGACTATACGAATTGTATTGAAGTTATTTATTATTAGTTTTTCCCCTGCTGAGAGAGCCGATGCCAGTATAACTTCGCGTCCAGATCCTAGGAGATGGATCCTGTGTAGGCCGGTGCTGGTTCCTGGGGAGCTTACGACATTAGCCCCTGTAGTTCGCCGTCAGCGTTTGTTGAGCCTGCTTGGTGTGTTAAGAGTACCTGCTAGTATGCTGACCTTTAAACCTGCGGAAAGTCTTATTGGTCATAACGACTGTGAATGCAGGAGTATATTTTCCACAGTCTCGGTATAGACTGTTCTTCGATCGCTTCTCTCAATGTGCTGAGCCGCATATCCATCATGCCTGGCTGTTTAGATCAACGCCTTTCGAAAATGGTATGCTCAGATCGTGATGGTCAAGTTCACAGAGAACTGTTTAGGGTCTCGTGCTTGTGAGATCACTTTGCGCTGTGGCCCATGAACCCAGTCGATATTATTTAACTCTTGATGTCTTCTGTACTATCTAGTGCAGACTCGTCTACAGGCGCACGTGTCTTCTACAACACTGCATCAGCGGTCCTCTGGGCCTCGATTTTATCTTGTCTCCTACGTGTATCGCTTGTTATCAGCGCGCAGTGTGTTGTTTGTGCCTCTTCTCTGTTCTGTTTTAGTTACCAGCTCTTTGTACCCAGTATGTACGACACAGCTCAGACCCTCTGTACACCCCAGAGCCGTAAGTGTCCTCAAACAAGATCAGAATCAGAATGCTGAAGAATGGGTTTTTTTGGCCACGAAAGTTCCCACAGACAAAGAATCGGTGAATCACTGAATCATTGAATCACTGAATCTTTCAGGGGACGTGGCTGAATTTGAAATGGCCTATGACTCATGGTGTCGTCTTCCTTTCCTTTCATTCAGGGACACTTGCCATGAACTTCTGGGTCATGTCCCGTTGCTAGCAGAGCCCAGCTTTGCCCAGTTCTCTCAGGAGATTGGCCTGGCGTCTTTGGGTGCTTCAGATGAGTCAGTCCAGAAACTGGCCACAGTAAGTGATTCTAATATGTCACAAGCAGGGCTTAGTAGTGTCTACAAAGACATGGAAAATAAATAGTATATTCCCTTTGCTGACTTCCTGTGGTCTTGTCCTACAGTGCTATTTCTTCACTGTGGAGTTTGGCCTATGCAAACAGGAAGGGAAGCTGAGGGCCTATGGGGCAGGCTTGTTGTCCTCAATCAGTGAATTAAAGGTACAGTGACAACATTTAGAATATACAAGGAAGTAGACATTTCTGTTAATGATGGTATCAAACGTATACGTTTGACATTTTTAATTAAAAAATTCAATTCAATTAGACATGCCTGCAAGCGATGTTTACAGTTGTTACACGACTCATTTGACAGTTGAAAGGACACCAGAAAAAAGCACAACGTTGCTGAAATGTAAACGTTCCCCTTGCTTTTCCACAGCATGCTCTTTCTGGCAACGCAAGGATCATGCCTTTCGACCCAAAGGTCACATGCAAACAAGAGTGCATCATCACCACATTTCAGGATGTCTACTTCGTGTCGGACAGCTTCGAAGAGGCTAAAGTCAAAATGAGGTGAATTTAGAGTCATGCGATATCCAACTCCTAACATCATTCATCACTTGCTTGTCGTATTTAACATGGTCTTCGTCATTCCGGTTATTCAGTCTCTTAATACTATAACATTTACACGTATTTGCATCCTGTAGGGAGTTTGCCAAGACCATCAAGCGTCCGTTCACGGTGCGATACAACCCTTACACACAGAGTGTGGATGTCCTGAAGGATACTCCAAGCATCAACAGTGTAGTGGAAGATCTACGACATGAGCTTGACATTGTGGGCGACGCCCTCAGCCGACTTAACAAGCAGCTGGGTGTCTGATCACCTGCCCTCCTTACTACTTATCGTCTTATTATCTACCAAGCCTGCCATACCATATCCCCGAGAACAGATGTGTAGGCATACTGCTTTTTAGACTGCTCCTTTATAGTGCAATTGATGTTCAGTGTTACCGGGTTGCTATGGAGACCGTTGTTGTTAGAGTCTAAAGTATACGATTTTATTCCAAGTCCAATTGCTTTTGAGAGGTTGGATGAAGGTCTGTGGAGTTAAGCCTGATAGTTTGAAACCATGATTATGAAAATTTGAGAAATAGGATGACATGAATTTCATCGCAGTCATCCATGATTAGAAAATACTTTCTAACACCTTCCGAAGTGCTATATCTTCTGTTTTATGTCTCCCTCATATAACCATAATGACTGTAATATAAATGGAAACAAACACCCTAATATTGCTGTATTGCTTCCCTTTGACTTCCCTACTCTCCACTTTATTATTTAATGTACCCAACAAATGTAACTGATTAAACATAATATTTATTGTATATTATGGTGTGTCCAACATATTACTGCCCTTTTGTGGATAAGGGTTTGTTTTGTATGGGGTCAGTAAATTATTTGTGTTATTAGTTTAATCGAACCCTCAGTTTTTGTTGATTTTTACATAATCTGGCCATGTTAGAATATGGACTGCTTGTTTTTTCATCGTTAAATGTTTCTGTAACATTGTCAACAATATGTTTATTCACGAAGTTAAAGTAATTGTAGTACATGTTCACCTGAGAAAAACGATAACATTATTTTTCTACTGTAAAGAAATGTAGACGATGTATTTGTCTAATGAAATAAATATGTACACGTGTCTAGTTTCGGTGTTGATGATGGATAACGACCGTTTAGTTTATTGAAAATGAGGTAATCTGAGACCAGACAAGAGACCAACTTCGTGACCATTTTTGTTGCGATAAATAGAGTATGGAACTTCTTGTGCCACACTCAACATGGCGGAAGAGCAGGTACATTTCTGAGAATAAGTTGGCGGTAACAAAGTGTCGCAAAGCGAATCGCCTTTTTCTTGCTATACAGGAGGTGTCCCATGGACACTAACTTGCGAACCAAAGTCTGTTTATACACGTGGGTAAGTTTGCTAATCAAACATTTGTACGTTATTGTCAAGTGCACGCAGTTAGTCTGTCACTCAATGTAAGACACCGCTTGCACGAGTTCCGTGAACGAAAACACCGTGCACAATTAGCGAAGTAGGCTAGTTTCCAAAAACAAGCTTTCCACTTCGAGCCACAGTACCTAAATCTGAATTACTCGGAACTTCATAGGGTGCAAATAGCTACGGCCAGTTGGGGCAGGGACATGTCGAAGACCTGTCGGTGCCTAAGCTCGTGGTTGATGACTCGCAACTTTCAGGGACAGTACAGGCTCTCACCGGTGGTGGTGGACATTCTGCTCTCGTCTCTGGTGAGTATAGGTGTTATTACTCGCTGATCATGTGTCTCCCTCTCCTGGACAAACTATTTTATTTGATTTTTATTGTGGATAGTCCAGGAAAACTAAGTACAGCGTCCGCTAATATGAAGTTATTTCATAGATGGAGAGTTGTTGCTGTGTGGGCAGAATCACAAGGGACAACTGGGGATCGAAGACGCTACACAACTTACAACCCTGCATCGCTGTCCTCTGCTGAACCACAAGGTTGCTCAAGTGTCCTGTGGCTGGGATTTTACTGTCCTTCTTACCGGTAAGGGAATTTTGTTTGCGTTCTTGCGTTTCTGCGCTATCAATCAATCTTTTAACAAGCCTTTTCTTGCATAGATGATGGGCAGGTTCTTACTTGTGGATCGAATGTCTACGGGCAACTGGGTGTCTCACAGCCAGTCTCACACTCTGCAGAACTGCTTCCTGTTAAGGTACAGTAGGTGTGCCAGTTTGTGCTAGTCAGTCTGCATTTTCACTTCATCATCTCCGGTCTAAATCGAACGATAAAAACTGTCTGGCTACTCCAACTGTTTGATTGTCATTTTTCATATAGTGATTTGGTCATGATGTAGCAGTTCTGGATTCTTTCGTATTTTGGAAAGGTCTATGTGTATAGTTTATAAGCTGCTTCTTTTGTCCTGTAAAGATCTCACAGGAGCATGTGGTTGGCATTGCAGCTGGACTCAGACACTCCCTAGCTGTCACTAGTAAGCTGGCTACACACACACACACACATGCACACACACACACACACACACACACACACACACACATGCACACGGATGGACATTGTTTGAGTTTGGGTGTCTTGTCCACGGGTACATCGAGTGTCTCTACATGCACATCATCCACAGTGGTTCGTTCTTCTCTCATGTGTGATTCTTGTCATGTGTAAAGGTACAGGCTGTGTCTATCAGTGGGGTGTGGGGCTCTCTGGTCAGGCTAAGAGGGCTCTCAATCCTCTTCCAGTTCCTGCTCACTTCAGCTCCAGAGAACCTTGTCTGGTCCCAGGTCAGTGGAACGCATCAGCTGAACATCTGCGAAACGAAGGGCAAGTTTTTCTCTTCTTTTAAAAAAATGTTGCATGTATGAACTAGTTTTTCCCCCGATTGTTTGTTGTTGTTCTGAAGGTCTGGATCAGGTGACTCCAAACAAAGTAGCCTCAGGCTCCGCCCACTGCGTCTGTCTAACCGGTGAGTAACGTCTTGTATTACCGGGACGTTTAAAACTGAACCCTTGTGCTGTATTAGGGTCTTTTCACCTTTTTGTACCACAACAGTGGGTCACAGTGACCCAAAAGCAGCACCAGGGTGAATACATAAGGAATTTGTGGTGTATACTTTCTGATAGTTATTTCATTTCTTCTTTGTCATCAAGAAGGGGGTGATTTATTCCTGTGGGGAAGCAACAAGCATGGCCAGCTGACATCTGTAGAGGCTTTTCTGCCCAAACCTACCCTTCTTGACCCCAGTCTTCTGGATAAAGAAAAGGTTACAGATATATGGAGTGGTTGGACACACCTTGTGGCCAAAACAGGTGAGAGCGCTGAGATGATTTGTACAGATGCGACCCGTCTGAGAGACGATTGTGTACTTGAAAAGGTGCTACATGTAAGAGTGTTTCGATGTATATAACAGGGGTGTTGAACTCCGGTCCTCAAGGGCCGCTGTCCAGAAGGTTTTCGATGTTTCTTTGCTCCAGCACACCTGATTCTAATGATGGGTCGTTATCAGGCTTCTACAGAGCTTGAAAACCTTTTGGACAGTGGCCCTCGAGGACCGGAGTTCGACACCCCTGGTGTATAAGGTGTTTGGGATATGCCATATTGAAAAGTAATTGTTATTTCTTTCAGAAAGTGGCCGGGTCTTCACCTGGGGAAGAGGTAATTATGGACAGCTGGGAAGAGCCAACCTGACCAATCAGAGCGCAAAGGAGCAGTCAGGCGCTTCCTCGTCAGGAACTGTAAACCAATGGCAGTGTGTACCTGCTGAGGTTAAACACCTTTATGGAGCAACACAGGTGAGATGCTTCCTATCTGCAGGTGTGACTTTATCTCAGGGACTTGTGATGCTTACCAGATTTGTGAATATTTCATGGTGATTTGTAGAATACGATAATGTAAGGCAATCCTGGGTGTTTTTTAGTGCAGCCCTATTGTAGAGCGCAACTTCATTCTCAAACCAGTAGAGGGAGACAGAAACGTACAAACCCTTGTTATTGCAATAGAGCCACTGTCCTGAAGGTTTTAGATGTTTACCTGCTTCCAGCACACCTGCTTCTAACTGTCAGGCTTCCACAGAGCTTGATAGCAACACATTTATTTGAATCAGGTGTGC
This sequence comes from Plecoglossus altivelis, assembly GCA_036571765.1. Taxonomy (NCBI): domain Eukaryota; kingdom Metazoa; phylum Chordata; class Actinopteri; order Osmeriformes; family Plecoglossidae; genus Plecoglossus; species Plecoglossus altivelis. The sequence goes on from BROE01000003.1 coordinate 17,546,603, forward strand.
TGGAGAAGGGATACATCTCAAACCTTCAGGACAGCGGCTCTCAAGGACCATGTTTGCCCACCCCTGGCTTAAGGTCTAAGATACTCTTAAACAAGATGTTTATCAGTAAACAATTTCAAAATATCAGCAAAAGGTACAAAATATCCAGAATTGTTGCAAATATTTATCATTGAAAATAATACTAAAAAAAATTCTCATTTGAATGCATGGTTATGGTGTAAGATATATGCTCATTTAAATAGTTACTACATGCATCAGGGATGGTCTGTCTTCCCATATTGTGTGTGTTTACCTGCTCGAGTCCTCAAAGTATCCATAACAAATCAACATCTCCATCCAGCCTGGAGAGAGAGCGGCCATTAATAACTCCCAGGATTTTGGCTACAGGTTCTCCTTTCCTCCCCAGTGAGGTGGTTAGAAATGAGGAACTAAGGGAACGCTGTACTTCAGTTGAAGTCTTCAGTGTCTTTGGGAGACACGAGAGCCTAGCTGTTAAAGGGCATGTCAAGGACAAAGTGTGCCCATCAACAATCACTGCAACCCTGGAAGGTTTGCCTGCTGTAGTCAGGCAGAGCCTAGGTAGGGCTGGTCCACCTGTGCACATGTATAGTACCGATAGTGGAAACCAAAATGGATTGGCTAAGTGGACTCTGAATCTGGTTGCCTACCTTCCTCACACAGTTAACAGTCCATCAACACACACACACAGATACGATCGATATTCATCTATTCAATCATCAGATTTTTTATGAGTTTTTGATTGGCCCTGCAAAGAAATTGAACAGAGGATGGCTTGTCATTAGTTTAAAAACGGATTCGTGTTTGGCGTTCATGGCTTTCAACAGATGTATGCTGTCAACATGTTTGCTGTTTGAAAAAGAAGTGTATAATGTAGTCCGTGCCTTTTTATTTTTTATTTTTTTTACTGTTGACGTGTTTTACGTTTTGACACTTGTAGAAGTCAGACTAGTTAAGACGATGAGAACATTGCTCTTCTGACTTGAGTCTGAGCGGTAGCGACATGGTTCAGCACATAATCCACCTGACCCTTGATTTATTGATTTATTTTTACTCTTATTTTCCTTTACAGCAGCATTGCCCGAGTCATGAACAAGAGAATGTTCTGTGAATCTAGAATAAGATTGTCCTTACTCTGGTTTTTGGGACAGTTGTGTACGACGTATCAGGACAGCGCCACAGAGTGTTCCTAGCTGTGGGTCGTTTTCTGCTGTGTCTTTTCCCTTGCTCAACAAGGCCTGGCGAGGACAGAGTTGTGGTTGTGTAGATGACTGGGATGGATCTATTGACCTCTGTGACAATCTGACAGACGCATCGGTCTCACAAGGTGGTGTAAACGCTCAGTCTGTGTTGAGACAAAGGGTTTCTAGCCATTTAATCAAAGTGTCCGGCAAGAGTCGGTTAAGCACCGAGAAATGTGGCTCAGGCTCTTCCAAGAAATAGTTTGCAAGGCTTTTACTTTTCTCTTGACTTTGCAGATTGCTTGTGGATCCGAACACAACCTTGCCATTGTAGGTATGTATTCATACTCCATTTTTGATTGATGAGACTAATTATACAATCAGAGGTAGTATAAAAGGGACTACATAGTTGGGATATGATGCCATAATGTTGTATCCATAAAACAGTGCAAATTCTATCTAAAGTCAATCTCTTTGTGTATGTGTGCATGACAGCTTTTAAGTCTGAATTTTGCCAAACAGCTGACAATTGCACGCTGCCCAGCTGTGTAAATCAGAGGAACATTTACAGGCTATTTTCTATAATTTCATGTTAGCAAATGGCATGCCAAAATTACAATGACAAACGACCTATTGGTAACCCTTCAAGAGAATAATGGACAACATAAACATCTCCGATGTTCAATAAGCGCTTGTTTACACGGATCATGTTCCTTCCTGACCTTCCTCTGTTTGGCAAGGCCGGTTCCTACCCTTGTTCCCTGTCGTCAGAGAGCGAGCACGCGCACGAGTTTTAGAAGGAGTACATCCTGTTAAAGTTGAACGCCGACCTAATTTCCAGCGAGTGTTTGGAGTCGGGAGTTGTAGATGCGAAGAGCAGAGCCAGGTTTGGTGGAGCGCTTGGGTCTGTGAGCGAGACGAGCTGTTCCAGGTTCTGAAGGGATGGAACAGCCATCCACAGCAGCAACAGCCAGCCACAGCAGCAACAGTCAGCCACAGCAGCAACAGCCAGCCATAGCAGCAACAGCCAGCCATAGATGCTCCGTCTGTTTCCCATTCAGCCTCTCAATGACACTCAGGGAATAACAGAAGACACAGAAGAGGCTCTGCAAAAAATAAACCTCATCTCTAGAGTCGTCAAAGTGTGCTGTCGACTTCCTCTTAGTGAGCTTAGAGATTAGCGAGCCAGTTGGGAGGCTGCTAGTATACACCCTCCTGTGTCCTGCTTCTCCTCCTACTGGGTTTTGGCTGCTAGTGTGAAACCCTAACCAGCATTGGCCTGTCTTGGGCACAGTGGAAAGAGCAACCAAGCGGATAAAAAGGCATTGGAAGCAGAGACCTAAGTGCTGCTATTTCTGGTGTTGAAATAGGGTTGGGCAAAAAGAGAGCGCTAATGCCTGCTGTTTTATGGGGAGAGAACTGTTGCCACCATGTTTCAGCCATGCCCCTGAACACCTGGGGAAGACCACTACCGTGTGGAAATTAAGGTTTTCACAGGTGGGAGAAACACCACAGGAACATTCTGTAGGGATCAAATTAGAGTCCAATCTTAAAAGCTTGACAAGGATGGACTCATTAGATTTGATACTTGCGATGGGGGTCTGATTAGTGATTCACTGGAAGCATGCTCAGAGTCATGTGACAATGGGATACGTGTGATTTATGCTTGGCGCTTTCAATCCTGTGTAAAGATCTTAATTATACTGCTTTCAGATAGAATTACAATCCTTTTTTTAATTGGGTGTGAAATGTCTGCTCTAGACCTGACAGTGTTGTATTTGCAAGGAAATGGCTTTTAACCGGATAAGTCTCCGTTTCCATCCTTTGTTGGACAAAACATTGTGCAGGCACTTTGTTGCCATGACAACACTCCTCCACTGTATTCCAGTCAGCATGACCATGAATTAGCAGAGCACAAAAACACTTCCTTTTTTTTTTGTTTTTTTGAATGAACAAAGCTCTCCTGGGTTACAGAAGGTACCCTTGACAATACCGATCATGACGATTGTTAAACAGCCTTCGTATGAAGGATATTCTCTGGACAAACACCAGCTTTTGGTGTGGGTTTGTCCCTGAGGTATCGAGACGTGTTTGTTTAGTGTGGCAGAACTGCACACTGACACGAGCAGGTTATGTGACATCGTGTGTCTGTAAGCAGAAGATGGCATATGTGTCTGTTGAAGACGGCATATGTGTCTGTTGGCAAGCCTTCAAAGCATCGGATTCCTTTTTAATTGAAGAGAGAGAAACGAGTAGAAACCCCCTGGTGGAAAGACAAAAGACAGAAACGCCAGGATGGAGACGACTGGAAGACGGGAGTTACCCTTGAGAGAGCAAGCTCCTTTTTGTTGCCATGGCGACGGGACCGATTAGGTAACCGTGTTGCCATGGCACGTGTCTTTCCAGTGATGCAGACCTGACCACACCCACCAACACGCTCACCAGCTGTGAGGAGCAGCGTGTCGTGCAGACTAGAGAGGCAGGGGCACGAAAGCAACATTGCACCCAGCGTGTTTAAGACCTAAACATGTGATGCTATGTGATTCCACTCAAAGTGTTGTTTCAATCAACACGCAGACCACAAAGGTCATATTTACTGTGTTTAGGCTTCTAGCCGTTATGGCTAATTCTGCAAGCTTGTCAGCTGCAACCAACCAGTGATCTCTCCTTTCTCTTCCTCAGAGGGATCTCTACTCTCCTGGGGGTGGAACGAGCATGGGATGTGTGGAGATGGAACCCAAACAGATGTCATCCAACCACAGCTGGTTTCTGGCCTCAGTCCTCTTATGATTGGTTGTGGAGCTGGGCATTCCATGGCCCTGTGTGCTGCTAAAACTAGTTAATTGTCTCAGCAAAACTAGAATACTGGTTGACTTTGACATGGGATAATGCAGTGACTAGACTTGATGGTTCAAGCCTTCAAGAATATGCATGTTTTATGTGGAATATCTGGTGAAGAGTATTGACTTTTTATACTGTTTTCCTGAAAAACAAGGGCATGACTTTCCCATGACATGTAGCTAAGCTAGTAATTTTTTATTTTTTATTATTGTATGTGACAAGCCTTGTGATCACGCTTGTATTCGAACTGTAAACCATAAATATTGTTCGGAGGTTTTGACACAGGTTGATTTGTGTCAAAGGGGAGGGTGGCCATAATTTCCCATGATCAGTCCATCACTTTTGATGGACGTGATTGGAGGGGGGGGACGGGGGGCGGCTTTCCAGGACGCGGCCGTGATTATGGCTCCCTGTCTGCCTGCCATGTTTGTCTTCCCCCTGAACAAGGCCATTATGGACCATCTGAAGGATGGGCAGTGCGGCTGTTGTAGTTCCATCTCACCCAGGTCACGGGGTTTATTGTGGTGATCTTGAGCGTGAGGAGACACTTAATCTGAGTCCCCCACTCTTCCTGTATCTCCCTTGTCAATATGAGAAACCTCACAGCCATCTGGTGATTCACCACTTGAGTATGAAGTGTATGTTATCCACAATATGCCCATCTGCGGGATTAAGGTGATGGAAGGTTAACAATGCCTGGTGATAGGAGATTTTTCACCGTCTCGCCATTTTCGTTTTTGTGTGACTCTCAGATAGTCATTTGCTTATGCGTTTAATCTGATGGATCAATGTCTGCCTTTAGAATGTTGGAATTGCTTTTATGACGTTGTATCTGAATGGTGCAGATTTTTACTATTGTCACCATGAGACTGTCTACACATTGCATGTGTTCTTCCCGTTTAAAACCTTTGAATCTTACTATGCAAAATGTCTATACAAAGCATTAAAACAATACAATGATGTCACTTAAATATTACAATGAAAATGTACAGAAACTGAACAGAAAAATTAACAACTGACCCACTCAACCCCAAAAAAAATCAAGACTGTTTGGAAAAAGAATCATTTCTGGTTTTTGTTTTTATTTATTTTGTACTATTTATTGTACAAGCCTGAACTACTATCTGTCATAAAAAGACAAAGAAAATCCCTAAACAGCAGATTTGTTGAAACGATCACTGAAGAAACACCTTGTTAAGACAAACTACCTACAATAATCACTGTGTCCAAACACACACTGAGAAGGGCACACATTTGCTGCCTGTTAGTCAGACGGTTGAGTCTGTTAAGGACAGCAGCTGTTATTTCTTCCATGTTGAACTATGATCAACATAAAATCACCCCATTTACTCTGGCTTCAGTTGGCAGTACCACTCTGCTGCAGTAGATTGCACATGGTTGTTGGCAGTGTGTTTGCAGTGGTTTTTAAAGAAAAAAACCTTGGTCCCTTACCACCGGAGTAGCTAATTCACACCAATTGATGTTGAAGCAGTGTTTCCAGCTAGTGGCTGGCCATCATTTTTTATATTGATACTTATGACTTATCGTTCCATACTGCATTTCCAACTCCGGCTTGTTTTGCCAGTGCAGTAATGTCCTGCAGTGTTAAGTGTTGTGGGTGAAACTGGGACAAGTCGTCACAGGACTATGTTGTCCTTGTGCCATCTATAACTACAAAGTTTGGTCCCAAAGGTCTAATTAGATGGTTGGCTTATTGTGATTTGAAATGATTTATGTTGGTTACAACAATACATTTAAAAAAATCACACTGAGATTTGGATAACTTTTGTAAATTATTGCAAAGTTTGTTTTCATAGATACTTATTTTATATATATATATATCATCTGTGGTCAACAGCAAACCACAGTATAAGATGACAGAAAAATATGATAACTTGCCCCGGTCTCCCCTATTACAGTCTTCATTGGACCAAATGCTGAAGGAAAATTATGCTTCCATATGTTGATGGGATCACAAAACTCAGGCACTTGTCCAGTATGATGAATAAGAATGATTTGGCAGTTATTTGATTTAATCGGTACTGTATCACAGCTAGTGAGTGCCTTGATGTTATTGCGATAAAGTAAACACTCAATTGTAAATGTGCTTTAGGTACGTAATACATAACGTACTTTAAATGAGCATGTATATCTTATGCATGGACAAGTTGACAAAGTATCATTGGATACTGTTACTGGAGATGTTATATTGATGTTTCAGCCCTAAATTCAATTATTTCAACCAAAGATGGAAAGCTTTTGGTCGTTTGTAACAAGTTTGGTCTTTGTAATGCCTCGTTAATATATAAGTAGTGCTTTTTAAGAAATGATATGATGCTGTTTGATGAACATTTGATATGCAAAATATAGTCGAAAGAATGTTAAAGTTCAACAGTGCAAAAGGTTGTAAAGATGTGACCATAGCACTGCAAACTTATCTCATTTTGAGATGTTTTGACTAGCTGACTGACAAGTTGTTGCATGGAGTATATCGGATCTTTCGCTTTTCTTTTTTTTTTTTTTACAGAAACAGACAAACGTTTGATTGCTACTCTAAAACATTGGTATACACATCTTCAGCACACACAAGCATATTTACAGCACCGACACACAAAAATAGACACACATTACAACACAGTAACCAGTCACATATACTGAGCTACATAAGGCTTGACAACAAAACTCTCAAAGCTATGTCTATACTGAGTTTGTGATGTACAGGTTGTCACTGTCACACCCATTTAGAAACTCTAAACTTACACACACACACACACACACACACACACACTAACGCTAAAGGTTTATCAGGTGGGGGATGGGGCAGTATGAGTCATACACATAGTGGTTGGGACACCATGGTTCATAACGCAAACTGACTCTGTTGGCGGTCTGCTCCGGTTCTGTCGCTGGGTCTCTAAAAACATATAAAAAAAACAACACAAAAAATTATTACACAAATGACGTATGGCGATTAAAATGATGGAGAGTATGGGTACCTCGTCATTGTTAGGGTTTGTTGAAATGACACAGGTCTCGAAAGTCGGGGAAAGTGCTGCGTTAGTTGCTCATGGTAAACACAAGGTTTACCATGTTAATCCCATGCTTAGCCAAGGCACCGGAGAGAGATGCACCATCAGTATACAACTGTTAGACCCCTGAGTTGATTAGTTAACATGCCTGGTCATGCTTTATTTTTACATTCGGATATACAGTCCTTTTGTCGTTGACATGCGTGTTTCGATCTTAGCGTCATGCTCTCACAGGCACTTTATTGGTTTCTTTCTTTGACAAGCTACGAAACAGTCTTTTAGATGTTCTAGTGTGAAGTTAGTGAAGAGTGGAAACATACTCAATGTATACATGTTCTGTTGAATAAAAACAGAGTCTAAACACAGATTGTATACAAAATTTATTTCATGCAAGGACTTTATTTACATATTAAGTTTGAATACTTTAATTTTGCATAAATGTAAAATACATGCATTTACCCATCCCCAAGTGTGCCTCAAGACCATGCTGTACCTTACGTATTCACTTGCAGGGAGTACTATTGGGAATATAATTCGCCTGCATCTCATTTGACAAAGTTTTAACAATGGTTCTACAGTTTACAACATTTACCACACAAGAAGACATGACTTCAGTAAAGTAAATCTTCTCCAAATAAAATGAGGAATTGTGTTCCCTATAGGCAAGGTTTGTTTAAATGACAAAGAAAAAAAACTGAAAAAGGTATATTGTGATAAGGTAAAGTGCTTTTGTCTGTTAAAGTTTGTTGTTGTGCATATGTATTTGCACTTTAAAAAATCTGTTGGTGTTGATAAACAATCTATTGTTTTTTTTCCAAAATCTCAAATTAGGCAGTTTATATTTTCAGTTCGAATAAAGGAATCTTCTTAAAAATTCGAGTTCCTATTTGTCATGAACCCTTGGCAGGGCACAGTGCTGTATAGACATGAATCACTTGGCAAGGTAGCTATTTAATGTAGTGTATAACTTTCAGTTGTCAAGCATCAATGACACTGTTATGAGAATGATTATCAAGAGACTAATACAGAGGTAATTATCAAACCTCCAGTTGGTCAAGAACAAAATAATATAATTATTAAATTAATTTGCTCATGACAGCTTACGTTTGAAGTGAAGTTGTACTGTCTTAAAAACAAGGTCCTTGTTAAACCAACAAGTAAACACATACAAGCAAATAAGATATACGAGTTTGGGGAAAGGCAAAAAATGGTAGCTACATTGAATTTTTGCTGCGACTGAGTCTCTTGCAGCTTCGAATGTGCATAAAAGTAAGAAGCTTTTGAAAGAAAACCACGCTTTTCTTACAAGTTGTGTGTCAGCTTCTTGTTGTACATAATTCATCATGCAGGTCATGCAAAGGAACACGGTTTTGCTTTTGTTGACAACAAATGAACCATCACTGATTTGATAGAAATGCTCATTATATCCTCAAATGGTTCCATTTTTGATTTGAATCAGCACTCAAATCAAAAAGACAAAATGAGTCTCTGATATACGCAATCTACTCTCTACTTTCCAACAACGAATGCGCTTCGCATTCACAAGCATTCCCATAACAGCTTTCGGCTGCCAGCGCAACAAGTTTAACAATGCCTTTTTGTCAATGGAGTAGGAATGACTGTCATAAGGAAGCCGGGGTTACATCTTATGAAATCGTTCTCTTCCACAAGCAATCCTCTTCAAATAAGATGAAATAATCATAGACAAATATATGCGGGATCAAAAGCAACAGAGCAACAGGCAATGAGAAAAACAGTAGAGAAAAGCGAGGAAGGGTAGCTTTCAGATAACAGGAAACCAGCGCTATCAGGCTATAGCAGCCGCCCATGCAACCGCGGCTGCCGGTGTTCTGAAGGACGCGATGACACAAGCGCATCCCCCTGGGAATTAAGTTACAGCTCAGCTCCGCCTCAAGAAACGGTTTAAATCTTTCAGAAAACGAACAGAAAAGGAGTGAGAACACTAAAAGCAGAATCTGACCAGAGAAAAGAATGAGCGTGGAAAGGCCTTGGCTAGGTCCTAGTCAAACCAAGCTAGACAATGGTTGGGATGGGAGAATGAGAGGGCTGCATTAGTCGGGGTGGGTTGCACGGCAAGGCAGACACAGAGGGCACTCCGGAAGCGTCCTGGCTCATGCCAGACATGCTGTTCAGGCTCCAAGGCTTTTCGTAACCTTCGGTTGGAAAACAGAGAATGCTTTGAGTGAATTGGCATGCTGGATCAGCGCCAAAACGGTTAAGCGCTTGTCCTTGATTGGATACAGGTAGACCTGTTGCTTTCTTGACTTTGTCTCCGAACAAATCGGCTGCAAAGACTTCAGTCAGGTCAACAACGTCACCGTGCATGCACCGAGTGCATAAAGAGTTCAAAGGCATGCAGTCGGTGGTACTGGAATGGTTTGGAGGAGTCGAACACTGTCAGATAACGTAAGATAATGCTGTGTGCCGTAACTAAGGCAGGCTAAGTGATTTTCCCTGCTGATTTCGCTTTCATTAGATTTCCAAGACCTGTTCGATAAAAGGGCTTGATCGTGTTTCAGTTTTGGGAGACAGTGTTGTGGATGTCGGCTACAATTTCTACTTAGACACGAGAAATAATGTCTTGTAGTAGCATTCAGTGCATTTTCAACGTGACAGTTGTTCTCCGTTACCATTCTGATAACACCCAGCGGCATTGTACTGCATGCATCATTATGCCAAAGACCAACACACTCATAATAAGGGACAGGGTGATTCGTTCCTGTAAAATATACATGATTCTCACACATTAATCTTTTTTTTCAAGACAATGCATTTGTGCTTCATATCAAACTTGGAAAACTGGTCTTATCCATACATTGTATCAAAATAGATATTGTGCGTTTGTGGGAAACTCGTGTATAGAATTGATTGTCTGGTGTTGTGCTTGTGGTGAGTACTCTGAACTGTCGTAAATATGATGATGTTTTTACAAGAGAGCATTCTAATGAAATTGCTGATCAGTGTGTCACAGAGAGGGTTCATAGCATGCGTCTGTGAGCCCAATAAAGACGGAATGTGTCAGTGTGTTACAGAGGCCTATGATTGGCTGTTGCTGTACGTACCCTTTTTGACTCTACCCGCTGTGTGATTGGGCCGTTCAGCGGTAGTAACCAGGAAGCAGGGTCGTTCTCGCTCGCTAGGACTGAAGATCTCCTCGGGTGATATGGCCTGGTCTATGTGAGGACAGTCTTCATTGGCCAACGCTGCATTAGCTGCCTCACCATTCAGTTTGGAATCTTTAAACAAATCAAATTTAAATCGAATCAAAACGTATTTGTGAAGTCCGTTTTACAAGCATTGTAAAATGCTTCACATACGCCCATAGAACTGCCCCTCAAACAACCTAATCCCTCAAGAGAGACAAGGCAAAAATCCCAGATAGCGGAGACACGGTGCAGAAAAAGAGGCAGCCGTTCAAGTCTACACATGACCATCTGACATCAGACACACCACAACTCTTCATGCTACTCTGAATGATTCAGAGAGAATGATTCAGAGGGAATGATTCAGAGAGCGGCAACAACCTTTATAGGTGGAGGTCATGCTGATAAGAACTGATCCATTAGCATAATCACATAATTACCATCTAGGATAACTCAATTGACTGTTACTTCAAACCATGTAAGAGCTTGTTCTCTACTGCAATGCTACTGTAATAATCACAGTGACTACTTGGTACTTGGACTCACCGATGACTAACAAACACAACACAACGCAAAGTTTTCAACAACACACGTTGTGCCGTGGTGGATGGAAAGACAAAGACAGCTGAGTGAATCACAGTATTCATAACAACCGCTAAATCAATACCAAGATTACTCGTGGCCTTACTTAGTCTCCCTCTACAGTATATGTGCTCCCACTGCATTTTACAATGCAAGTCATACACTCTATTGATCTTTCAACGGGAGATTCATTTGTTTAATCTGATACGGATGAGTCATCTGTTTGAACTGGTGGGAGACGAACTGTGAGACAGCAAAACAACGAATCATGGTTGCCTTAGAGCGGTGATGCAGACGTTTTGTTTCTCGGATGCATTGCTATTAGATAGAAGGTAAGACAAACAGTACGTAGATCAAGTTAGCTTCCTACCTTGAAACTTTATCTCGAAAACGTCGTCGTGGGCTATGGGGCTCTGATGCTGAGAGCTGATGCTGGACTTACAGTAGTTGGGTGAGCCAGGTTGAGGAGCTCGAGGGATATGCCTGTTTTTTTTCTTTGGTAGCTTCTGTTTCGCCATCGCCAGGGAGTAATACATTCCGAAGTTGTTGACAATCACAGGGACGGGCATGGCGATGGTCAGCACGCCTGCCAGGGCGCACAGGGCGCCCACCAGCATGCCCGACCACGTCTGGGGGTACATGTCTCCGTAGCCAAGGGTCGTCATGGTCACCACCGCCCACCAGAAGCCGATGGGGATGTTCTTGAAATGCGTGTGTTCGCTGGCGCGAGGGTCGTTGGGCGAGGCTCCGATGCGTTCGGCATAGTAGATCATGGTGGCGAAGATGAGCACGCCCAGGGCGAGGAAGATGATGAGGAGGAGGAACTCGTTGGTGCTGGCACGCAGGGTGTGGCCCAGCACGCGGAGCCCCACGAAGTGACGAGTCAGCTTGAAGATACGCAGGATCCGGACAAAACGCACCACTCGGAGGAAACCAAGGACGTCCTTGGCTGCCTTGGAGGACAGCCCGCTGAGTCCCACCTCCAGGTAGAAGGGCAGGATGGCCACAAAGTCGATGATGTTGAGGGCATTCCGGATGAAATCGAGTTTGCTCGGACAGAAAGTTATTCTCATTAAGAACTCAAAGGTGAACCAGACCACGCACACTCCCTCGATGTAGGTGAGGAAGACCACCGTCTCCGTCTCCGGGTAGATGTGCTCCTCAGTCCTGTTATCCACCACCCTCAGCTCCGTGCGGTTGATAATGGGGTTGAAGGCCTCGTGGGTCTCCAGGCAGAACGTTGTAATGGACACCAGGATGAAGAACAGAGAGGCCAGAGCCACCCACTGAGACGAAGAGTTGATGGTTTCGACAAGGTTAAAGGGGGGAGGGAGAGAAGGCGGTGGTGGCGGTGGAGGGGGATTAGAGAGGCACAGGGAGAGAGAAAGGGGGGGGGGGAGAGAGAGAGCAAACGGAGGAGGCAGAGTGAGGCAGGGGGAAAAAGTGGGAGGGGAAGGAAAGAGAGGGAGAGCAGAATAAGAATGAGATTGAGCACACAGTAAGACCTCTAATGTAATCAAGTCCAACATCCCCAGCGATCATTCATAGAAAGACTCTCTTATCCATTTAAATCAATCCGTGATACAGTTTTAGACACTCTGTACTCTGGAGTCACAACACCATTGGAACTCTTTCTTTCAGCTTGGGCTATGGCTACAGCAGATCGCCAATGCTTGTCACTTTAGAGATCTCAAGGTCACTGTGCTCTATGAAAACAGGAAGCACACAAAATATGAACAGTGTCTCTGCACACAAGCTACTCATGACACCTGAATGCTGCAGTTTCTCTCACTATTGAATGTTACTCTTCCCTAACATGATAATGATGGCCGGAGTATCACAAGCATTTCTCCAGGGACTGGACCCATTTGGTCCCCTGTGTGGCAGGGAAGTGAACCTTAACCCTTGTGTTCTCTTCGGGGGTCAGAATTACCCAAAACCATGTTTATTGCACAAACACGCACACCCACAATGAGACATTTAGATTGTATGTGCTTGATTGAACTCAGACAAAACTAAATCGTTCTGATTCATGTGCAGCATGGCTGCACATTACGGTGCCCAAAAGGGTACAGGGTCAAATTTTTATTAACATGCTTTATTTCAGAGTTGAAGATGGTGCCTTTTTGACCCTTAGACAGGGGGATTTGCAGAATACAAAGAGACCACAAGGGTTAAAACCTTTCTAAGGTTCAGGAAAGTAAACCCAACATTTGACCCATTGAGAAGATTCACTTGTGGTGTATTGATTAGAGGGCCACATCACTGGATTTTAGTAAATTATTTACTGCATTATCTCAGATATTTCCTCTCCCATATTCGTTTTTTAATTTGATTTAATGTTATGAAGTAAACAAATAATAATGACTGGAATAACTCGCACTACGAGGTGGGCTTAGAAACATACATGTAGGTTTGGACTCGTTTAATTCTTCAAGGAAAATACGTCTTTGTTGTGTTTGGATCACAGTTCCCCCTTCGAACAGTAGCAACGTCTGATCAGAAGAGCTACTTCTGAGACTGAAGACATCTCCTCTTTCTGTCTCTGCAGCGGCGCTTCATAACAGAACTTTTAGTGCTGTACCTCACCTAAACCATCAGACATACCCTCATTACAACAAAGACAGGTAGGACCGACCGAAATCCATTGATGCGTGAAGATATCCAAGTTAAGGCAGCTGAACCAGCTTTTTCAATCACTGTGGTGCTCCATCAGAATAGTTTACCGTTGTAGCCTGCCAGGTCCGCTAATGAGCGCTACAGGGAAGTGTCTTTGAGTAAGGCAAGTCAGGACATGAGCGGAGGTGGTTCTCAATATTCCTGTGAGTTAAGGCGACAGTACAGACACACATGCACTCAATCACCTCCTTTACACGCATCGTTCTAATAAACAATTTCAATGAACGGTCGGTGAAGAAAAGCAAACCATCCATCACATTTTGCAGCGAGGAGCGACAGCACGGCATTATTGCTCGCGCGTTTAAGTGTTTCTCCACCACATATCAGTTTGGATCAAATGGACCCGCACCTGTCAAGACACAAACTCAGAACACTGAGACAAACCACCCCACAGTATGATTCTTTCGCATGCAACATAGTTGTATACAACATTCAGTGTTAATTGTGAGCCGTGATATAAAACAGGCTATGGCAGCTGCTGTGGCTGGTGTACTGTGCTGCTGAAGGTTAGACCAATCACAGGTAACCACTGGCTACAGGAGTCCTTGAAGTTGAGAACAAAGCCCTTTTAAAGGAGCTCGTGGGGGACGAGCCTGCACAGCTGTAACACTAGCAGTCCTGTTCAATATGATAAAGGTCATTTTCGTCACCGCGCTCTTTCATGTGGGCCAGCTTCATTTCCAAAGATGCGCCCTGTCTGACACTATCCCTATCACAAGAGCTTGGCTCAACTGCTCCAATTTAGCCTCTTGTTTCTAAAGTTTATCCCTGAAATGAGCCGCTTGCTCAGGCAGGCTTCTTTCAGCCGCCTGACAGGGTAGAGACGTTCACTAATCCCTCTGAATGCTCCGCAGACAGACAGCGATCGGGCTTTCTTGGAGATGTGTCCACTGTGAATACAATAGGTAATTAACTCTGACATTCTTATCTAATTAATCCCCAAGCTGAAATCAGCACTCTGCCAAACGTCACTTCGCCTTCGTCGTCAATATCCTGAATGTGGGACAAAGCTGACATCGTTTCTACAGTGTCACATTTTACGGCACCCAGAAGACATAGCAGATGTCGGTTGTGCGTTATGGGCGCTGTTTCTCCGAGTAGAAGGTGATTATTGGTCGATATAGTTTATTACATGTTGGCTGTGCTCCTGATCCCCACTAATGACGGCAGTAACTGTTACAGAGACTGGAACAGCATGCTACACAACAAGCTGAGTAGGGGGGATGTGGTCTGGAAAGTAAAAACATCTAAATGAGGAAGGTCACTCCATTATCTCCATGTCTTCCATCGGCCTAGATGGAAGAGAGCCCATGACAAGGCCAAGAGTGTCACTTCCAACAGCAAATCGCTTTTGTTTGGACGTCAGCCATCGAACCCCGTTGGTGCCAAATATCTGGTTTTACTAAACGTGTGGCTGACCTACTTAACCAAACTGCCAACTTCCTAGGAATTCTCTCAAGTCCTCGCGGTCTCCCACTGAAGACATGTTCAGTGGGCACAGGGTGAGAGTCAATCGCTGCGTCTTCCCTGCTCGCGTGAGGGTTTGAATTGGGATCATTGAAATGTTTATCACTACTTTCTGTCAAGTTAAGTAATTGGTCAATGGCTTGTTCTTCTGTGTCACAGTGGTGTACCCTGGAGACTCTAGGAAGGACGTTTTCAAGGTCATAGACTTTCTCTGAAAAACGTGGCAGGGGAACATCAATCTTTAATTGAACAGTGGTTATCAACCTGATACAATGACGATACATTACCATACATAGTATTTGATACTGAATTCATCTGAATCCAATCATTCCGCTGACAACCCCCATTTAGAAAGATGTATGAGGTAGGGATAC
The DNA here is from genome assembly GCA_036571765.1 of Plecoglossus altivelis. Classification (NCBI taxonomy): domain Eukaryota; kingdom Metazoa; phylum Chordata; class Actinopteri; order Osmeriformes; family Plecoglossidae; genus Plecoglossus; species Plecoglossus altivelis. The sequence continues at coordinate 17,561,938 of BROE01000003.1, forward strand.
AGACATGCTACTCACCCTTGCATATTTAGAGGAATATGGGTCTTCAAAGAGAGCCCAGACACGTTTCTGCAAGCGGCTCCAAGACCCTCCGCTTCTGGCATAGGGTGAATCCCCCTGTGCCAGCCGCCTTGTCATCTCCTCTGCCTCGTCTCCATCCGCTGGCTCCACCGGTGCGTCTGTCTCGACATCATCATTACCCAAGTCGAGCAGGGCCCCCCCACCGAAACTATCAAGGGCTTCCTCGGCCTCCCGATGCTGTCGATAGGTCATCCAACAGCACGGCTCCACGTCCGTCTCATCAATGCCCCAGAACGCCAACTCCTCCTCATACAAGGGTCCACACACATCTGCAGGGCAGTGCAATTTACCTGTCCTGTAGTAGTTGAGGATATGTGCAAAAACGCCAGGGTGACGGTCGAAGAAGAACTCCTCGATCTTGGCATCATAGTCAAAGTGATTGGGCGCATCAGGCTCGGCCAGCCATGATAATCGGGTGCCAGGAAGGGTGCGCAAGGTGCTGCGGTATGTCTGGTGTTTGATCCCTCCCACGTTTATAACAATGCGATCCTTGTCGTCGCTCAAGCCCATTGCGTCCCTTAGGCATGTCTCCAATAAGTTTCCGGCATCACAACGGTAACTCTACACGCACCGCGGGAAGACGCGTGCAACACATGCACAGGGGGGATTGTGGAGCGAGCTGGTAGATTATGGTAAGAAGGGATACAACAATGCACAAAGAAACCTGTCCGTTCTCAAAGGTTATGAAAGACCAACCATCGTTATTCCTTATATTCCCTCCTGTTAGAATTGCCAAAGTAGCCTACCTGTTTTATAGATATCTGAAACGCCTGTAGCTGTCCAGACCCTTGGAAAGAATTGAAATCCAAAGCTATTCTAGCCAATGACATTACATTAGGTATGGACGTCACATGGCAAATCCGTGTAATGACAAGAATTTAGATTGATCCAATATTGTAAATCCCAGATCAAGTGTCTTCGTTTTTTGTTGTTGTTATTCCTAATTTTAAAAAACTGTTTCAGCGTTTCTGACATTCACCCATAGGAAGGTGACTGCGGTGGTGCTGAAGGGACAGCGGCAGTCGTTTACGGAGACACCCTCTATTCACCGATCTTCCTTGTGTTCTGTCGCTGAGCCTACGTCCTTCCCAAGCTAAATCGAAACCCCCTGTCCGTTCAAGCTGGCTGGATGTAGCAACTGGTAGATCTGGTGCTGAAATATAAGTCTATGTCAGACGTCTTAGATGATCTTGAGGTAACGGTTATTTTCATTCATGCTATTGGTCCGAATGATCGATCCACTCACGTTCAAGCTATACCGAGAAGCAGTGATCAGTAAAGTCAGTAAGAGGAACGTCTTCCTTTCCGACCGAAATTAGGCAGGGATTCTCTTTCAAATTGTAATGAGATACGCCGAAAGAGGGACGGGGGCAAAAAGATATCGCTCAAAACCAATAAATATTAATCGTTGACAATTCATCCACGTTTGGCAAACCTCTTCTACAATGACATGGAGCATGCTCAGTAAAGACCTTGTTTTGTTTAAATAGACTGGCAAGAGTTCTCACGTTTGCTTATTTGCATAGGCTGTAGTCAGACCCTCTTTCATGACGCTGTTTATTGAGACTTATTGAGTCATCTTCAGCTGGCGTTAATATTTCAAATCACATCTGATAGAGATTATTTGCACAGCTGCTTGTTTTAACCTTATCAAATGCAACCATTTAATATAAAACACATACATCTTAGATAACCTACCCTACGGGATCGATACAATTTAATGGATACATTTCAATGTTATAAGAACTTGCAAATGGACGCACGTAATTTGATTATAGCCTAAGTGTTGTTAGTAGACTGCGGTGCATTCTCGTCTAACATATTATGTGGGCTAAACGATCACTCCTTTCTTGAGCGTAATTAGGCTGTAGCGAGATTACCAATAGGGAGCGCAATTGACTTGATGTTTTAGCGCTGGATTGCTGTTTCTACAGTCTTCATCTGTTTATGTGCGACTGAGAATGCTATTGTCAAATTACACGCTGCTAAGAACGTTTAACAAGATCGAATTATTTTATTAGTCTCATTCTCTTGAAGCTTTCGCTAAAATTATGTTCGGAGAACATTCATACATTGAAGAATTTCTATATTTCCGAATAGCAAATCACCACGTGAATTAATCATCTTATTGTAATATCCCTATTTATCCAACGATATTGTCTTTGCGTCGCAGCATTCATTGCAACAACAAGTGCTGAAGCTATTCAGAGCGCCATACCCTCTGCTCTCCTCTCTTCCCAAACTCTTGGTGGGCAGGCGCCTTCTCGGCTTTCACTGGTCAGAAGGAGGAGTTTGTTGCCTCTCAAAGTGATTGAATTGACGTTGAAATTTCTTTCAGAGATTTGCGTTCTTTCAACAAGAATCGGTCTCTCTTTTTAGAGGTCTTGGAAAGAGCATTGGGAGTTGATAAATCACACCTTCTATCTTAGCCAAAGGAAACACCTGAAAATCTTACATCATGGCTCTGGCAGGCTGTACCAAGTGTATCAAATACATGCTGTTTTTCTTCAACTTTGTTTTCTGGGTAAGTTACTTATCCTCAATTTGACTGAACCGAGTTCTATTTAAATCTGTTATTTGCAATCTAAACCTGTCTTCTGTATGTTTAAACGGAAAGTTCTGCAGTAGCTAAGTTTGCAAGGAAACCCTCCTTATGTTTTTACACTTCTCCGTCCTGAGTCATATTATTGAGCCTTAAGTTTTCATATGTTTTCTAATCTGTTATTAGCTTATTGTTCACAAAGACTGCATAGACATTCTTCATCCAGTTAGCCTGAAACATCCAGTCAACAACAATAGCCCTGCCTGAGGCACACTGGAGATAACTAACCCTAACCATGGCCTGGTATCAATTATACTCCTCTGTCTTAGTGTGTGTGTGTGCGTGTGTGTGCGTGTGTGTGTGTGTGTGTGTGTGTGTGTGTGTGTGTGTGTGGGGTGGAGGGCTAGCCACGGCATCTATAGTGAAGATAGCGGGAGAACACAAAGTGTAGGGTTGGACAAGTTGAACTTCTTTTGCTTGTGATCAACGGTTGTTTTCCGCTTGGTTTAACACCGAGTCGGGCCAAAGAGGAAGCAAAAAAAGACCCACTTGTCTGTGCGAGGGGATTGGCTCCTCTTGGGTTCTCACGGTCAAGGGGTCTGTTCTGTGATGCACTCCCCAAAACCTGCACAGCCCCTAAAGCTCTGAGACCCTTCGACACGAGGGGACGGAGAACCTAGCCCACTTCAAACCATGCCATCACTTCTATTCAATACCACTTGATTCCTGTTATGTCGAAACAGAAAATACATCAGATTCTAGTCGGGACTAGCTGTAAGATGTATTTGAAATTTGTACTGTGATTTAGTTAATGAGCATGAGTGAATTGTGTGTGTGTGTGTGTGTGTGTGTGTGTAGGAAGGGGGGGATCCACACAGTTGTTACCAGATGTGTCGGCCCACAAATGGGGCACAACACAGTTGTTGGGGGAGGGGAGTGAGTGAGAGAACCTTCCTTTAACATTTCCTTTGTGCTCCCTTGGCCACCTCTGGATGTTATTTCATATTTAACAAAACGCTGTTACCCAGTGGACATCTAAACACTACATTACAGTTTCATTTACACATTTTAACGCTGGTCTACCCCCCCCCCCCTCCTCCCGCAAACTAACACCCAAAAACCTGCATTTTCAATCATTTTCTTTACGTTTCCTGTGTAAAACACCCTGTTTGTTTGGTGAGATTGCTACAAAAATTCTGCATGTCATGCAACTCACTTAACATTATTTAGTGTTTCCTCTGTTATATTTGTGGGTTAGAATGTAACACCAGCACTGAGAGGCTTGTCTTCCTCACTATCTCATACTGATGATTCAGTTTCCTGTTTTCTGGAGAACAATGGAAAGCAGACATCTAGTAAAAAATGTGCAGAGAGCTTGTCACATAAACACATCTAAAAGGCAGACAACCTGCCGATCCAATTGAAATTGTATTATCTTCCTACTGGCCTCACATTTATGGCTGATGATTGTATGGGTGGACAACGATGAGGGGATGTTTAAGAAAGAATTCAGACTGTCCTTATAGTTTGAATACTGTCCTTACAGACTGTCCTTACAGTCTGAATACTGTCCTTACAGACTGTCTGAATACGGTACCATAGAAAAACATGTGAGACACATACATATACACAACTTACATACACACACATACACGTGAAATGCTCTCACAGACACATGTGGATGACAAACACACACTCATATGAAACACCCACGATTTCTAAGGATGAGTAAAAAGCTTGGAGGATGTTAGAGTGCGAGAACATTTTCACTCTATCTAAGACTTTCAATAGATCCAGAAGTTGGTTCAGTAGCTTCTGAATGATATGTCCGTATATTCGAAAGTCAGTTTAGCATTTTAGCCATTTTACAGAAACAGAAGCAAAAATGTGCTTGGAGCTGGAATAAAGCAGGTTTAAATGCTGGGGACAACGCAGATGGTGAAAAGTAATGAAAGCTGGATACAGGAATTTGATTTGGCACAAAAACGTTTTTTGCTGTGGCTTTACTGCGGTCAAATGACCAGTGTTGTGCCCTCTGTTGCACCACAACAAAAGCGGTTGCACAAACTTGGTCGGCAGTACGTACACATCCTCACCGCTCATCTCCAGACTCCAGGTCTTTACCGCTCACTCTGCCAGCGTGACCACTACCAGCCAAGCCAAGGCATAGCTAGCGTTTTAACTTCCGCAGTTAGCTTGTAGGCTGCTTATACCAAGAAGTAAGTTTAGCCAATCTACATCGACTGTATATGACTGTGTAACAGCAGGGGTTTTTTCTGTCTCTCTCATCCTAGTTGGCTGGAGGTGTCATCTTGGGTGTGGCGCTATGGCTTCGTCATGACAACCAGACCAGCAGTTTGCTAATGCTGCAATTCGAAGGCCATCAAGCTCCAGGCACTTTCTACATCAGTGAGTTGGCTGTCGACGTGACCCCTTCTTCATGTTTCTAGGTGTCTGCTGAATGTGATCAATGTCCCCCCCCCCTCCTTAATTCACCCTTTTTACTTTATTTCAATCAGAGCAATCCATTTCAGAGAGTTTCTAGAATGTCAGTCAATAGATCGGTTTGTAAAAAAAAGGGCTTGGATGTACCGTCTTAGTCCAGACCAACGGATCACCCCCCCCCCTCCCCTTCCGCCTCTTTACTGTCTGCTGTGAGTGCGTTGGCCTTCTCCGACCCTTCCCCTGACTCCGTCCGCCGTCCCACGCCCATATCTCCCCAGCTCTATTTCCACTCCTGCCCATTACCCTCACGTTCAAGTCCTCCCTAAAGGAAGCGCCTGTTATTAGAGCTGCCATGCAAGCTAGCCCGCACAAAGGCTCTCTACACATACACCCAGGATCACGTGACTGTAAACCCCTAAAATAGGCACTGACCTCAAAGCAAGAACCAGGAAACAGGACACACGTAGATCCGCAGGTCTTGACTGTGACTTTCTGAAAGGCCACTGTGGGTAGAGCCACTGTACTGTTACTATCATTCTGACACCATACAATGAATGCATATACACTTCCTTCAGACATACTCACCCCCTTGTATTTGCGTTCATGTCGATATACTTTCCAGTGGATGAAAAACACCAGGTTATAATTATCCTCCTGGAAGCTCCACTAAATGAGCCCCAAAATAAGTTGCATGTTCTTTTAAGCATGTATCGAACTTCACCCTTTTGATAAATAGAGGCCCATGCAATTTGCAGTCTCTTAGTCTGCAGATCTTCTCTCAGAAACATACAGGTCATTACCCTCAGTTAAACGTTTCTAAAGTTCATGTTCTCTGTTTCTTGTGGAAGCAAATCATAGAGCGCACCCAGTCATTTACTTTTTGGCTTGTCCACTCCCAAACGTATGTTCCCAGTAAATATACACTGAAAATACGTACCTTCTGGACGCCAGGCTTTTTATAGAGCAGCGACGCTGTCTTGATTTTAGAACTGCTATGGTAGAAGAAGCCCACCCAGGAGAGATCAAAGCAAGTTTTCTTTTTTCCCTTCTCAAACATACGCCCTTGCATAATTCAAATAACCTTGTACATCTGCTCATTAACCCTCAAATTAGAGTTTAGAGTGGATGTTTTTTAGTGTCTTGGCACTCCAAAGTGGTGTTTATGTAGGACTGAAAATACACTCACTCCCACCTCCTTACAGCCGCTGAAATCGTTACCGCTGGCAGTAACTGCTGCTCCAGTCGGTCGCACTCTGTCTGCTGTGAAGGCCCTTTCAATGTGACTGGTCAGAATGACAGGAGCACAGGGAGAAGGGAAGTGCTGGATGGTTTCAATGGCTGTTGAGGAGTCTTGAGATGGTGATGAGAGAAGGAAGCTGTGGAGTGGTGCGAAAGGAGCTATCAGAAAGGATCCTCATTTGCCACTCTAAATTTGCAGGCCAGATGCACTTTTGCTAAAAAAAAATAGATAAATAATAAAATCGTTTTTAATGTGTTTTTTATGTTGTTCAGCTTTCATTACCCTGAAATTATGAATTTGGCGGAGTTTGTGTTTTTAAAGTATTTATTTTTTACTTTACTGGTTGCCTTAGTATTTTCCATTGCCAGTATACAACTGCAAATTTATAGTGGCATGACTGAACAACCTATATTTTAAAAGCACGCCCAAAATGTTTTGCATCTGTCATGTTTTGATTCCAGTACGATCTTCTAAAAGTAGTTCTTGCGCGAGGGATTACCGCAAAATCAAATCAAACGTATTTCTTCTCCACTGTGATGTTAATGTCAAGTCTAGATGTAGTGTGACAGGGTCAATAGTGTCCTCGTGTTTGAACTGTAGGGGGGACATAAGGAGAGCTCTGTTGGTTAGGAGCACAAATAAGCCTTTAGCTGGTGCCTCTCTGCCTTTCTTCCCCACAAGATTACATTGAGAATCTAGAAATAAATGAACTTCCCTGGTGGTATAACATTACCCGTCTCCCCTAGAAATTTCAATACCCTTCAAGCCTTAAAAGGGTGTTGTCATAGTAATGGAGGATAGAGGGAATAATGCTGCTTTACTACATAGTTGAGCTCCTTGCCTCAGCAGCCTGTCTTCTCTACAACAAAAAACATTCAAGTCCTGAAAAAGAGAGAGGAAACAATGAAGAAGGTCTTAGGTCGAGGGAGGGAGGACGAGGAGGATGAGGGGGAGAGAGAGGGGAGCGAGGGAGGGCAGGGAGGACAGGAGGGGGGGGTGGAGGATGGGAGAAGGGGGGGAGGGAGAGACAGTGCTCAGAGTGTGCGAGCCGGGGAGAAACGGAGAGAGTTGCGTTGAGAGAGTCAAGGCGGGTATTGTCTGTATGTGTGGCCTGGCAGTATTAGAAGCTCTCACCCTGTACTATGTGGAGTGTGTTTTCTATGTACTGTAAAGCCAGCTCCTGCTGCTTCCTGGGGAAGGGTGATGCTGAGGCCAGGGGGGGGGGGTTATTGTTTTGGGGGTATGGGAGGTGGAGGAATATTCTTTCTGTCAGTCTCTCTCTTTCTCTCACTTTCTCTCTCTCCCCCTCCCTCTTCACCCCTCCCTCTCGCTATCTCATCTCGCTCTTTATCCTCCTCTCCTCACTTCCCGCTCTGTCTAGTTCCCCCTCCTCACTCTTTCTCTCTCCCTCGCCCTCCCTCTCTCCCTCTCCCTTTCTCTCGATCCCTCTCGTCTCTCCCTCACCCTCCCTCTCTCTCTTCTTCTCTCTCTCCTCTCCTCTCCCTCACTCCCTCTCACCCTCCCTCTCTATCCCTCTCTCCCTCCCTCTCTCTCCCTCTCTCTCTCCCTCTCTCTACCTCTTCCTCCCTCTCTCTCCCTCTCCCTCTCTCTCTCTCTCTCTCTCTCTCTCGCTCGTATCTGGGTGGCACATCCTTCCTGACATGTTCAGGACGTCCAGCATGTCATTTCGCTTCACAAGCATATAATCCAAAAGGAAGTCCGCTACACAATGAAAAGAGTTTCTCTTGGGATTTGACGTTTACAACACTGCCACCTTGTGACCCTGGTGATGATTGCTTTTCTGCATGTCCCCTTGCTTTTGCACTGCTTCAATAAATCAATTGGACATTTCTGCCTGAGCTTCTTACTAGGTGTATGGGATGTCGCTGACAAGATGTTTACATTTTGTGTTGTCTAGGTGTGTACATTCTAATAGCTGTGGGAGCTGTGATGATGTTTGTTGGCTTCCTGGGTTGCTATGGTGCCATACAGGAATCTCAATGTCTCCTGGGGACGGTATGTGTCCAACAGAGGGCTCTGCTCTCTATTTCAGAACAGCTCTGGATCGCAATCAAAGCCCAAATGCACATTTGTAAGGGAAGGTTAAGTAAGTAAACAAGATTATTGGAAGAAGGAAAAAAACGGACCGAATCTTTTTTCTCTCTCTCTCTTTCAGTTCTTTTTCTGTTTAATTATTCTCTTCGCCTGCGAGGTGGCTGCAGGAATCTGGGGATTCATGAACCGAGAAACTGTGAGTCTCCGAGCACACTCTCTTAAATGCCATTCGCAGACCTACACGTATGCTAACAGGAAACGGGTCACTCTGAATAGGAAGTGAGACACAAAGTAGCAGGAAGACGGATCAGCTGTGTTCTAATTCCCCTGTCACCAACGGTTACGGAGCGTGTTCATCCTCTGCATTGATTTCCTGTCAGGATCAGACCTTCGCTGAATCTGTTCTCTGTCTTCTCCCCAGATCTCCAAGGAGTTGATCACCTTCTATGACTCAGCTTACATCAAGGCAGTGGAAGTGTCCGATTCGCCCAGTAAAAAAGCCGCCCATCACGTGCTGGAGGTGTTTCATGAGACGGTACCTAACCCATCCCAAGCCCCAACCACCATAGCCAGGGGTTACAATGATGCGTCATAAACCGAGGATATTCTAGGAATGGTGTTTAGTCTTTTTATGTTGATGTGCTTGAGGAGGTTTGTAAAAAAAAAAAAAAGAAAAAAAAAAGTAACTGTCTAATTGTTTTCATGGATCTTCTCCTCCTCAGCTGCACTGCTGTGGCAAAGGAGATGACACCCCTTTATTCACAACAATCTTAAGCAAGTTGTGCCCCAAAACATCTGTTGAGGACACCTTGAAACCTCCGGTATGTTTGCGCCACACATAAAGTTAAGCGTACATCGTTTCCCTATCCTTACGTCCATTGAGGAAAATAGGGGATTTCATGGCCACAATCTGAATAATTGTATTTATTGAAATTGTTAACCCCCCCCCCCTCCCTCAACATGGGTTGTGGCGGGAAAAGTCTCCATTGCGTTGTCATTTGAAGCCCTGTTCCCCCTGCACTGCCTGTTGTAACATGGCTGCTACCTTCTCTCCTTTCCCTCTCAGAGTTGTCACATTAAGCTGAAGGATCTGTTCTCTGAGAAACTCTATCTGATTGGTCTGGCTGCGCTGGTGGTTGCTGTCATAATGGTTAGTATCCCAGCAAGGCGTGCGTACTGTAGTTATGGTTAGAAACGAGAACCTCCCACATGATGGAATGGTAAAAAACTTCGGAGCTAAGACTAGCTATTACCGTGAACACGTGCTCACAAGCCTGGACAAGACGCTGAAGAGACTAGAGATTCGAATTTTATGTTACATCTTGTGCGTGGACTTGTATATTTTTTTTAATCAAATTTATATCTTACAGTGCAGTTCAGCTCTTTAGTTATTGTTCAGCCCCATCTTGTACGACTTTGAAAATTGTATTTATACATTCAGGAGGGTTTTAAATTAAAACCCATAGCTCGCTTTGTTTATTGTATACAACTTTCCAGCCACAGTAAATTCCGTGTCTGCAAAAACGTACATGACGATACGAAAAACAAATGACGATTGGGATTTTGATACGACGAAGCGCCAAATGTACAAGCTTAACAAATGCCTCCTTCTCTCCGTTCAATCTAGATATTTGAGATGATCTTCACCATGGTTCTGTGCTGTGGCATTCGCAATAGCACCCCAGTGTACTAAGAACTGAGAGGCGAGACATCTGAACACGCCCAAGTGACACACCTGTACACATCCGAGTGACGACAAGAAACAGTAACGTCACGTGTGGGTGGTGGAGCCTTCGACTTTTTATTGTATTGTGGGACTACAGTTTGTACATTGAAGATTAGAAATCCACTTTGTGTGTAATTGACAATACACCTAATACTGTTGCTTGAATCTGTCTTTAATCCTTTAGAGTACTTTACTTTGTCCAGTAGTTCAAGACAGATTCTGCTTCATTACTAAATATTTGTTGACCCTTTTTTATTCTCTGTGAAGTATTTTGAAAGTTCAGAGCTCTTTTGTGGTTGTATAAACTGTATATAGTCTTATTTCTTTTTCATTTTTTAAACATGTCTGACGATTTTACTCGGTCATTAGTGGTATGCGTTTGTGAAGCGTGTATTTTTGACTTGAGCAAGGGGTATTATGTTCAGGGTGAAATTGCCCCATTGTTACAAGCAAGTGGAGCAGTGTTAAGAATCATTTCTACTTTTGTTTACCATTTTCTCACCCCTGTGTGTTTTGTTTTTCTAACACTTAAACTATTTACGCTACAGTTTCTCCAACACTACAACTAAATGACAACTTAATCTTGTCCCTCCTCAATAAAAACCATGATATAACGTGGATTCTGGTCCAGTCAGTTGCTTTTAATCATTGACACATTTTAAAAGCACTAATAAAGATATTTTGGCTTTAGCATTTTGTGTTTCGTGTTTGTGTTGTCCAAAGGCTAATAGTCAATTTACCACAGGTCTCATATGTCTGTGTGTAGACCAGGCATATTCACCACTAGAGAGCAGAGTAGTATGAATAGCATAGACCTGTGTTATCCTACTACTGTACTGTAATTTTTATTTTCTGTCATTTACGCAGCGGTTTCCACAAAGGTAAACGTGGTTGAAGTGTTTTATGTGGTTGTTTTTTTCAGCAGAGTACAACCATACTAGTGGACATTGGTTGAATTACATGGAACAGAGTATAGCCACAGTGTTTGCAACCGATCGCTCGGCTATAGTGTCACCGCCCATGTTCCCTTATATTTGTAGTATTCTTCTTCAAGGGCATTCTAATTCTAACCTTTGAACAACAGAAAAACTTGTGTCCAATCTTCCACGCCTCTCCTTACGGATGAAGAGGACCACACCCTGCTTTGCTCGTTTGAAATCACGTTGAGGAGAAGGGCCACACCTGTATAAATAAGAGTTTTAAATGAAAAAGCATCTGCCACACCTATATGACTACCCACACTGCCCTCATGCAGAACGAAAGACAGAACATTGTGCTTCTCTCATGGTTTTTTTCTCTCCTCCAAATTAGTTATTAGCCTGTTCTAGGAAGTAAGGGCTGGATACCATTGCTAACAGCTCCACCCTCATCTCCTAGGCGCCCACTCACACAAACACACTCACACTCTCATGAAGACACCTGTTGAATTCAACTCCCTTGAACATCTGGCTTCTGCCATCCTGACGCAACTCTTCCCATTGTTGTTGTTATAGCAGCAACACATACATGGGAACATCTGATACCCTTTGACCTAGTATCTGATACCTTAGAAATCAAGGCCCATTAAGTGACAGTCTGTGATCCGCTATGTAAACAGGGTGTGATCATAGCTATATTTCAGCTATGATACTGTTGTTCATTTTCGCTTTGTCTCTCTTTTGCTCTCTCTTTCTCTCTCTCCATTTGTCTCCCATTTACAAGTGATGAATGCCAATACCAACCTCTTTTTGAGTCATTACTGTGTGTGTGTCTGTGTGTCATTTGACATTCTGTCACAATTCTGACAATGTCTCAGTAATTATTTATGTGTAGGGCTGGCCACTCTTGGGGCGTTGACTATATTAGTCTATAACCCCATTACATCAAACATATTCAGACAGATCACATCCAGCCTATATATTGACACAACATCTAATCACAGACTTCTCTATCTATAAGCCTTCATGGTAAGTTATGCATTTTGTATTTTTATTTTAATATTTAATATGTTCTCACAGACTATGATTGTATTATTTTATTTATTATTCATGTTGTTTAGGGCAATGTTGACATATCAATGCATATATCATTGAGGTTATTCCAGTAAGCTTTCTTTCAAATTTTCGTGACTTCAATATTAGTTGATAGGACGTTTGAATCCAGCAGCTCTTCTAATAAACACAAACAAGTGGTGATGAACTTCAATACCAGACTCTAGGCCTATAGTGCAAATCCATCTTGAATGTGTGTAGCAAATAGACAGGCTGATGTTGATATTGTGGGTTTATTTTAGTTTAAATCACTTCATGTATTTTTTTTCTGTCATTTTGCACCGGTCTGAGAAAAAACGACTTCCCTTTTCTTTTACCTGGGTTAGGTATTTCACTGATAGACTCCACCCCGTTGGTAAATCTAGTTCTTATCGGCGAAGTCATTTTCCGGAAAGCATTTTAACTGAGCAGGGAACAGCAAGTAACTTCGAGACAGGGAACTCTATCTTTATCGATAAATAAAACCTTGAAATTGAGGACTGTCGAGGAGTGCTCGGAAGTTTCCGATCTTGTGACTTGACCAAATTCCACAAGAAGTATGAGTATGGCTTCAGAAAATGTTTTTTACTCTGCTATACAGCCCAACACCTCCGTTAGCACTTACGCGGTCCCTTCAGAGGTCCAGCTCGGTAATGGGGGGACTTTGACGGATGAGATGGCCAAAGCGAAGAGGGTCCAACAGCAGGTTCAAATGAGGCTTGCGGAGAAATTCAGCCACTCGCTTCCTCGACCGAACGGTACAGCGGCACATTCCGCTTGCTCAGGTAAGATTCAACCAGCCTTAAAACGTCGCTCTCCAAGTTAACGAACTCCTGTCCTACAAATTTATCTAAATCGATTCATTGAAATAGGCCTAGTCTCAAAGTTTTCTAACAGCCCGACAATCTAAGCGGATACGTGTTCACCTGCTAGTTCATGTAAATGTGTGTGTGTGTGTGTGTGTGTGTGTGTGTGTGTGTGTGTGTGTGTGTGTGTGTGTGTGTCTGTGTGTGTGTGTGTTTCCAAAATCGGTCAGCTTACTGGTTGTTATTCTCATCTGAAAGAGTTGACAAAATTTGTTCCGAAACGAAAGGGGTTAATGTTTAACTCTCCAAAACAAGCATTTCTTTCATGAACCCACAGATACGTTTTGAAAGGAAGAACCGAACGGGGGGTTGGGTGTCTGGTCTTGGTTGTATTTAAAGTCAGAAAGTTCAAGGACACCTGCTTTTGAGGTGTGCAGCCATGTCAAAGAACTCGTAACAAAGCCTTGTTGGCATGGACAAAGCAAGCTGAATTTGAGCTAGTTACGTGAGAAGCACTGAGGTTGATGGACGTTTTTTTTGTTTTGGCCTTTCAAATACTTAATGTTCAGACATGATGATGCAACATTGTAAAAATGCAGCAACAAACACCAGCTGAAGAGAATGTGTATGAACAAGCTGCATGAACAAGCCCTCATGTCCGTGTGTCCTTTGCCATGCAATTAGCATTGTGATGTTTTTTTGTGGGATCAGTTTCACTTCCTTGTTCACATTTAACTTGTTAATAGTATGTTGTTCACTGTATTGACATACACCACAGTATGAATGTAGTGTATAAGCAGTGTGTAAGACCACGGTCGAGTGAACAATCTATAGACAGTTATGGAAATATCGCCCCAGAACTCGTCATCTGGCGTTATTTGTGACTTAAGGCGAGATCACACTCTGTAGCCGCTGTTTTTACTGAGAGGAATTTAAAAAGGCACGCATGTCCTATTATCCAGAATGAACAGTCTATACGTTCCACCAATGAGTCCTCCTATTTGTTACTTCAAACGCACACATGGTATTCTGTGTAACTGAAGCATTTTTTGAAAACCTGAAGTGACTGGAGATTTAAACGTCTGTCCATCAATCATTAGGTTTATGACTAAGTCCTGGGCTCTACAGAAGAACAATTATTTAATCATTCAGACAGTAATATTCCATCCAGCACACATCAGACTGTCTGTAGAATATTATATGGAAGTATCTCATGACAACAGTGTTCCTAACTCGAATGCATTCAGGGTGTTGTAAGAGCTTGTTCAAATTGTATGAGCATTTGAAGAGCGTTTTCACATAGACACGCCGAGGAAAGCATCTGCAACAATACATTCACAAGAAGGACCAACCGCTCTTCATACATGTTACAACAGAACAAGTGATCCACAGATAAGGAATTCTGATGGGGCTTTGGGTTGACTGTGTGTACAGCGCTTGTAGGTTGTGAGAGTTAGGGCTAAGGCCCGGGCAGGGCAGGGCGTGTCCCCTTTTCGAACCGGTTCTTCATCTTTCCTGTTGCCCTGCCTTAACGATGAAGTGATGTCTGACAGCCCTGGCCTCTCCCTTTAGTTTTTTAAGTTAGTCTTTTAAGTTTTTTTTATTTTTTATAATTACATTCTCAGCGTATAAAGGACTTGCTGAAACATGAAAGATTTGACATGTGACCTGATCATTCATTCAGTAGTGCTTCCTTCGTCGGTACATGTTGCCTCCCATCACAATGTTCCATAACAATATAAGAGGCACTCATTCAAATTATTTCAGTTTTACTGAGTAGGCATGTTGAGTACAACTCCCTTTAAACAGTGTACCAGTGCACAATGCCTCAGGCTTTCAGACACGGTTTAACTGGAGGTTATTTGTAGACATGGAAAATGACATCTAAAACCCCCCCTATGTTTTGCCTCTAAATATGACATTGTATGGAGGAAAGTCCTACTTTTTGAGTGACCCAGATAACGACATCATGTCGTTACTTTTGAGAGTTTGATGGTCATGAACTGTGTTCATGCCACAAGGCTCTCCTGTCAAGAGCCCTCGGGGTCGTTACTGTCAGCACTGTCGTTAAGGAGAAAATATGACAAAGTGTAGTCAGACTGTTGTTGCACCAGTGCAAGTATAGTATATAGAGCACGAACTCCTAGAATCAGGTGACCTAGTAAGGTCATGCAGTTCACTGGATCAGGTGTTGAATGTCAGGCTGCGAGGGGAATTGTTTATGCGACTGCGTTACATGAAAATATTAGAAAGGCTAGAGTACTATTCTCTCAGCGGCTAACAATGATGTGACACAATTTGTGGGATTCCTTGGAAAATAATATGATCCAACTAGAATCATTCAATTAGTAGCTTTTATAGAAATCTTTAAACTTTACACAGAAACTATTCTGTGTAAAGTTTAATTCCTCTACTTTTATAGCAAATCGCAATTGTCTTGGTTTCATCATTGGTCTTAATACCACTTGTAAAGGCATTTAATTGAAACAATATGTGTATAACTATATAAGTAAATATGTATATATTTCTAGAATACGGCGGTTCTTCAAATATGAAGTACTCAACCTACAGCCCAGGGTTCAGCTCCAAGTCCTACGTCTATGCAGCCTCCAGGCCAGTCATGGTAGGTGGAACTGACCTACGTCTCAAAGCAAAACACCCACCTGTGTTCAAACCTGTCTACTTGCACGACTTTGTCCCTTCATGACCAACTGATATATCACTGTCGCTCTGTTGCTTTCACACAGTATAGTCAGCCACTCTGGGGTCCACTAGTGTGGTATTTCACACTTATCTACCAGCCAACTCTGGGTCTCAAGTCCTCCCTCTAGATTCCTCCCTCCTATTTCCAGTATCACCGAAGAACATTGTAATTCTTTTACACACTGTAGCCAATCACAGACTATTTCAAGGAAATATCTTGACTCATTAAGCCTCTCTAAACAGTGTCACTCTTCATTTTAAATGTGATTCACCACTTTTTGCAGAACTCAAAACTCAGGGTTGAGTAATCTTGTCCCCTGAAATACCAGGCTTTCACTCACGTCAATACAGCCTACGGCATTCCACCACTCCCTTGATGCTATGACTCACGCTGGTTGCGTCCTACCTTGTGTTCACTCTTGCTTTTCCATTCACTCAGGCTCCACGAATGTCCCAGACATCTCATCTGGGTGGCTTCTCATCGCGCTCTGCTGTAGACATGGGCCAATTCCAGAGAATGAGTATGGGAGGAGGTGGAGGAGGTGGTGGTGGTGGTGGAGGAGGAGGAGGAGGCGGCAGTATGTACCACCATGAAGACATACGTCAGGGTGGCTACCAAGGCGTCAGGCAGCCGATGGTCCCCATGACCCGCACCCTAAGCAGACCTGATCTGGAGACCATATCACTGCGTTCCATGAGGCTACAGAACCTTCCGCAGCAGCCCTCCCCAGTGGCAAACTGGATGGCCCATGAAGGCAGCGAGGGAAGCCTGATCTCAGACCGCGACGCCATGTTCGTCCGCCCGCAGGTCTTCAGCTCCGGCAACAGCTACAACTCCAGCACTCAGATGAGGCAAGGTGGGGGCTCCCTTAGTGGGACCCTGTCTCGTGGTGCGGGCATGATTGCAGGGGAGGGGGAGATGATGACCCACACTCACTCCTTCAAGGGTCCGGCCTACCGCACCATCAGCCGGATTAACAACAGGAACAACCGCATGAGCATGGGCTCCATGTCCGGGAGCTCCACCATGCAGCAGGCGATGTCTTCCAGCGGCAGTGTCTACGGAGGGGAAGAATTCATCGTGACCCCCGATTCCCATGGCAACCTGGTGATGATGCAGCGGCCGACCACCATGTCCCGCGCCATGTCGCTTAAGAGCGTCCACAGCGTGGGCAAGGGCATGGATGTCATGGATGGGATGGATTTCACTGGCAGCATGAGTCACCTCAATGGGTAAGACGCAAAGCTCTGTACGTGCTCGAAATGCACAGTTCCGGAGAGTGACATCTTCAAATGACACAGCGTGGCTAACTACTTCTCCTTGACAGTAGAGTGAACAGACTGAAATTCAATATCAACAGTCTATGGTTTATCTAATTTGATTTAATAGGTAGGTCAATCACCTTGTGTAAACAAGTATTGCTCTGCCGGGATGAGCTGAGAAGATTTCTGCCTCAGTCACTAGGTTATTTGCTTGTGTGATATTTTAGCACTGAAATATACAGTCAGTACCAAACCAGAACTGCACAGATAGCAAAACACCTTCAGATATTTGACAGTGTCTGAGTAATGGTATTTGAGGATGTGTTTGTGTAAGGTTTCAGTGAGAGAGTGTGTGATGAACATTTCACACAAGCTGTTTTTGACGAGGCACAAAAGTGGAAGTACTGGTTTGGGTGTGTCACCAGGGAAGTTTCAGGCCTGACATTTTGCTTGACAACCTGAGGTTAGGAAGATCAAAGCGTGGTCACACACTATTATGCAGTACATTTGTAAATCCTTATATTATTCTAGTTGTTCACATGAAAGTGTCAACAGAATTCTGTGTGGTCTGGTCGTATACTTGTTAGGTTAATGAAGTCACTAAGGTTTTGTGTTGTCTTCTTTAATGGACAGAATGCAGAACCTGGATATGGAGACAGCTATCAAGTACCTGGCTGACCCTGAAGTGAACATGCAGGTTCTGGGTGCAGCCTACATCCAACACGAGTGTTACAACGATAATAATGCCAAGGATGAGGTAAAAGGATCAGCTGCCATCTCCAACTTGGTCTACATTTAT
Organism: Plecoglossus altivelis; assembly: GCA_036571765.1. Classification (NCBI taxonomy): domain Eukaryota; kingdom Metazoa; phylum Chordata; class Actinopteri; order Osmeriformes; family Plecoglossidae; genus Plecoglossus; species Plecoglossus altivelis. The sequence continues at coordinate 17,579,604 of BROE01000003.1, forward strand.
GGGTCTGATATAAAAAAAAAATAAAGTTTAAACAAATCTACTGCGTCCACCAATGAGCGTACATCATCATAGTGAGCAATAGTTAAACACAAACTTGTCTGATGACCTTCGAGACCTGTGAGTGTTTGTTAAAGTACAGACGTGTGACTTGCCATGCATATTTATGACTTACCTGTAGCTTGTCCTTTGTATAGTTTTTTGCCGCAGGGCCTCAAAGCACAAAGCTGTCTGCGTTTCTCTTCCTTTTTGACTTCAACTCTTACTAAGCTTATTACTATTAAACTTGTACTATATGCCATTCATGCTTAGCAGTCTATCATGAATTACTACAGCACAGAACCAGCAAGAGTACTAAGATGCTACCATAAGCTTATGTGCTATTGGTACTCGACAGTTTCCCAAGGGTGGGGTTAGACTACACAGAGTTTTAACCTCAGACAACTCTACCTCTCTTCCCTGGCCCAGGCTGGCAGGTATGGCGGTATTGAAGGGTTGGTGAACCTCTTCAACAGCAACAGTGAGGAAGTACAACGCTACGCTACCGGGGCCATGCGGAACCTCATCTACGAAAACATGCAGAACAAAGTGGCCCTGATCGAGAGTCATGGAATCCCAAAACTGATCGGAGCGCTGGACAATCATGATGACGAGCTCCGTAAAAACATCACAGGTAGGATGGCAGGGTGGACCAGTGTTGTAGTTATGTTACCTTAGCATAACCTGCGGTGGCAGCTAGTCATTATTCAATTCCATTTTCAATGTATTCTTTATGAAGAACACAGCATCTGGTTCATAGTTTCAAAAAATTTATTCTTGGGCTTTTTGGATTTATCTTAATTAATCTTTTAAAATATTTGATATGGGACCAAAAGCACATTTTATTAGTTTGTTGAAAATGATGAATTACAATTACCATACTAGAAAGCTTTGCTACTCAACAATTATTACTTCTTAATCTATAACTACTTCATTGCAAACCATCATTTTAGCAGAGTAGAATAAAAATCAGAATAAAAATATAAACTACACATGAAACCTAAACGTCATAAAACTTGAAATTGTCAAAGTTTTACAATGACAAACAGATAACCTGATACAGAATAGGAGGGAAGGTGTGCTTATGCTAGGCCAGTCAAGGAGTAAAGTGTGTGTGTAGGTACAGTGTTTGAGTAGTCCTTCGACCTGGGTGGGGTAAGTGAGTGTACACAGTAGGCGGTATCCTCCGTTCCCAAGGTGTGATAGGAGGAGAGGGCACGGGAGTTGTCTAGGCCTGCAGAGATTACAGCGCAACTCCCTCTATGAATCACGCCCCGTCACCATTTTAGCAGGCTGGAGGAAGACGAGGTATGTCTCGATATTTAGGCGGTCGTGTCTGTTGTGTCGGTTGGAGAAACGTCATGCAGCTGTTTTGACTGAAAACTGATTGCCATGATTGTTCCATGGTCATTAGTCATAGATTGGTCACTCAGAACACCTCATGTTGGTGTCTAAAAAGAGAGATTGTCACTCAGTTATAACCAGGAAGACATTGAAATTAAATAAAAAATAACGAATCCTTAAAAAACACCTCAGGTCTGAGGTAAAAAAACAACAACAAATCATTGATAATCGGTGGTCTGTACAGGGATCCTGTGGAACCTGTCCTCTAAAGACAACCTGAAGGAGAAACTGGCCAAAGAGACTCTCCCTGCGCTGACAACCCAGATCCTCATCCCCCTGACAGAAAGTACAGACACAGAGAGCTTCAAGCACACAGCCTCTGAGGCAGACATCTTTTTCAACACCACTGGATGCCTCAGGTACCACACATGCAGTAGCACACACGCACACGCTCAATATTCTGTTTGGTGTTTTCCACATTCCACAAGACTCTCCCATTCTTGAGACGTTGTAAATCAGTATTCGTAACTACAAGTTCTGTTCAGTCTTTGACTTCTTCTCGTGCCCTGCTGACCTCAGGAACCTGAGTTCGGTGAACGACAAAACTCGGCAGTGCATGAGGGAGAGGAACGGATTGGTGGACGCTCTAGTGACCTACATCCAGAGTTCTTTGAAGGAAGAAAAAGTGCAGGATAAGGTGAGGCGGAGCATTATAGTCTGTCTTGAACCTGACTAAACATTGACCGACCCCCCCCCCCCCCCCCCCCAAAAAAAACAACCCACAAATATGTTTGTTTCATTTAGATTGTGAACCTCTTTGTGTGTTTGTGTGTTTACAGGGAGTCGAGAACGCTGTGTGTATCTTGAGGAATCTCTCCTACCAGCTGTACAGTGAGATACCTCCTTCTGTCCAGATGCGTTTGGAGGGGCCCTCCAGAGCTGAGGGCTCCTCCATGGGTGAGGCCATCGGATGCTTCACCCCTCAGGGCAAGAAAGCCAAAAACGTACGTTGGGTAGATCCAGTCCAGGTGTTGCTCAAACCACACCCCTTTTCCAACCACTGGATCTTCTGGTTTGTTGGTTGAAGTGACTCCATACCTTTTCTCTCTCTGTCTCTCTCTATCTCTGTCTCTCTCTATCTCTGTTTCTCTCTCTCGCTCTGTCTTTCTCTCTCTTGCTATGTCTCTGTCTCTCTGTCTGTCTCTCTCACAGAGGAACAATCAGGACATGTCCACGTTCACTGAGGTGGCAAAGGCTCCCAAGGGGATGGAGTGGCTGTGGCACCCTCAGATAGTGAATCTGTACAATCGCGTTCTGCAGGAGGGCACGGTCAGCACGACTCGCGAGGCTGCTGCTGGCGCCCTGCAGAACATCACAGCGGGAGACAAGAGGGTGAGTGGCTCCTAAATCAGAGCTTCTGCTGAGTCTAACTGCTTGTTTCTCTAAGGCAGGGGTGTCAAGCTCAGGTCCTTGAGGGACGCTGTCCTGAAGGTTTTCGATGTTTCCCTGCTCCAGCGCACCTGATACTAATGATGGGTCGTTAGTCGGCTTCCACAGAGCTTGATAACAACACATTCATTAGAATCAAGGCTATGCTTCAGACACGTACAGAGATCAGAGGAGAGTAGGCTAGCACTATCGATCCCCGCTAGGATATCGCACTGTGACAGCAGAAGACGTTCTTAACCAGAGCCACTTACAGTAAGCACAGGGACAATCCCCTCAAGGATAGGAAGGGGAAGGACTCAAGGACACAACGTCAATTGGCAATGCATATTGATTACCAGCCTGACTCCAAAACCACCCAGCCATCTGACATTTCAGAATGTTCCAAAATATATCAATGACCAAATAAATGTAGAATATGTATTTACAATATCTAGTAATTAAGTATTATTAAGTAGTGAGCTTTGCAGACTCAGTGAATAATCCATGCACTGTCTCTCCCACGCCTCCCTTTTACCCTTTCCCTCTCTCCCCCTTTCCCTCCCTCCCTGTTTTCCCTCCTTTACCCTTTCCCTCCCCTCCTCCCTCACCCCCTTCCCTCCCCCTTTCTCTCCTGCTTTACCTACCTCCTGCACCCTTTCCCTCCCTCCCTCCCTCTCTGCCTCTCTTTCCTTCCTCTCTTTCCTTCCTCACCCTTTCCCTCCCTCCCTTCCTCCCTCTCCCGCTTTACCTCCCTGCCTCTCTTCCCTCCCTCACCCTTTCCCTCCCTCCCTCCATTCCAGTGGGCATCAGTGCTGAGCCGTGTGGCCCTGGAGCAGGAGAGGATGCTGCCGGTGATTCTGGACAAGCTACAGACCACCAACGACCTGGAGTTGCGATCTCTCACTGGCTTCCTTCGGAACCTGTCCCGCCACGCCAAGGACAAGAATGACATGGGTCAGTGTCCTCAGTCACTCTCTTTATCATCTTCATCAGTCGTAAGCCGTTCGGCTTCCAACCATCTCCTCAGGAGTTGTAGAGTGCAACTGCGAGTCTCACGGTTGTAGAAAAAAACTGCGAAAACTTGCCTCTCTTGTCTAGACAAGACCAGAACCTTCATTTGACTGTGAAAGCATGTTTGTGCCCTCAGCTACCAAAGTGGTGAAAACTTTGGTGGACAAATTGCCCATCGATGGTAAACAGAGTTCACCGTCCTGCGATGTGATTCTGAACATCTGCGGCACCCTGAACAACCTGGTGACTAGCAGCTCTGTTGCCGCTAGAGACATCGCCTTTTTTGACGGGCTGCCGAAACTAGTGTGCATCAAGGAATCCCCTCAAAGAAGGTATATTATAGCAAAGAAGGATGAAATGATGTTAGTTTGTAGCTACATGCATACACAAACTCCAATATACAAAGGAGACCAAAACATGATATGTCTTCACAAATGAGCGACATCCTAGATCATGTGCTTGAATGGCGCATTTCCCTCAGATTTGAATGCCCTCGATGCCCAAGCACAGACAGCTCATTGATAACCTGCCTGTGTTGTTTTCTAGCCCTGGGGGATCGCAAGTTAACGATTCAGCTTCTACGGTCCTCTGCAACATGTTTCAGTACAAGAAGCTACACAAAGACTACAAACAGGTCAGTGGCCAGGACATGACTGCGTGGAGAAGAGTAGCCATTTTGTTTCACATAATCACTGTGAAAGAAGGTTTTCCTCTCTCTTTGAGGCATCTGTCAATGCTTTTAAGTGTTTTGGATCTGGTTCTGCAGTATGTTGCATGGATAAAATTAACTTACAGCAGGTTTTGGGCACATGTATTAATAATGAAGGCTGAGGATATTTCATGTAGAATTACTCTGTTCCAACTACGCCACATTTAAATGCATCACGTTCCTGTTCTACCAGAACACTACCTCTGTATAAGCAAACACACACACACACACATACACATGAAAAAATGATGACGTTTTCAGATTGATCTTCATCAGTTTTAGATTTCACTTTTATCCTTTAACAGAAATAGCCACATTCCTTCTGTCATCTTCACTTCTCTCGTAGTCGTAGTCACTTTCTCTCACTGCGTGAGAGAGGGACAAATTCCATAGCCTTTATTACCCTGAGCAAGGTAATTCGTGTTCAGAATGGGAAATTCGCAACAGTTGCACTCATGCGTTGCGTTGTGTTTATAATCACTCAGACACACCTAGTAGGGGTGGGTCTGGCAGATAGGGACATGCTGCTCCCAGGCCTGTGGTTTTTATCTGGCTTCCTGATCAACAAGCCTGAACAGATCTGTGCCTATTTGTTCACCGTCGTCTGCAAGATAGACAGAGTTGGGTGCTTGAACGTTGAACAGTCTGGTATTAAGCCGAACCAGGATAAATAATGAAGCTAGCCTTAAGGTCATTGTAATATTCAAACTCATTGTGGTTGGTAGACAGTGGGCAAAAATAGAGAGTGACAGGTGTTGTTATGCAAGTACCTCATGGATGCACATGGATGTGGGATTTATTTATCCATAAACATCTCTGACTCTTGTTTTTCTCCTATGTCTCCTGCAGAAAGGCTTCACGCGAACAGACTTTGCAAAACTTACCTTCTAAAGAGGAACAATACACGCAAGGTGATTGGGATTGGTATACCTAATGAACAGTTTGGTGATTTAAAGTAATGCACAAGAGTGGCAGACAACATGGACTCTTCCAATGCACTCGGAATGAAAGGACTTTATACCAACAGTGCAATGAAAGTCACAACACATCAGGCCTTTTTCGATGGTCGTCTGATGGACGACTTACAAACCCCTTAATGCCCATTTTAGCCTGTGTAATTGCTTTATAGTCAAAGTAATCAAGGATTCTCTTTTCGTCGTAACATGTTTATGAATGTAAGTCATGTAACCAATGGTTTCCCTGCCTCCTTTTGCTTTATACGGTTAGTGAGAGCACAGTACTGATCCTAGGTTGGTCTGTTTATGGTGCTGATAAATCCAGAGACTTTGGTCTCCATTGTGTGGTTACAGGTCTGTACACAGCAACAGCAACCCATTATTAAGGGACTGGGGTGATTCACCATTAGACCTAAGAAAACACAAGAAATGACTGGCTTTGTTAATTTAAAAAAGATGATCTCGTATCGAATCTGCTTCTGGTGCATAAAGAAAAAAAACCCACATTGCTTTTTAGATGCTGTCTGTTAGATTTCTATTATCTACATTTTTCGGATATATTTTTGGTAGGTTTAAGTTGTTTGGAGAATACTGAGGTATAGCTCCAGTTAAATGTTGTAATTGTATGTTTTCGAAGATGTTTGATTGCCTAAAACTGCTGACGCGTTCACCTGTATAGACATAAACAGTCTGGAATAGTCATTAATAATTAAAGAGCTGTTGTTAACATTTCTTTTCCGCTACTGGATGTGGTTTATTCCTACAGTTGGATTCCTTTTTAGGGTCTGTTGCAATAATTATTTTGTAGAAATGATAAGCAATTAAATGGGTTATTAGTCAAAATAATGAAACTTTATCCAGGCTAATGTTGTAATATCGTACATCAACTTTGGTATTGCGATGTGGTTCTGTTAGTTATTTCGTCACACTGAAAATATACATCTCATCTACTCCTTACGACTCGTCTGTGATGTATGTGTGCCTGTGGACTAATTTTTTTATTATTATTATTATTGTGATTGTACTTTGCAATAGGTAACTGCACCTGTACAATGCGCAAGTTTAAATAAACACGCAAAGTATGAAGATAAACAGAGCTTCGGGCTTTGTAACCCTGTTTGTTCCTCCCTGTTTGCAACCAGCTTCTGCCCAGACAGGATTTACACAGGCCTCTACCAGACACACCCTCCTCCATCCCTGTCTTTGTACGTAGCAGGGTTCATATCTTGGTTTGTAACCAGACAGGTTTGTGTTTGAACTAAGAGCGGAGTTCACAACAAAGCTATGAGAGAAAGTACAAATACCGTCTCTTTTTTTTTTTTTTTTTTTACAATGGCACACATTCATATCATATTGACAACACGGATATTATATAATATGTACAACAAAAACGTGTCACTCTATTGTTATAATCCAGTCGATGAACATGGCATATTTGCATGAGACTTCTGACGTCATAATGCCCTCTGCTGGAGATCAGCTCTATTCCAAATAGAAGATGAACAACTGACTGAAGATTTCAGAACCATTTGAAATCTGATTCGAATTTACCGATTACTACCAATAACAGAACCATTTGAAATCTGATTTGAATTGACCGATTACTACCAATAACAATCAAATGGCCTTGACACCAAGGCACTATAGCACTTACAATAATTATGAGAAATGATTCATACGAAATGTACATTCGTGCATGGATTATTGAAATATAAAAACGTAACCTTAAGTAAAAATACCAAGCTTTTAAATGTCATCAACATTTAAAATACAGTAACACATTTGAAACTGTGAAAGAGGTGACAGCTGGTGAGAGTCCGTGTCTGCCACGGCGCTCTGTGAGTGACGAAGGCTTGAGCAGAGATCATAGGCGGTTGTCCGGGTCAAAAGTCCTCCTCTGTCACCAGGCGGTAGAAGTCTGTAGGGGCTCTATAATTACGAGAGCCCAGGTCTGACACGTCGATGTCCGGCTGACTAGCTTTAGTCGCTGGCGCATTAGCAACAGGTAGAACAGGCGCTCTGGATGTGAGCGCTCGGCTCATAGGCACTCGTACACCTTCAAGCAAAGCAACGGGTTACACTTCCAGGTAGCAACATATCTGTGTCGATACTACTATCAAGCTTTGGCGGCTGGTCATCACGGTTCCTACCTAGGTCTCCGGAGGGGTCTAGGTCCGGGCGGCAGTCCAGATAGTCTGGATTCAGGGTCAGCATCGGGTCCTTGTCGCTCTGGAGCAGGGTCTGAGGATCTCCGACTGGGTGGCCGTGTGGGACCATGCTGCGAGGCATGGCTAAGGCTAGTTTCTTCCAGAACACTGACGAGGGGGTCTGTAATAACGCCACACTGTGCGTCAAACGCTGGCCCGATTAAAGCGTACTAGTGGGATTTTGTGTAAGGAATTCTACTATAATGTTCTGTTCACATCAAACCAAAGGCGAAGCAAATGATTCACGCGGAGAAATGACATGTAAAATCGATGCAAACGCAAATTCGCTCGTCTTTCACTTAATCCCTGTGTTGTTTAGGGGTCAAAATGATCGACCATTATATTTATCAGAAGACGAAAACCACTAAATGTATCATTAGTTTCTCAACATTTCTCAATTTTTAACCCGGCAATTATAAAACCATTATACACACACCACAAAAATCAAATGAGACACGCGAACACACATGACGAATTTTAGAGTATATGTGTCACTCATTGAACTCAGTTCAAACGAGTGTGTTTCTTGTCCCGATCCTATGCATGATTCAAGTCCACATACCAAATAAATACAATTTCAGACCGATTAATTGAAACAAATTTGAAGAAAAAAAAACTAACGCTTCAACGCATTGTTTACTATTGGGGAATGCAGTCAGAAGCTCCAAAGATCCTGCAGCCCCGGTTATCTTTGCTTTAGCCATGACTGAACATTTCAGTGCGTTAGTCTGACCTCTCTACAGGTCAGAGTGAAAATCGCTTCATTCGTGCGAATAATTCGTTTAGCATTTTGTGCGAACAAAACACGAGACAACTTTACTATTATTGAAGATGATTCAATGTGAAAAATATACTATATGGGTTACTACTGTACTGTACACCTATCCACATATTCACAAACAACCTATGTATATAATACAACATCTTCAACACTGAATGGAAATGTGGGTTAGCTTGGTCTTACGACTGAGTAATTGCTCCAGGTTAGCACTGTAAGTCGATGTTGATGCTCCTTGAGCTGAAACGTGATTTCTTTGCTCATGTGTTTTGATTGGCCCTCGAACATGATGATGACAAGCCGCTGGGATAGATCCAAAAGGAGTCGAAGACTCTGACTACAGTAGAAGAAAAAAAACACATGCCAGCGTAATATTATGACAACAGTGACCACTTGTGGCGTGATGGAAAAAGAGATTTGAGATCCACTGGATGACACTGTTGCTATCCAGAATGTAGCCTGGTTAGCATATGACTAGTACTCAAGGACAGTAATGGTAGTAATGGACAGTACAGTACTGGTATTAAAGTATAGTACTGGTACTGATGGACAGTACAGTATTTGTACTTATGTACAGTACTGGTACTAATGAACAGTACTGATACAAATGAACAGTACAGTACTGGTAGTAATGGACAGTACAGTACTGGTACTAATGTACAGTACTAGTACTAATGTACAGTACAGTACTACTGTGGGTGTAACATGCTGATGAGATCCGACCTGAAGTTGCTGGCACACCAATCCTGTTCCAGGTAAGGATGAGAGAGCACCAGGATGAGACGTCGACAGCGGCTCACATTCATTAACAGCTCTGCAGACGGCTCTGCACATACATGTTTCAGTTCAGGCTTTTCACATTTCCGATGTACGACCTACAAACGTTGTCTGCAGCAAATCTCTTGTGTTCTGTTATTACCTGAGGCGGGCAGGATGTCGTTGTTATTGAGGTGCAGTTTGTGACCGTGTTTATTCTGCAAGTGAGGTTTGAGGATGAAGTTGACAAACTTCCTGTCGTAATCATTGTTTACGTAGGAGATGTAAGCATCATATATCTTGCCATCTGATGAGGTAAAAAAAACAAACAAGAAAAACATTTCTAAAACATTTTAAAGGGGCTGTTTTCTTCTTTCAGCAAATGAATGTGTTGGAGGGGGTGCTTACCATTGACCTCATAGTCCCCAAATGTATTCCTGTACCAGAGATGGATGTTGAGATGGCATGCAGAGTACAGTATAGAGGAGGTGGATAGGACAAGCAGAAGAATCATAGAAGCTATCAACGCAGCTGTGTGGCTGGGACGGTCTACTCACAAGACACACGCACACACACGCACACACACACACACACGCCATCAAAACAAGCGGGAAAAGTCATACAAATATCATTTTCAGCTGACTCTGAATCATTTCCAGACTTGTGTTTTTCATACACAAAGCCTACTGTGGACGGTGAATACAGTATGTACAACTGTAAGAACACAGCCATGTGAGAGTTCCTGCGGCCTTACAGATGTTGTGCAGACTGAAGTCGGTGGAGGCGTTTCCCACTCGGCAGGTGTACAGGCCAAAGTCTTTCTCCTCCGTCAGCCTCACGGTCAGCACACTGCTCTGCATCTGCAGAGACGAGCTGACCACCCTGACACACACGTCCACAGAGATTCACACAGTAGCCTCCTCCGATCTATCTTAGTCTATTTTATTCTTAATTTTATGCACGCCTTTTATATATTTTTTTTATATATTTTAATACTTTATCCATTGCTTTATGTTTCACCTACGCCGAAGCAAGTTCCTACGTTTGTGAACTTCACTGACAATGGCAATAAACGGTTTCTGATTCTGATTCTGCATTTCCCCATTTCTCCTACATCTCCCCATTTCTCCTGCATCTCCCCATTTCTCCTGCATCTCCCCATTTCTCCTGCATCTCCCCATTTCTCCTGCATCTCCCCATTTCTCCTCCCCCATCTTATACATACAGCTACTCTTCTACAGCTACTCATTTGTTCTGGTTTGATTTGAGTTTATTTCTGTGGCTGTTCAGGACAGACGGTGGATGTGTTGTCGTCACGTGATCTGATGTGGGGATGGATTTCACGGGTGCAAAATACAAACCAGGTGTGCCCAAGTCATTGATGGTTCACACGAAGAGAAAAACGAATGCTGCGCTTCACGCCACTTAACACTGCATTATAAGAGACTCTGATAACAGCTACTATGAAATGAATCCAATTCTGGGAGTTTATCTTGATCTAGGAAGAGATTTTTTTTTTTTTTTACTCACCATTTGGTAAAATTCTGAGGGTGCAGGGTATGATTGGACAGAAGGCGGCCATCTTTGCTCCAGGAGACAGGAGCGTTGCATGGGTGATCCTTGGCGTCCCAGGATACGACAGCAGTGCAGTTCAAGAACGCCGTCGAGCCCAGCGTCTCCCGTAGCTGAGCTACCTTTCCGCTGGGCTTAAACTCAGGGGCTTTGGTGCACGACTCTACGAACACAAGGCACAAAGCTGCAGTTATCGACTTCAGCAGCTAAAGACGATCTAGACCAGGGGTCTCCAATCCTGGTCCTCGAGGGCCGCTGTCCTGAAGGTTTTCAGTGTTTCCCTGCTCCAGCACACCTGATTCTAATGAATGAGCCATTACCAAGCTCTGTGGAAGCTTCATAATGACCCTTTATTAGACGCAGGTGTGCTGGAGGAGGGAAACATCGAAAACCTTCAGGACAGCGGCCCTCGAGGACCAGGATTGGAGACCCCTGATCTAGACCTTCACGTGGTCGGCTGGGTCTTGTAAACTTGAGACAGCCTAGTATCTGGAGGGCACACTGAAACCAAATGCCTTAGCACAGGTGTGGGGAACACAACCCCCTCACCCGAAATGTACGTCATAGCTACTATTAGAAGATCTATTACTATTTACATCCCAATTGCTTATCAAAAACACCCATCATTAAGATGTTGTATTTACTAGCATTTTAAGACAGCTGTGTGTCTCTTCTTCTGTAATTTACCTGTTAAAATACATCTTACTTGAATCACCTTTGATGGTGAGTTGCTGGTGAGCACAAAGTTATAGTTCCCCTGCTCCCATTTCCCCAAAAGCCTATTAAAAGAAAGCTTTGCATGCAGTCCGTAGATCCCATAGTCTCTGTGTACAATTCAACAAGTGTATTTTGTCTGACAACACACAATATGCAGGTGAATGTTAATGGTGCATGAAAGGTGAACATTCTTGTTGCCCCGTTTTTCACTCATTTTGACAGACACAGGACAATTGGGAGCAAATTGGTAAAGTACTAGACTGAAAGTGCTTAACTGAGGAGAGTGTATTAGGGGCCGTTTAGAAAATCATTCAGATTGTCCATGCGCAAACATCTATTTCCATCATCTATTTACGGAATAGCCACCCACAGTAGTGGGGTGATTTTCACCACGATCGACTACTCGCTTTAACCAGTTCTTCCCGATGCTCAGTTAAGTGTAAAACCTTGGAGTAAAACAAAACAAAACCACTCTTGTTCAGTTAAAAAGGTAACTAAAGACGTGCTAGGGGAAAACAGTCAGGGAAGGCAGGTTAGTATTCTCTAAAACTGTGACTTTACTTCACATCCGGGTGCGAAGTCCACAGCATGGCAAGTCGTATGGAGTCAGCCAAGAGCGTTCACTAAAGTGCAGCAGATGCTGTAATTTCAATTGTAAATCATCATGGCTGGCTGAATGGTTGGGTATAAAAAGATATGTCGATAACTTAGAAACACTGCAGTCCGAATACTTGATGGCAACAATCAGGAACTTAACCTCAACATCTCACATGAACACTTTCGCCGGCTGGCGGATGCAGATTACCAGGCTCTAGGAGGCTCTGTACAGGAGCCGAATGAACACTTCCTCCGAAAGTGTTTGACAAAATAAAGACATAAGGCATACATTAACAAGGTTATGTCTGTCGTAAATCAAGTCGTCAATACCTGCTGCACATAACTGAATTGTAATCTTACATTACCTCCAGCAAAAACTGTGAAGAAACTGGCGCACACTATCAAAAAATAAAGTATCGATTCCATCGTTCCGTTCTCGACCACAGACAGATCCTTTATTAAAATGTTTGATTCATAAAGCCTGTAACATCGGTGTTCGCTTGTTCTACTGCCGAGTTGTCTTATCAACTCACCTGTTCTGCATGACTTGTTTGCTGGTTACGTGTGGCCACGTGACATTTCCTCACCTGTTTACTGAAACTACGAGTTTTCCTTTCTGGGCTATTTTTACACACCATAAAAACAAGTTAGGTTATTCGTCGCATCCATCAAGCCATTGAGTGGAATAAAATCACGTCTTAAACGGTCTCAAATAGTCATAGCTTTTAATAGCATTTTATTACAAAGTATGACTTTTAGTTCTGTTCAGAAAAAATACATTTTGTTTTTGCATTTCGTCCTAGGAAATTAGTGTGGACAACCGATAATCATCAACGACAATGTAAAAATATACAAAAAGGGATATACAAAACGAAACACTGCAGGGAAAGTAAATGTTTGTATCCAAGCTCAAGTCACTCCATACACACTCGCATAACAAGCTGTCCTGTCAATAACAATTGCCAAAATCAATTTGGCCGGCACTTCCAACATCTGACCATAAATGACACACACACACACACACACAAAGTCGTTGAGCTAAAAATATGATTCCTCAGACTCATCCACCTGGGATTGTGGACAGACTGAAGTGCTCCTCCTTCATATGACTCCAAGCCGTGTAAGGTTATCATACCTTAGACGACCTGAGGGGAAGAAAATAAAACGTATTTGCTCAAATGACAAAGTGTTATTAGTGATATTCTCTCTAAAACAAAAACCCTTACCGAAGCTCCTCCTTAAGCCTACGGAGTTTGTCATGGAGTCTGTCGTTCTTAACTTGCATTGGTGCACTTGGTACAAACCAGGCAGCAATGAATTTGAATATGACGACCACATGCTGTCAGTACACACGAGAGGGAGAGATCAGATAGGACATGGAAACGAGGTAATTACAAATGCGAGGTCAGGGACTAGTCAAGCTTAGGAGTGCCTGAGCTGTGTTCCTACCTCAAATAAGATAACAAAGGCAAACCGAACTGCCAATATCAGCCAGTACTGTTGAGTTAGACTGAAATCCTCATTATTTCTGTAGTCTTTATAACTGTGGATAGAGAAATCTCAGTTTTACACTTTAAATACTCTTACTGGACAATACTGCCTGACCATTCTTGTTCAGAGAGAATTTGATTGTTAAGGATAAGTGCTGTAAATGTGTTTGGACCTGCAGGAGGTGACGTTAACCCCACTGTGAGTCATCTGGTCGGATGAAAATTCACTATGGATACTCTGGTCATCCACACGCACAACAGATAGAGTGTTGTTGATGTAGCCAGCCATGCAGCTTTGATAAAGAGAGAGAGAGAGATGGAGAGACAGTCACGAATCTGCTTTGAGTTAGCATTTTCCATGAGCGACGTGCATCGGCCACCATGTCTACGAACTCACTCGACATCTGTGGCGTTGCTACTGACGCAGGGGCCATAACGATAGCGGTACACCAAACGGGGGATAAAGTCTGATGACACTCCGATGACCAGCCCATTAGCAATGACCGCCAGCACACCAATGGCCTCCAAAACACCAGTCCACACACCTAAACAAAGCACAATACATGCAATGCAGGCATACTAGTATTTATTCGCAGACAAGTCGCAGACAGATGCTGATTATCCAGCCCATTAACGGTCCCTCACCGATATCGTTGGTTTTCTTGGGCACCATTCTGCGTTCCAGCCGGACCATTTTAATAGCGTCCAGACGTATCTCTACAATGTTATTCATAAGAGCAAGAAGAGGAGCCAGTGGAAACGCTGCCACAAAGATGGTGGTGAAGCTGAACTGGATCACTGTGGATGAAACGGGAAAAAAAAGTTCATTCCAAATCGTCTACTTAAGGACGACTTCCTTGCCCTTCTTTCAGGAAGACGAGCCGTGACCTCGATTTGTGAGAAAGCCCCGTATGTCACGTACCCATCTCCAGGAACTCGTCGAAAAGGCTAAAGGAGTCGACGTCATTGAGACGGTAATTGCAGAGTAAATCCTTCAGATTGCAGTTGTCACACAGTTTTGTCGCTTCTTCGGGTTTAGAGCCTTCTTTACGATAGCAATGAGCACACCTCCTCTGCAACTTCCCCGTCTTTCTCCTCTTGAACCACCTGCAAAACCATCTACACACAAACACACACAGTTACAATGGTCCTGGCTTCTTTACAAACTCATATACACACACCTGTAAGACATTTACCATCTGTGAACTTACGGGCCACCAAACTCAAAGACATTGCTGACAGTTTGTTTGAGCACCATAATTATGGCCATCTGGATGAAGAGGTCTGTGAGACAGCCACTTGGATGACACTACATGAAAAAGTACACACAGCATGAAAAAGTATATAATCCAAAATGATTCAGCCGGCAAGAAAATACATCTGAGGTTTTTAAAGTTGAGGTAAAAAATCATGTTTACTTCTTCCAGCCTCCACTTCCCTGCAATCCTCACATAGCCACCTGGATGTCCATTTATCCTGCAAAGAAAAAAAAAACATGTTTGTGTACTAAACGTGATTGCAGTTTACAGATTTACAGCTAAATGCCTGGAGACACTGGAGACCTCACCTGCCATCTGACAAACAAACTGAAAACCTCACCTGCCAAGGAAAAATGCCACGTAGAAGAGCGAGGAAAAGTAGGTGAAGAACTGGAAGGTGAACATTTTGACAGTGAAGCTCCTCTCGGTGGCAGCAAAAGACCTTGTTTCCTCTGACAGAAACGTAAATAAGCGTTAAGATCCTGTCGTTCTCTTCTGGACCACTAGGTGGCGCATGTGGAACACAGCAGAGTAAATGAACAAAACCAATTTCGATGCATTTCTGTCCCACAAACCTATTTGACAGAGCTTCAATGCTACCTTCCTGTTGACCTACCAAGAAAAGAGAGAGGGTTAGGGAGAGGATCAAGAGGAAGAAGGAAATAACATAAGCAGAATCAAAATATGTAATAATAATAATAATAATAAATGAAGGGAAGTGACTGTACATGTGTCATGATGGTAATGGTGAAAAAGTGCAACAATGCGCCCAATATCACAGCAGCTGTGTTGGAGTGATCATGGAGGAATTCCCAGGGGGACTCTGTCAGCAGAACAGTGGCCATCACACGGAAGACCACCAGGGCATGGGTCAGGCCAAGAATCAGCAGCATCTACAACACACACACAGCTACATTAAGGGTCTTGGTGAGCATTCACGCACTATCGTATATCATACATAACTTTTGTGACATTATCGAAACGTTCTTTGAAGCAGATTGCGCTTTTGAAAAACGTTTACTTTGACACAGTTGCATGAAAATGCATCTTTGGATTGAGATTATAAAAGGAATTGATACAGTTTGGATGTCATGAATTTGAAAGGAAAGCACTCACCATTAAGGTGACCAGGATTAGAACCAAAGTGCTGCGCAGATAAGAATGCCTATGTTCTTTGGGTTCACACTCTCCATCGTTTACAATCTCCAAGATCAACTCCTCCTGTTAACATTCATTAGAAAAATGAAAACTCATTCATTAGGAACGCCTCCATGTTGTTTTCTTCAAAATTTGTGCTCCCACAACCAAAGATAACCAATACAGAACAGTGGATTTAACCACCAACCTCTTCCTCAGACCAATCAAAAACCTTCCATTCACACACGTATGAAGCCCGGTGTCTCTTCCAGAACTCCAAGAATAGAGTGGCTGGGAAAACATGGAAGGAGTTTCCAGGATTTGCATGTCTTAAGGTTAGGTGCAAAAAAATTCAACTTGAACTTTTTTGTAGACTCACCCCATATTGCCATGAACATAGCAAATGCAACTGTCCCTTCATTGTCAAACAGAAGGCTTACCTACAAGGAGAAAGATCATCTCAATCAAGCACTGGACGTTTGACAACCCCCAAAATCACACGCAAGACCAACAACATCTGCATATGTTGTTTGTTTATTCAGATATTGCCATTAACAAAGAAAATATTACATGAATGATTGAATTTTATAATTCATCTCATGATCCATCCCTTCCGGCCAAATACCTTAGCGTAATCGCAAGTATCCGACAGATGCCAAACTGTGCATCTCTTGTCGCAAAGGGGACACATGACAGCATCAGACTCACAAACCTCCTTTCTACAAAGACAAAAATAGGATGAATTAAATCAGTAGAGCAGTTCAAGGCAATACACTCTCGTGTATGATTTCAGCATTTATTCACATACGAGTATAGGGTTTAACATTGGCGGAAAGGATGTACATCGCGAAGCGCTCCCAGCCTCATGGCATACACGCTGCAGTGTAGGCAAGGAGCGGTTCCCTCTATCCTACTTACGTACGAGTTCAATCTCCCAACGGGGAATACAGACTGACAACAAGGGGGAGACGGACATGGGTGGCAGCTTCGCGAAACCCAGAATAAGGTCAGCGAGGAGGCTTGTGCGTGCATGTGTGCGACGTCACAGAGCCGTCTATCGAGCGAAGCCTGAGAACACGGCGATGGGTGATATGACGCCATGCCTGAACTAGCTCATGTGTTGCACAACGATACAACAGAATGACCGGCTACTGATGTGGGCCACACTTACATGAGTGGGGAGGTGTTGAAAAAGGCCAATCCATAGAGGAATACAATGACCCCTATGACAGCGGCTGGGATGAGCAGACACGTGTACCAGCCCAGCCACAGGTAGTAAAGGGCTACTTTTTCTCCAAAGTAGTTCCTGGCCAATTGGAACACAGACACACAGACAGACACAATTAACAGTCTGGTGATAATGAGAAAAATGGCCACACTGCTAATCCAACTGTAAGTATATAAATATTTTACTTCAGGTATTTATGTTGATTGAAACCCAACAAAGTGATTGGTTGTGAGTCTAACCTGATAGCGGTGATTGTTTGTGAGTCTAACCTGATAGCGGTGATTGTTTGTGAGTCTAACCTGACTGCGGTGATTGGTTGCGAGTCTAACCTGACTGCGGTGATTGGTTGCGAGTCTAACCTGACTGCGGTGATTGGTTGCGAGTCTAACCTGATAGCGGTGATTGGTTGTGAGTCTAACCTGATAGCGGTGATTGGTTGTGAGTCTAACCTGACTGCGGTGATTGGTTGCGAGTCTAACCTGACTGCGGTGATTGGTTGCGAGTCTAACCTGATTGAGGTGATTGGTTGCGAGTCTAACCTGATTGAGGTGATTGGTTGCCCCAGGAACAAAGCGCTCCATCGCGCCCAGCTTTTGGTCAGTTGCTTCTGTATCTTTTTCTAAAAGTGAGAAAAAGCACATCAGAGGTATTACTTTTAAATGGTATGTTTAACAACTGTTTACACAGGAATCAACTTAAACTAGTTCAGAAAAGTTGTATAAACAAATACTGTCTGCCACAGAAAGAAATGCTTTAAAAGGGTTTATCATCCAAGTTAAACAGTTTAAAATAACTAAGGCCAGTATGTCACTGATGCCATGCTGCTATATTTAGCCAGTAGGTGTATCACTGCATACCAAAATTGTCTGCTGAATAATGGCACACATGCCACCCTTGAGAAATAGTTTTGTGACACAAAAATGTCTATGCCAAACACATTGCATAGCTGTGAAGCAACCACCACACAGAATAACTCCCACAATCAGAAGCATGCTAACACAGTGTATCATATCAGGTTACCTCATGCAAACAGAACTTTGTGTCAAAAACGTTCTTCCTCATGAGACACCTCAGGTCTTCTAAAGACGGATGGAAGAGATAGGAGAGATTATAGCTATTGGAAGGCTGACAACATTTTTAAGAGTGTGAACGAATGCAAACACATACTCACCCCCTGTGTCAATGCAGGTGTTATTCAAGATGAAGTGGACAATCCGGATTCTGAAATCAAGAAAAACTAGGTTTGAACCTTTGCCAAAACTTTGTCACTTCGTGGCCCACTTACATAACTCAAACATCCGTTCACTTAATAAGTCTGTATCACGCGTGTTTAACTACACCACGGGAGCCAATCAGTTCGCTTTCACAGCTGAATTTACCTGAGCGATCAAAGTGTCAGTCAGAGCGACAGTAAGCACACATTTTAAAACTTGAATTTTACGCTACTCTATATCATTATCTTTTTTGTAAGATCTCATGAACTCATAACACACTTTTTGCATAGTAATACAATACATACATATTTTGATATTTATTTATCGTTTTAATGGGTTTCATTTGCGGTTAGGAATCCTGCTTATTGAAATAATCTGACGGACGGAAAAGAAGCAGATCGTTCTAACAGTCCATCGACAGTGATTGTGGAGGATAAGGAGGTGGAGACTAGTCTGTTTAATAAACCTTGCAAGTAATATCAAGGAATTCCCTTGATATTACTAATTTGCTGTTACATGTTTCTCACCTGGTTGAGACTGGTATCATGCCCTGTTGATTGCTGCTCCAGTTACATGCATCTGACACCTTTAGCAGATACCTGTACTTCTCAAATATCCTCATGGGAGCTTGAATCCCATAGAGGACTATATCGTCATCTATGATTGTCTGAAGCGTGATTGCAAAACAAAGACGAACGATGCTTTAAATCATTTCAACTTGGCCTCGAGCGGTTGATCTTACGGATAGACGATTGTATGTCAACGCACGCAACTCACTGTGATTTTTAAGTTCTTCCTCTTTAGTGCTTCAATAAAAGCAACTTGCTTCTTGAACGCTTCTTTCTCCTGGTCAGTAATTATTTTAGCAACTAGGATAAAGTCATATGACTGTGGGGTGTGCTGCAAATGGACAAGACAAAAGCCAAATGAACAACACACTCCTCATACATAAATCCATGAATGTGTATACACAAATGTGTACAAGTAGTCTAACGTCTAGGATAAAGTCATTTGGTCGTGCTCTTACCGCAGGTGGAGGTACACCTGACTCACTGCTGTTCTCCTTCACCACCCCAATCAATTCCAACAGCTCTATGCTGGCCTACAATATCATAAGGATGCAAAACATAAGTACAGTACGCAGATCAACATGAGATGCGTGTTTACAAATGATAGTTTGATGACATTACAATAAGACGTAAAATAGACCAATCATTCTTTCATTCTGGGTCATTATATTATTTAAATGCAAAAAGCATTGATGCTTCTGTGGTGGGTTGGGAACTGTAGAAACGGTTGATAAGGATACCTAGCACCTACTCATCCTAACACAGCGAGGGCTGCAGTTGATCAACAGATTCTGAGACATGTATGGTGCTGGAATTATGGCGTGGGGCAGAAATCATATTTACAATGTCTGTGTGAGAGGTCCCACCCTATTACACCACAGTGCAACGCTTGAATCCACATGCAGACAGAGAGAATGCCAGTGATACTGAAGATTTGAGTGTAAAAACCTTGTTTTACTGAGTGAAGCTAATTCTGGAAAGTACTCAATCTAACTCGAAAGGTGATAATCAAGGCAAAGTTAGGTAAACAAACCCCTTTCCAAAAAACCATACAGGATACAGGAGAGACAGAGTTACCAACCACAGAAAGACTTCAAGACTAAACACTGTACACAAAAAAGGGCTAGTCTTAAAAGGAACAACAGATTGACAACAGGTGAAACAAACTGAAAATCTGTAAAAAAGATTAAGTAAAATAATTTTGTAGCACATTTCTGAATATTTCTAGCGCATGATGAGTTCTAAAGTACAGCAACATCTTGCATAAATTCACAGAGATTATAAAAACCTATTGTTTGTTATCTAAAAGTGTTATTGCTGTTTTAGTTAGTTAGTAAATAGTTCAAGGTAGTGATATATGTATATAATCTTAAACCCAATAAGAATGCTTATCGAAGACAATCAGACTGGGGTGTTCAGAACTGACTTTAAAAAGTGTTCTCTGTCAAAGAATTTTCTAGCACATTTCTGAATATTTCTAGTACATGATGAGAAATGACATCAACACCTGAACTATCTACTGTAAGCAGGTGCAGACTTTGAAGATGATTGGGCCTTACCTGCCTCCTGTGGCCTGGCATGATGAACAGGTGTTTAATCCAGATGAACCTTGGTTTGGTCGTCAATTACCAAAACTTTACCGGCCCACAATAAGCCGTTCGGAGACGTCCGCTCAACAAAAGCATCTGTATTTCTGAACAAGCACCTTAACCGGTGAACAACGTCCGTGTTTAGCCAGGAAACAAACGTATTTTTTGAAGAGTAGTCTTCTGTAGTAAAGGAATGTGAAAGCAACTTTACCTGTTAGAAACCTGAGACGTCACGTTTCTTTTTTCTTGCTTCACGCTGTGGCGCGTTCTTGACCTTTGGTAGGTCATGACTCACACAAACCCCAAACACTAAGTTGTGTTTCGTAAGAAAATTTTCAAAGTACAAACTTTAAACTTTAAGAATTTATTGTATATTTTACCTTGAATCGCCACTAAGAACGTCTTATTCTGAACGTCTGAAAGTTATTTTTATTTTCGTTTCTCAGTGACGTTATTCTTGTATTTTACACAAGATGGCAGCAAAGCACACTTTGCATTTAGCTTTCCACGATTTTGACTGATCCAGTTAAAGCTTTTTGGTACATTTTCAAGAATTAAGCATACTAGTTTGGAGAACATTTTGATCCAGTTGGCAGTGGAAAGGGAGAACAGCTTATCATATTGTTTATCAATTTACTTTCTCAAGATAAGACTTGAATTCAACAGATAGTCAGGCCTATTATCTATTCTGGTGCCCAACCCTCTCCTTGGAGGCCAGGGTCAATTTGATCTCTTGCAAAATACTTTTAAAGATAGAAATGTCATATTTTGTGTGAGGACATAACATCCCAGTGAATTACAACAACTTTGTTTCATTTACACTGTTACAATCTTTCTTTTGTGACAATGTGGGGAAAACAAGCCTGTAGACAGCCATGGGAAAGAGAAAGTTCTTCTTTTCAAAAAGAAATTCGAAGAGCGTGAAAACTTTGAATAAAGTTCACACTAAGAGTCATACTCTGACAAAAAGTTACAAAATTACCTTGCAAATATACATATTAAAGCAAAAATGTGTCACCAGTTAAAAGTTCATTCTTAAACAAAATATGTAAACGTAGGAGACCATTGTGTCAGAGGTAATCATCTGAAACAGAACAAAAACGTTTCTCTATATCTATATAGGTACACATTTATATTATTGATGTGTTTTTGAGGATCTCTTAACTACCAATTAATAACGAACTGAGAGTGCAAAGCGTACCTTAAATTATTTCTGCTTTGTTACATTACACTACTGTCCATTGCAATGAACCATTATCTCCCCCTTTAGACGGAAAACCGGTCAAATGGGGACCACCCATGCCCTGTTATTTATGAACACAGGAGTCACCATTAATCCAGGAAACCTCAGATTCTAGAACACACCCACGTCAACGAGAATATATGATTCTGAATGAAAAGTGGTCGAGAAAATAAGCAGCTTCATTTCTGCACATAGCCACACCCCACATGCAGGGATAGCATAATTACATGTTCAAGGGATTTTGGAAACCACTTGAAGGATGATAGGGTCGAAGTGTTACTAAATTTGACCAGATGGGAACTTAGTGAACAATGATATGGCTGAGAAAAGTCATGATACCAGATGGACGAGTTAAGCCTATTGAACTGGCCTGCTTTCATATTCCCTTACTGTAACAAAACGTGCCTGCAAATGAAACGCAATGGCAAATCTTCTTCCACCAATTCACTAATAAAAGTAAAAGGAACTGCAATGCAGAGACAGGAAGTCTTGTTCAATTATGTATGTTTTCACATTTTATTCCTTCGGCCCTTGTAGCTTTTAGTTTAGCCTCACAGTTCAGCGAGAAGAGCCTTATGGTTTATAATGTGCCGAGTGATTTTTTCCAGTCAAGCCACTCCCCTGTTCTGACGAGAGTTTATTTCAGGGTATATTCAAGGGGGGGTTACCGGCGATAGAGTTCATAGATTCTTTTCTCAAACATATGCAGGTGTGGACTGCGACTGAGACCTCTGTTTAAGGAGAATCGTTTCACGCTGCTTTGTCGTCGAGCCAACGGGCGGCAGACCGAAGATGAGTCGAATAACGGCAAAGTCAGGGGATGAAACTTTGATAGAGATGAGCCCAACGGTGTCTTTTAGCGGTGAGTGTCCGTGATATCGGCAATCTATTTCTTTGCCTGAAACAATTTGACATAGGCCTGTCCGCCCAACACTCATTTTATATGTTATTCTTTACAGGCAAAGTGTATCGGTTCACCAGCTGGTTGAAAAGCTTTTGCTTGATTTAACATCTTCGTTGGAATCTCACTTATATATTTGCTAAATAGTCCTACCTAAAGTAATGTTATAGCAGGGTATGTAGCCTGCTCAACGTGTGCAGTATGTAAATAAGTACTTTAATTGAACTTAAGAATGGAATAAGTCGATATTATTAGAGTGATAACGTAGAGGAATTATGTGTGCATCTGCTAGTGTCTTCAGCTTCCTCTGACAGGTCAGTTGAAACGTTTCAGTTCTGTTAACCCATCGATGAGGTAGCTTCTTTCTTGTCATAGTTCCTGTTTTGCACAATAGGATAATAACGTATATTTCTCAATCTATTTCATAAACCAGCAACAACAGCAAGACTTGTCCATTATCAAAGAAAGCTATTTAGCCAGTTGCAAAATGTTTGACAAGATACCCGACTATCATAACACCTCCTTGAGGTCAGGGAATAACATAAAGTTGTCAAATTGAGAGATAAGACTCAACCAGGTTTCCTAGTAACACATGCCAAGTTGAAACATAAACAGCTGAAACGATCCACCACCAGGCAACCACCTCCTCCTCTCTGGCACTTTAAGAGCAGGCCATTGGACTGAATCACTGAGAAACTGAGTTGTCAGCTCTCAGTTCAACGGAAAATGGCCATGAACTGAGAAAGACACATCACAGCTTATGAACAACATACAGTACAGGACTATTAGATAGCCTCAAGGCAGAGCATTAGCACAAGAATCACCCACCCAGCCACCCACCCAGCCAGCCACCCACCCAGCCAGCCAGCCAGCCAGCCAGCCAGCCAGCCAGCCAGCCAGCCAGCCAGCCGACCAACAACACATGCTTAGCTTGAACTGTCAACATAGCAGCCCTGCCCTGCCGCCCTAACAGCTGGCTAGTGGAAAAACCATGTCAGGAGTTGCACGGAGAAGTGTTCATTTTAGCAGAGTGAAAGAATGAAGTAAAAACAAGACAGTCAGTTGGGAAGTTTCATTCATGGACTCGGATGGGAACATCGGACCGGATGTTTCCTAGTAGTATATTAAAAATACAATTGTGAACTTTGCTGTTGAATACTTTACTTTCCAAAAGGAAATCTTTAGGCTAAAAACAAAGACTAACCTATACACTTAAGATCATAATATCTCAATGCCATGTTGGGCAAAGTACCAGAATACTTTATTGTAATGATGATTAGATAACGATAAACATCCCAAAGATACACATGGACCGATAAGAGTCAACTGTTTGTTCATCTCAGCCCTACTACTCAGAATATAAACATAGATGCAATACATGTACTGATAAGTCACAATAAAACTGATACTGTTTTAGTTGGCCACTTTTTAAATAATGTGATTACGCTTTTTATTGGTGTTATAGCCATGTACTGTCTCTTCTTACCTAGAAAGGGAGTTGCTTGCACCATCTTTAACAGCTTCAGCTGTAACTGAAGGTGTTGCCCTTGCTCAATCATATCACTCTGTCTTTATCTCTAGAATGCTTTGCAAGAGACTAGTAGCTGTCACAGTCAGTATCATTCATGTAAATTGACATGCATGCCGATATTGTCCCTTGTTATTAAATTGTATTATATTTCCCTGTGTTAGTCTATGGAGGCTATAGTAAACAGAATGGAAGGCCTAGCCAGGGATTTGTGATCAGCTGCCTTCTGTGTCAAACAATAGTAGGTCTGTTTAAGCTGCCTTGGTTTTAGAACATGTAGTTTAACAGAGGTCTACATTAGTATTCTAAATCCCTCTGTTTCCATGGACTGTAAGCAGTTGTACACTCCTCATAGGCTATGAGGTTCTGTGAATACAGTCTCTCTCAGCGCTTTTGTAGTTGCCTAAAAGAAACGGTGAGAGTTTAAGTTACACATGAAATGTCTTAGATACATTTGAACGTCAAGATCACTTCAGCAGAGTGGATATTTTCAAGCATCAGTTAGTTGATCTTGTTTCAAGTTGGGGTGAAAAAGGATGTGGTTTGAGGTAGCATATTTTACTCTTTACTTTATCCTGTTGTGGAAGATTCCAGACTTATGCAAACTAGTATGATGTCATGTGTTCCACCTGAGCTAAATATAGTTTTAGAAAGTTTATATTTTTGCCTTTCACTGTTTATTAAGTGATTTCAGCGATTCCCAACCTGGGGAACCTGTAGCAACCTAGTGGTCGGCTAGGGTAATACAGGTTGGCTGACAAACCAAGTAGCATAAAAATTAATAAATATCAAACATTTATATATACAGTTGTAAATGATTACATCCATATCGCTTTCCTCAGAGCTAGAGAAACATCTGAAATGCGATATGAAATGGATTAATGTGAAACAGTGTGTCGTCATAATCTACTGAACTCTGGATCACTGGGTAGCAGGTAGGGAACAGGGTACAGACAATCTGTAGCAGACAGAGAACATGCTTGTAGCCTTACTCAGTGTCGGATCTGAAGTGTGTGAAGTGTTTCCACTACAGAGGACACGTCGACCAACATATCCCACTGTCTGACAAAAATCCTCAGTCCATGTTAGCTGTATATGTTTCTTGCTCTGATTAACTCTGTTTCCACAAGGAACCACACAGTTGATCTATTACAATAAACTGGTAATGACTATTAATATAAATAAAATACTGCTAACTGTTTGGTAAACTCCCACACATCTTGGTTGTTTTGCAGAAGATAACAATGGCTTCCAGTCCCAGTCTTTCCACAGCAGAGTGTCACCCCAGGATGAACACACTGAGGTAAACAGCATCTCTTCTTTCATAAGATCTTTAAGCCCAATATGGTAGATCATAGAACAGAATAGAGAAGGAAATTGAGGTATTACTATCACTGGAAGATTAGGTCTACCGAAACATCATTCAGCTATTTGATTACATCGTTTTAAAGGCATTTTAGAGAATAGTTTTAGCGACAACAAAAAATTGAAAGACAGAATATCTTAGTTTTATGCGTGCTGATCTGTCATGTTACACATCTGGATGCTGTTTACTAGCACTAATTTGCATATTTCATGACCTTATTATACAAATCAGCAAGTACAATTTGTTTATTTCCATTAGGTAACATTGCCTTGAAAGGGTTTTTTGTTAACGTTGAAGAAAAGAAATTCACGCCGCCCTTGAGGGATTGAATGTTTATGCAGGCTTTTTTATCCTACTTCTTCTTCTGTTCAAGTGCCAAAGCAGCAACATGGAGTCATGTACTGTACTTATGTAGAAGTTACCTTCCAAACCCAACAACATTCTCAGGTCACAAAGTGGCTGTTGGCTGGTCTTCTCAGTCCAGGCCTCATCTGTCCTCAGAAGGCCTTGCTTTCTCAGCACAAAAGCTGTTGGATACTGTAGAGCTCTTGTGGAGGTTTTTTTTCCTTAACATATCTCCGCTGTTCCTGCCTTTTGGTGTCAAGTTACCTTTGACCTCTGCTGAGTCCTGCGAGTCTCTGTGCTCCAGCCGAACATCTATCCCCCTCTCTGAGCACAGCGACAGCCCAGTCCCAGAGCCCCCCTCCATCGATCGTATCAACACCATGACAGGGGTAAGGGAGGAGTATGGCAGGAGATGTGCAACATCCTCATCGCATGCTGTGTATTCAGAGTGCGCAGGTTAACATCTCCTTAACATCCATCTTAGCAGTCGCCTTAACAATTCCATTTCGGTTAATAATATCGACTGAATGTAGGCATTGGAGGCTTGTCTTTCTGGGAGCATTCAGATTTATACAATTGCATCGTCCAGTCCTGAGTGCACTGAAGCGTATTGTTGTGTATAATGAGGAATTTGACCTACAATTGCTACTATTTCTACACTATGTTGTGTCCTGGCCTTCACTGTCCGGTCGGTTCATTTACAGATTTGGAGAAAGAGGGCTCTGTTTCTGAAGTATCGCTCCAGGGTATGGCATGGTAAAAGGGCTTGCTGTGTTGCTTCTGTGTGTTTCTGAAACCCACATTCCTCCCTCCCCCTTGGGCGTCCATGCCAGCAGCTTTGTGTCTCTTTGATGAAGTAACATCTATTTTCTTCAGCATAGCACAGTAACTTGAGAAAGCTAGCAGACAAGCATGTTTCGGATCGTCCTAGGCAGTCGTGTGAATATGCTACTGTAGCGTTGAATGTTTCAGTGCATCATGTGTGCCTCATTAAAACGTAAGGAACCTTTTTGAGTTTCTCACCTGCGATTACGGTTTGCATCACTGAGGAGAAAAACAGATCACAGTGCTGTAATAACATAATGAGAAAAATAGTACTGCATGAGCACACACACATTCACACACATGTACACACACATGTACACACACATGTACACACATGTACACACACACATGCACATACACACACATGTACACCCACATGTACGCACACACACATGCGCGCACACACACACATGCACACACATGTACACACACACATGCGTGCGCACACACACATGTACACACACACACACACACACACACATGTACACACACAGATCTTTTCATGTATAAATATCTACCTAAATAATGAAATGATACAGGGCTACAGTATATGGTATAGGCAATCTGTGTGATCTGTTGGTGCCTCCATGGGTTTTCTGTGGAGTGGTCTCCGTGTGTTCTGTGGTTGCAGGCAATCCTAGATTTAACTCAGGGTTAAGTAGAGGAGTGCAGTAGTAGCATGGTCTGTATGGGGCGGACCAACCCTGTGTGTGTGTGCTAATCATAACCTAGCCCTGTGCTCATGATAGGACTGAACTTAACATGTGAGGCACCGGGTCGAATTCCCCCCTCTGCCTCGGTCAGATGTGGTCAGGCCCCAGTGTCGAGACGCCCAAATTTACGAGGCGTTCTGATCCTTCTCCGCTTGTAATCTTTGCTCAGGATTCTCTGATAAACACACTTCAGCGTTGCTACTTACATTCACCTCCTGTTGAAAAAGCAATTAAAGAAACACACTGGCATTTCTAGCGTCAGCCTGTTCCCCTGTGACTTTTGAATACGAGTTCAATCCTTAAATACAATAGCATTAGATTGGGTAACTAGGAGCCTTTTTTCAGTAGCATGACTGTAAGAGCGTTCCTTTGGTCAAACTTCCAGTCCCTCATGCCTAGGAATCTTGGGTAATTACCTGCCTTGTACGATGTTCTACATTTATCCTCCTTCATTCACATCCAAACTACGCCTAGTTCTATATGTCATTACAACTCCTGATGAGGCTTTGGTGGGTGAGCTTATGGAGGGAGGGATCTCGGCTATTCCACATGTCATCTGTAATTACAGGAAATTAGAGAGAGGGACTGAGAGAGAGATGCTGTTTCAGTCAGGAAGAGCAAACTCCCTGTTATGCACAACATGGACATGGGGGTTGGCTGTGTGTGGGGGGGGAGGGAGGGGTGGGTCAGACTCCTGGTTAGGAGATAATTTGAGCTAGAAGGAAAAACTGGCCTTGTTCTGTATACGTGGAGACTGGTGCTCTTAGCTGGCAGTGACATCTGAGGGGTAAACATGTGGAGAGGACTTTAGAGTAAGAGCCCTCTATTTTATGTTCTTCTGGCGTTTCTCTGCCTCGCCTAGATAACAGGCTGCTAGAGTGATTTGTTAGAGCTCCACGCACTTTGTCCAGGTATACTATTATCTTTGGTTAATTATTTTTGAACGACGACTAGCCAATATAATGTGATTATATCGATTGTTTACAAGCCCCCAAAAATCCTTCGATCGAACCTACTATGTCGATCTCAAAAGAGCTGTGTTTGAGATGCGTTTTGGATTAGATTGTCCAAAATAGGAATTGTGGCTCTAGTTACTCCCTCCCTCTCCTCCCCTGTGTTGTGATGTCACTTCCTCTCCTGTGACTATGATGCAGCTGAGCTCTTATTACATTAGTGGGCTGCTGGTCGGGGCGGTGCTGCTGGCAGGCTGATGTTGCTCCAGGAGCCTCCGTCTCCCTCAGCTCTCACATCCCTCCCTCATCCCCATCCACCCATCCCCCTGCTCTCCTCCCCAACCCCCTGCTCTCCTCCCCATCTACCCATCCCCATCCACCCATACTTCTGCTCTCCTCCCCTTGCTCTCCTCCCCCTGCTCCCCCCCCTGCTCTCCTCCCCCTGCTTTGGATGAGCCAGCCAGCCAGCGAGCGAGCGAGTGCTAACTTGTTCTGGGATGCTCCGGGAGTAGTTCGCCTTAGACAGGGAGAGAGAGAGGGTCGGTGGCTTGACCGTGCGCTCAGAGGAGAGGCACTCTCTCTGCTAATGACTTTTGGCTGATGCAACACTGCAGATATTGGAGTGGCAGTAGACCATGGAGGTAAAATGCCCTTGTTTTGCTGTCCTCGGCCCTCTTGCCGACTCCCTGACTGTTTGTTGTGGTTAGTGCCTGCAGTGCTGCTAGCAGGGTCTGAGTCTAACCAGACAGCTACTGTTGTAATGTGAAGCATTTTGCTCTAGGAAGCACCAGGCAGTAGTTATTTATAGTTTTGCGAACAGCTGTAGTAGACATAACACTGAATAGTCGCAACTCTCTCGCCTTGTTTCTCTGTGTCTTCTCTCTCTCTCTCGTCCCTTTCTTCTTTCTGACTACTTTCTTTCATTTCTGAGTAATGGCAGAGGGGTTTTTTCTGAACAGGCCACATGTCCTGACCCACTATAAACTGTGTGGTCTGAGATCAGATGGCTGTGTTCAAAAGAGCTGTGTTACCTCTTAATAACAGACGAGTAATGATTCGAAAGGTCAAGCTACACCAATGACATACAGTGTACAGTGACAAGACATATTTCGTAGATGTTTTATTCAGACAGCTTAATTCAGTCTAACATCTGACAACGCTTTTCCTTTCATCGATATCAGCAGTCTTCAAGTAAACTTCTTAGCTGCCATAGAAAGTGTGTAATAAAGAATCATTAAGATTCCTTGGATATTTCTCAGAATGTCATTAGGCAGTACAGTTTTCTCAAAAATGCTATGAATGCAGCCTTGACAAGTGTGAAGTTGTGTATCTCCTACCTTAACCAAGGCACAAAAATACATTTTCAGCTTTGCAAAATGCAATGGCTATTCGCATGTAATTCTTCTGAGAAACATTATGATTGCAGTGGATTGCTGTGGTTTCAAATAACAGATTTGCCTTTGCTCACCGACACCTTGCATAAGTAATCCGAACTCTGGCGACGCATGCGTTAAAGTGTGTTTCCCTGGGGAGTGCTTGTGTTTGCCTGTGGATGATGTCATTTCCTCTCATCATCTTCCAACAGGTTGACAAGCATCAGCAGAGTAAAGACTCTATATTTTTTCGAGATGGAGTGCGGAGGATTGATTTTATCGTGTCCTATGTCATCGAAGACAAGGAGGGAGACAGAAAACAGGTAAGACATTTGCTATGTTGACAGTTTCATGAATCGGTGCTAACATCATGTAAATATCACAAAGCACATAAATATACACAGTGCAATGCTGTACAGAATTGTTCCTCTGTGTTTTTGATTCATAATGTCCATAACTGGTAAGTTAAAATGTAGCTAATGCATTGTTAGTAGTAAATGCAATATTCTGCTAATAATGTGACCACTATAAATCATAATAGGCACTAATAAATTTGTTTATTTCAGGTGTTTTAGGATTCTAGCTTCAGCAGTCATTATTTTTAACCAGAGTGTCCAGACTGGGGGATAGACCTTATTTAGACAAAGCCGGAGTGAGGAAAGGCCTAGTGTTTGTGACCATGCTGTAAATTCTCACACATGGATGTTAGAGGTCCATGCCTGTCAGTTAAGTCAGTCTACCTTCCTACACATTCACTGCCTCCTCTCTGACTCTGAACTCACACATTCACTGCCTCCTTTATGACTCAGAACTCACTGCCTCCTCTCTGACTCAGAACTCACACATTCACTGCCTCCTCTCTGACTCAGAACTCACACATTCACTGCCTCTTCTCTGACTCAGAACTCACACATTCACTGCCTCCTCTCTGACTCAGAACTCACTGCCTCCTCTCTGACTCAGAACTCAGAACAGCGTCCAGGACAGGGCCTCGGAATGTTGGATTGGAATTCCACCACTGTCTTGAGTTCTAAAGATAAGTTGTGTGATGTTAAGCTTGCTACGATGAGTCAACGTGCTGTGATGGTTTTGTCGACAGGAAAGGAGGAAGGAGTACGAAGCCAACATGCAGAAGGCAGGGCTGGAACTGGAACTGGAGGACAAGACGGTATGAGATCTAATGTTGATGAAATTACATCCGTCTTATCAAATTATATTCAAGGCTCCATCTTGGCTCTACGGTAGATATATTTACAAGGGCAGGCTGTCTGTCTATGTAGGTTTTTGAAATAGAGTTTATTGCTGTGTTTCCCAACCAATGGGTTATAAATAAACTATTGGTATGAGACCGTCCTTTTGACTCAAAAGAGCAGGAATCACCAAAGAGACTTTGGTTCCAAAGCATTGTGACCAAAACCCCCTTTGAGATTTTGTAACATAACGTTCCATGTCTGTCCATGTCTCTCTCTCATCAGGAGTCAGATGACGGCAAGACGTACTTCTTAAAGATCCACGCTCCATGGGAGGTACTGGCAACCTATGCAGACGTACTCAAGATCAAAGCACCGTTCAAGGCCAACGACATCCCCGACAACAGAGAGGTCCCCATGAACTGGCTGTTCACTCCCTTCCGCCTGCCTGAACACATCATGAACCCAGAGCCGGATTACTTCACGTCATCCTACAACAACAGCAAGGAGGACTTCTTCCTCATTGACAACAAGGAGACCTTCTTCTCCCCTGCCGTCCGCAACAGGATAGTAAGTGGACCGACGCTTTGAACAAACAAACGCTCTTCGACGCGGCGAAACGTCAAGAACATCTCGTGGCATTTCGTTGCCGCGGCTACCACCAGGTGGTCTCTTTCATTTGAAGGAGAATTTCTCTAAACGATGTCCGACCTCTAACCTTCCTTCTTCTTCAGGTGTACTACATCATGTCGCGCTGCCCTTACAGCAAGGAGGACAGGGATAAAGACAAGAAGGGCATCAAAAGATTGTTGAACAACGGGACCTACCTCTCTGCTTTCCCGCTACATGATGTAAGATGAACATTTGATGTTTAGTTTTTTTGTAAGATGACGCAGATAGTGTGACGTTTGCAGTGGTTGACTGGGAGAGGGGCTTTTTATATGTGTGTAGAGTTCCTACTGGAAGAGATCAAGGGATCCCAACTGTGAGAGTGAGAGATACGAGCTGTACAAGTACTGGGCACGGTTCCTCTGTTTCTTCAAGGAACAGCCCCTCAACCTTATAAGGTAATAGCAGAAGAGAACAAAAATGTTCTGGGTTGTAAAGTTGAATGGCATCGTCTCTTTGTTCTCAATCTTTTGTGGCTCCCTTTTAAAAATGATAAATCAGAATCATTTTTATCCGCTATGCAAGATATACAAGCACAGAATTTACTGTGGCAGGAAAGTGCAAACATAGAACATACGTGGAACATAATGAAGGTAGATAAAAAATGTATTATAAAATACACCTACACCTCTACACCTAGAACTCTAGCAGGAGTTGATAAATCATAAGAAGGATGTAATATGTTCAATAACTTTCTCTGAATTACCATATTTCACAAGCTCAACAATTATGAATAACTACGAATAAATGTCGAATTGCTATTGACTAACCCTTAAACTTCAACCGTTTTTATCGAGTATCTATTTGTATCATGAATTTGATACTGTATTAGTTGAATGCTCTGTGAGAAATCACACGTGACGTGAAGGAACTGAAAGTTAAGTAGGGTCACAAACAGGGCAGCTGGGTGTGGATGTGTGATGTCTTGATTTGCTGTAAACAGGAAATACTACGGGGAAAAGATAGGCGTGTATTTCGCTTGGCTGGGCTTCTACACAGAGATGCTGTTCTTTGCTGCCATAGTGGGCCTCATCTGTTTCCTCTATGGTCTTTTCACCTTCGATGACAATGTGACGAGGTAAGGTCAACAGTGGAAAAGGGTGGTCCTGCATATGCATTTAAAACATCACAAATATAGTATCTTGTATATTGTGATTATTATTATTATTGTTATTATTATATAATTGTATTATTATATTAAAGTATGATTATATTATTATTGTAAATAATAATACAAATGATCATGGTCCTTCTTCAGTAAAGAAATATGCAGCGATGAAATTGGAGGCACCATCATCATGTGTCCACTGTGTGATAAGAAGTGTGGATATTGGAAACTCAACTCAACCTGTAACTCTTCCTGGGTGAGAAACCATGGCTGTCTGCCTTGAATAAGAATGCGTTTGAGGTTTTTTTTTTTACATTAGAAACAACTATGCTATTTTCCTTTCAGCAATCCCATCTATTTGACAACTTTGGGACTTTATTCTTCGCCATATTCATGGGAATATGGGGTAAGGGAATGTCATTTGAATTTTCAATGTTTGCACACAGTGCCACCTAGAGTCAGTCGATGAGTACTGCAGGTAGTCATTTTACAGCCCACTTAGCTTGGAAATAATTACAACAGCATACAGCAGAGGTGTAAATTAGTTCCTAGCTTTTGAGATTCCCCCTCTTAACAGTTCTCGGTCTGACCTCTGACCTCTCGTATCCCTGCCCCTGCAGTGACCCTGTTCCTGGAGTTCTGGAAACGAAGGCAGGCGCGGCTGGAGTATGAGTGGGACCTGGTGGACTTTGAAGAGGAGCAGCAGAAACTTCAGCTAAGACCAGAGTATGAGACCAAGTGCACCAGCCAGCGGATGAACCGTGTCACCCAGGTACGTGAGCTTTGAATGAACTGGAAAGGATGTTATGTAGCTAGCTAGCTACATGAGGTATCTTAAAGTTGTTCTTATGTTCATCACATTTTTTTTGTTGGGAAAGTCTGAAATTTATTGTGAGTAAATGTGTACTTCTTCATTTTTAAGTAACGCAATTTCTTTAGGGATTATAGGGATGTTTTCTGTGGGAATTCAGTTGATCACAATACTGGTTAAGAACGTCTTCTGCTGTAACAGTGCGATATCCTAGCAGGGATCGATAGTGCTAGCCTACTCTCCTCTGATCTCTGTACGTGTCTGAAGCATAGCCTTAGAGCAGGGGTGTCAAACTCCAGTCCTCGAGGGCCGCTGTCCTGAAGGTTTTCGATGTTTCCCTGCTCCAGCACACCTGAGTCTAAGGAATGGGTTGTTATCAAGCTCTGTGGAAGTCTGATAATGACCCATCATTAGACTCAGGTGTGCTGGAGCAGGGAAACATCGAAAACCTTCAGGACAGCGGCCCTCGAGGACCGGAGTTTGACACCCCTGCTGTAGACGAGGCTGTTTCGTAGTCCTTCTGACGTGACCGATTGTCACAGCTGTAATATGGGGGAGGGACTGCAGACTGTTCTTTAGTCCTGATCAACTCCTCACCTACCTGTAGGAGATGGAGTTGGTTTTTGACAGGACTGTAGGGGATCTGGTTGCCAAAGTGCTGCTGTGCTGGACCACTGTGCTCCTGTGGGTAAGACTGGCACAGACCAGAGGGCAGCAGAGGCTTCTGCTTTGGGAGTTGCAGGTGTGGCCTGGCTTGTACTGACCCCCTTAAACACAGCCAGAAGAATCTAGAAGCCGGGGATGTTTGATGGCACTTGCAGAATGTGGTGAAACGCATACCGAATGTCTTTTAAGGGGAATCTAACTTCATAGTATGGGTTCACCGGATTTGCTACTGTGGTCAGTGGACGGAGATTAGTGTGACATGACAAGCCGTGTGTGTGTGTGTGTGTTTGTGTGCGTGTGTGGAACGTCCTCAGTGTGTTCTGGGTGCGGTGGTAACCAGGGTGATTGACCCTCTTGTCTTGCTTCGCCTGTTGGCTGTGTAGGAAATGGAGCCTTACTTACCCGTAACAAGCAAGTGTGCTCGCACATGCCTGTCAGGAGCCACAGTCATATTCTGGGTGAGCATGGCCTATTTGACTATCTTTTTTATCATCAAGGTCATTTTCATCCTCTTATTTCCTCCATTTCTTCCTCCCTTCATCCTCATTTTCTCTGATAATGGTTTCATATCATTTGTTTACCATCTTTATTATCGCCATACCATCTCTTTTACCAAAACCATGACTCATGCTGTAGCATAGGACGACACACAGTTCAGAGGTGTTGATATATACTTAAGTACCACATCAGTAGTTACTGGTTACTAGTCGAATAATATCTTTCAGTTTTTCTGAATGTGCACGTGTGTGAAAGCATGTTGATGGTTTCAGTGTTGTATGACCCCTAAGTGGTGATTTCCTGTGTGCTTCAATCTACTTCCCCAAATCTCTAATACAAGTTTTACAAATCCCCAAAACATTTACAAATGTACATCTTTTATAGTTTTCTCTCGATTGTGGCCTACCTCCCACCTACTCCTGTTTATAGATCTCCTTAATCATTGCCTGCATCATCGGGGTGATAGCCTACCGCCTGGCGGTGTATGCTGCCTTCGCCAGCATCATGAAGGACAGCCCTACCAACAATCTCCAGGTGGTGGGCTCGCTCATCACGCCGCAACTGGCCACGTCCGTAACCGCGTCTTGCATCAACTTTGTCATCATCATGATCCTCAATATGATGTACGAGAGGGTGGCTGTCTGGATCACTGACATGGGTGAGAGACCGAGCACGATACATGTTCTACCAGCTAGCGATGCACGATATATCGGTGGACGTAAATCGGACGATACGTGTTTTTCCATATCGGTCCATCGGTGCTCCAATAGATCCTTCGGATGACCTGCCCTGTTTTTGTTAGTCTCAGCAGAACCTGTTTAGACTGTCTGCGGCTCCACGTAAATGAGTTCTTCTTTGCATTGCAGAAATCCCCAAAACTCACCTGGAGTATGAGAACAAGCTCACCATGAAGATGTTTCTCTTCCAATTCGTCAACTACTACTCCTCCTGCTTCTATGTGGCCTTCTTCAAGGGAAAGTTTGTGGGCTATCCTGGGGAATACGTGTACATGTTCGGCAGTTCGCTGAGAAATGAGGAGGTAGCCTAAACATTATCCTTCCTTACCACATAGTTCACAGATATTTGTACACATACTGCACTGTTATATATTATTGCATGAGTTATATAACTTGATGAACACAACACATGTTCATTCTGTTCTGTTCCTGTGTGCAGTGTGACCCAGGAGGTTGTCTGATAGAGTTAACCACCCAGCTAGTCATAGTGATGGCTGGTAAACAGGTGTGGGGTAACATCCAAGAAGCTTTGGTCCCGTGAGTATCATTAGCGTACAAACACCATAGCTCTGTTGTCCCCTGCTGGTCACATGCCTATGTACAAGAGTCACTAGAAGCAAATTAGATGTGATGTATCTCCTCCAGGTGGCTAATGAACTGGTGGAAAAGCAGAAGGGCTCGTAATCACCCCGAGAGTTTGTACAGCCGCTGGGAGCAGGACGAAAACCTACAAAGCTTTGGTCAGCTGGGTCTCTTCTACGAGTACCTGGAACTGGGTGAGCTCACGTCGTCAGATCACTCATTTTAGCCTGCGTTCAGCTGCACCTTCTGCTGTAGTGTCCCCTGTTGTCCTGCAGAGGGCGCTGTTTTCCCTCTTCCTGACTTCCCCGCTCCTCTGTGTCACAGTGATCCAGTTCGGCTTCATCACTCTGTTCGTGGCCTCCTTCCCCCTTGCCCCTCTGCTGGCGCTCATGAACAACATAGTCGAGGTGAGAGTGGATGCCTGGAAGTTCACCACGCAGTTCCGACGGCCAGTGGCTGCCAAGGCCCACAGCATCGGGGCCTGGGAAGAGATCCTCAGCGGTGTGGCGGTGTTCTCCGTCGTCACCAACGTGAGTGCGCCACCTGCTGGCCGCGTGCTCTTGCCCTGGCCTCTTCCTCGTTTATTACTTGCTGGTTCTGTGAACGGATTTTGATGAACTGCGTTTTCCCTACTCCTTCTTTATCCATCCCAAAGGCGTTCATCGTGGCCTTCACCTCAGATATGATTCCTCGGCTTGTATACATGTACGCCTACCAACCGGACAAGGATTTCAGCATGAGAGGTTACATAGACAACAGTCTATCAGTGTACAACATCTCAGAGTTTCCCTTCCAAAACGCACCTGATGATGGAGAGAGCCCTTCCTGGTTCAACAGCTCCATCCACACCACCTGCAGGTGAGCCGAGATGCGCGTGTCTCCGTATTTTACAGTTTTCCTGTCGACGTGCTGGTTTTGATTAGATTTTTTGTTTTTTAGGTATCGTGACTATCGCTACCCCTCAGGCCATGAGAAACAATACTCCTACACCATGCAATTCTGGCACATTCTGGCTGCCAAGATGGCTTTCATCATCATCATGGAGGTACACAGTTGGGTTCTAACCCTCCCACTTCCTGCCTACTCCTGACTGAGAATAGATCGCGCTAACACGCTTTATTATTAGCATCGCGTATGCGTTCCATTTAACTGACATCCACCTAAACGACTGAACGAAATTCCTAATGATGGTCGCCTATGGTTACAGCAGTAACAATCAATGTGAAGCTGTTTGCTAACCGTGGTCACCTCCGCCTCCTACAGCACGTGGTGTTCTCTGTGAAGTTCTTCGTGGCCTGGCTGATCCCCGACGTTCCCTCCGACGTGAAGGCCCGAGTGAAGCGTGAGCGCTACCTCGTCCAGGAGTACCTGCACAACTACGAGGTGCAGAAGCTCAAGAACCAACTCATCCAGGGGAACGACTGCACCTGCACCCCAATGATCTACCCCACCATAAACACGCACGAGGTACTCTCTCAATGTCTCTAGCCCAGCGTTCTCCCCCCCCCCCCCCCCCCCCCCCCCCCCCCCCCCCCCCCCCCCCACCTCCATCCCCGCCCCCGCCCAACCCCGTCCTCTGGCCGCCTTTGGAGTGGAGCCTGATTCGGTTCCTAGAGCAAACCTGGAGTGATGGAGAATCCCCTCGTGGCCACTATGTTCCGATCTGCTGATGAAGTTCAACATGTGACGTTGGAGGAGAAGTTTTATTGGCTGACGATAGCACCAGGTGAATCACCTTCTCCTCACATGTACGCCGTTATTCTTTCCGGTATACAAGATTCAGATTCTTGCCGATACATTGTGTCAGGGCACAGAGAATGAGTGCCTGGCATCAGCAACTGTTCTGCATGTAAAGATGTAGACGTACACTTGAAGTTTTAAATCAATATGCTTACTGCTTATTTATGAACTCGAAGTTAGTGAGGCTGGGCTAGGTGAGATGCTGTTCAAACACTGTGGAAGCCAGGCAGCTTCTATTGTAGCGCATTACATCACAACTGTGTTTACTTGATAAGTGCCACATCCAGTAACCAAAGACAAATGCCTTAAAGAGAATCGTTATTATGTTCAGATTTCTTTATCGTTCTAGTGAATTGTCCCTATGTTATTATTATTATTATTATTAAACCTGATATGAATGGAAGATTTATCTTTTTTGATGTTTTTTTTAATCTGTTTTGAAGGAATTATGTCAATCAAAGGTTCCAAACTCTGTTAAAGGCTTCTTGAATGCTAATAATATATCTAAGATAGGGCATGAAAAGGTAGCCAAAATGTTGGATGTTTAGCCATTGACAATGTTTGGTCCATTCATCATAGATATAGATAGATGTTTTCTTATTTGTGTCGTTTTTTTTAACCTTGTGTAGATGCAGTCAAAGTATCAACATATATTTAATTACATGTGCTTAAAATGCCACTAATTTGACACGGCAGACGTGAAAGGAGTTTATGGAGAAAAGTATCAATTCTCACCAAATTATTTAATTAAAATAATTTTGTCAGAGATCTTGTTTTCATTGTTATCCTCCTGTAAGTAAATCCACTGCTTTCAACAGTGTACCAGCAACATGGACTCATGCAAGTAGGCAACAGCTGGCGCATGTTGACTGTAATAACCCTCTGTGTGTGTGTGTGTGTGTGTGTGTGTGTGTGTGTGTGTCTGTGTCTGTGTCTGTGTGTGTGTGTCTGTGTGTGTGTGTGTGTGTGTGTCTGTGTGGGGAAGGGCTCTTTCTCTGTAGGTAAGAATGTGATGCCCTGAGAGCGTAGAAAGATCCGTTTTTAATGCGCCTCTGTTTACCCACTCGTTAGTACTAATGAAAGCTCAGCCTTGCTTAGAGCTTCCAATAGGATCCCTGTCTGCCTCCATCTTACTGAACCCATCCGTTATGGTTTAGCTCTTGTGTCTCTGGTTTAATTTCTCCTAAGTGTCTCTGATGTCAAGGATGGATTTAACTCGTGTCCTTTTTTGTTTTGCACAAAGCACTTAATGAAACCCATCCTTTCAGTCAAACTAAATGTTGCATTGACATTACATTGACACTTGATTTTCGCTGCTGGAAGGCAAGGTTTTGCTTTTAAACATGGAACAAGTGTTTGGTAATCTAGCAGAAATCTACAATTTTCCTGAAAAATCATGAATAGGATGAAAAGTAACTTACTGTTTTCAATTCAGTAAAAGATTAGATTTGTATTCAATGAAAGATATATACATTAAGTGTAATAAATGTATGTTAGAAAATGACAGTTTTTTTTTTATTTAATTGCTCCCTCTATCGAAGATGGCTGACTCAGACCAACACATCTACGTTGAAATATGAATGTGTTTACGACAGGAAGTGACAAGTTAACACCTAAACATTATTGAAAAGCTCCAGTTAGCTTTTTAATTGCATTTCTCAATGGAATTAACGCCTCTTCAATGCCTTAATGTTCACGTTTTCTATCTTGAACACATACTGTATTTCTATTCAAACGTATTTTTCTTTTTTTACGTTAAACTTTTAGTTTCTATATGTTGTGTTTCACAAAATGCTTTTGATGACTATCTGTTTTCTACTCTCCACAATAAACTGGTGGGTTACAGTACATTTCAATGTTAGATTTTATTCATTCTTTTGACACACTTCCTTTGTGTAATTACATATGCCTCCCTGTCCTTGACTTTACTATATTTAAATGTCAAAGTTCTAAATGACCATAAGCATCACAACTGAATCCTTGTGTAGATATATACAGAATATGAACAGTAAATGCAGTGTGTGTATATAATTCTTACTGGGTACTGTTCATACACCGTGACAGAAGGTTTGATTATAGATACGGTATCAGAAAGAGGTGTTCAGTGTTTACTCATGCTAGTGGGTGTGCCTAATACCACGAAAATGTTGTTTGGACAAACTCACTCTCATTTGGTGTGACACGAAATCAGGGAGCTCCAACAACGATATGGGCAACAGCCAAGTTCAGGTAAGTCGGTCTAGTCCAAACTCAAGGGTACACTTGACTGTCGGAACATTTACACATTCACGTTCTAGTCAAGCCGTTCCACTTCTAGCCGGGCCCCTTCTGTTCTCCCGCAGCCTCCGGAGCGTGTGTTCTGCGACGTGGACGCTCCTTCGGAGCACGAGATGCTGGTGGTGCAGCTGTACTTGATGCCAGCTGTCTTCCTGATGGTGTTGATCTTGGGTCTACCTCTCAACATCCTCTCTCTCTGGACCTTCTCTCTCCGTCTCCGGCGTTGGACCAGGAGCAGCGTCCTCCTTTTCAACCTGGCTCTGGCTGACACCTTCTGGCTGCTCGCCCTGCCCTTCCTGGTCTACTACCACCTGAACCACGTCCGCTGGGGCTTAGGGTTGCCCCTCTGCAAGGCCCTGCGGCTGTTGTACCACAACTACTTTTACCTCAGCATCTACTTTGTGGCTTGCATCAGCGTGGATCGTTACTTGGCCATCGTGCACCCTCTGCGCTCCATGGTGTTGCTGGGCCGTAGGCAGACGTATCTGCTCTGTGTGACCGTGTGGGTGGTCACCGTGGCTCTGAGCTTGCCGGTGATCAACATGACGACCACCCAGCTGTGCCCTGGTAACAATCACACCATCTGTACCCTGTACATGCTGTTGGAGAACACCGTGGAGACCATGCCCTACTCACTCTGCTCTACCTGCACTGGGTTCGTGATTCCCCTGGTCTCCATCTGCTACTGTTGCCTGCGCAGTTTGAAAGAGCTTTATCGCCGACCGCACCTCCCTCATCAGCACCATAGGAGGCGCCGTCTCACCCGCGTGTTAAGCGCCGTGCTGATTCTTTTCGCCTTGTTCTACCTGCCGTACCACCTGACCCGAAACGCCATCATCATCTTGCGGATGCTGTACCCGAACGACCCTGCTTCCTGGCGGCCTTTGGACATGACTTTCTCCCTGGAGATGTGTCTTTGTAGTCTCAACATCTGCATCAATCCACTGTTCAGCTGCTTTGTGGGTCCCCAGTTCAGGAAGGAGTTCCTGGATACGTTTTGCAGCCTTTGTCACAAGCGTCCGCGCCCAGCTGTGGTGCCAACATCACAACTGCCCAAACAAGGGCAGGAAACCATAGGACATGGGATGACTGTGACTCCATTGTAGCTTTGGAACAACAGAGTAGCTGTTTCCCACCCCATCAACTGTATACTATATAAGGTCTTTTACGTTTTGTGATCACCCTCAAATTGAAAAATAAATGAGTTTATAAGCGTGTGTAAATCCTAATCAGACTTTTCTTGTTTTGTATTTAATCATCTTCTCTCATCACCTGTGCGGTCAGAAATTGTATGCAGCATTTTGTTTCATTCTGTGGCAGTCTGTCCAGCCGGTATTGATAAAACTCTTAAATATACGAAGAAACATAACCCTTTGCATTTATTTACAGAATTTGAATGTCGCTGGCAGTTAGGATGAAATGAGTAAACGCTGCGCATGTGCCATGTGTCCCGCGCACCACTGAGGGGAGCTGTTGACAGGTAGGCTTCATGAAACAGCTGGTCGCGCGCAGGCTGCTGCTCTCCTTGGTGCTGAATGTACTATCAGCTTCGACGGAGATCCACACCTTAGATTAGCGGGCTGCTTTATTTTAAGTGCCAAGATTTTTTGACTTTACAGCACAATTATTTACCATTTATTTCTGAGTATTATGTTATTTTGATGGATTATTGGTTGGATCGTTTCTTTCTTATCATTGACAGGGGATCTAAAGGATGGCAATGAGTGGATTTTATCTGAGCAAAGCGAAAGAGGAATTATCACAATTTTGGATTTGAACAGATTGGTCGCATCATCCTGGTGTTCAATCCTTTTCTATCTCTTTTCGTATCTCAGGCACTGGATGTGAAATTCATATTTTTGTTACAGGGGCACAAATTTGGAAGAAAACATGGCAATATCTTTAATAACATTATTCGTATAAATTCGTTATAGTTATATCATATATAAGCTAATAAGGAATTTGAATATGGAACCAGAACAGGAACGGGCTTTCCCCCCCACTAAACAGGGTCTGAAGAATTTAGCAGGAAAGGCCCTTGGGAATCTGCACAGGTATGGCACACAAATTATTTTGTATGTCCGAGATATCTGCTTTTGATAGAGTAACATATTCACGAAGCCTATATAATTTCACATTTCACAATCGTAGACATGAATATCTTAGGACTGCGATTTTTTTATTTTTTTTATTTTGCACCTCGAAAAATCCTTAGTTGTTTAATTAACTCGAGATAACACGTCGTATGTTTTGAATAATTGTGAACAGGAAGTAGAAAAACGTCGTCGGAGAGCAGTATTTAAGCATCAGATATTTCCCTGGAGGACGCGTTTTCCTCCACACAACAGCTGAGGCTGATTTTAATATTTAATGCAAAAGAACAAGTCGTGACATGAGGTCGAGGAATATCTGTTACATAGCCCCGTGTATTCATGAGTGCATTAAAAACATCGACATAGGTATTTTATAGGCTATAAGCGGTTTTAAGCTTTTTGTCTTTGGTAGGGATGAGATTCCATGGATTGTTTAATCAGTGCAAATGACAAATGATATCGTCTAATATAGCCTACATGGGTTTTTTCATCTTTTTTAATTCAAGCGCGTTGAATAATAATAATAATAATTTAGTCTAGATTTGCAATTTGAAAATGTTATTATTAACACATTTTTCCTTTTCATAAAAGGTGGTTTACTCAGATTAATAGAGTTTGATAATAAAAATCTTTTGCACTGTATCTCTCGATTTGTCCACCATTAAAATAGATTCGCGCTGTAAGATACAATAAAACGGCCCACATTATCCCCAAAATAAAAACGGAGTTTACCTATTTTACACTAGTTTTTTAATTATCCCTACATCGAAATGTGTTAATTAGTTTCATTCAGCATTTTTCATTGTTGTTAAAAATCGACACCAAATGCAAACATGAACAAGCTAGTAAAAGCAGTGAGGGAAAAAGAACTAAACACATTTGTATTGTTGCAATGCGGTATGACAGTCAAATTTCTTTGTGTGCCAATGATCTCTTCTCTAAATGGCTGCAAATTAAGCAAAGAACCGAAGAAACCCATTTAAATAGGCGACTTTATCCATATTTTAACTGATTTTAATGAGCGCCTTTATTAATGATAACCTTCAGTTTTTGAAAGGCGGTAGGAGTCTAGGCGGAACAGAACAAAGAAGGAATCTAGCCTACTAAAACAGGTCTACTGACCAGCGCGCTTTAACACGTCTGCAGACTACTAACAAACAAGACTCACTAATAGGCCTAATAAACTATTCAAGACCAATAAATTAAAATGAAGCAAGGCCGGTGTCTTATTTTTGCAATCCGTCCTCACAGAG
This sequence comes from Plecoglossus altivelis, assembly GCA_036571765.1. NCBI lineage: Eukaryota > Metazoa > Chordata > Actinopteri > Osmeriformes > Plecoglossidae > Plecoglossus > Plecoglossus altivelis. The sequence goes on from BROE01000003.1 coordinate 17,623,072, forward strand.
CGTGGGGAAAATGTAACATCTGAAATTAAAGTTGGCTGAGTCTAATAGTCTATATGCAGACTATTGTTAAAACGAATTCTTGATAGGCTATGTTGTATGCTTTAATAAAACAAAACATTCTTCTTCCTCCTCCTCTTCGGCAGAGTACTGGAAAAACGCCAGAACACAGGTGAAGTGATTGAACTGACCGAGGATGGACGGCCTTCTTCGACCAAACCTAAGAAGGCCCCTTTATGTGACTGCACGTGCTTCGGGCTTCCACGACGCTATATCATAGCTATCATGAGCGGTCTCGGGTTTTGCATCTCCTTTGGCATCCGATGTAACTTGGGCGTGGCAATCGTGAGCATGGTCAATAACAGCACCGTCCATGAAAATGGCAAGATCGTCATCAAAGAGGTGCTTAAGTGCTCCGCCCATTCTTTAAATTCAAGAAATGCCTGTATTTAGTCAGTCGGTTTATACACACATGTTGTATAGGACCCACAATGAAAAATATGCTGTAGGCTAATACACAACATGTTTCTATGACAGTACCTTAGCGTTCACTTACATAATCAAATGTATAATCTTTACAAAAACACGTTTGGCACGAATGCAAGTCAGTAAGTAAGCTATGATGCACAGCAATTCATTAGACAATAGTCTGTATAGGGCTGGGTGTCGTCCTTGTAGTTGTCTATAAGTAATTCGTGGTTTATTTTTGTTTTATTTCTGATTTTTAAAGAAAGCGAAATTCAACTGGGACCCAGAGACAGTTGGTATGATACACGGGTCATTCTTTTGGGGCTACATCGTGACTCAAATTCCTGGAGGGTATATTTCAGCAAGACTAGCAGCAAACAGGTAAACTGGGTGAAGGTTCCACGAAATTGTCCAAACTGATGTAAGACCGGAACCTAAAATCACACACTAAGGCTGCCCGGATTCCTGTTAAACAGCGTCTTATCCTGCAGGCCACATTACATTGACTAGAATTTTGCCGTTGCCAAATGAACGTTAGAACGATTGTCTGGGACCTAAGGCAACTGACCTTACAACATGTATTGTAAAAAAAAAGCATGTCAGTAAGACATAGGCTACTTACTCATGTTAATTGGATCCCATGGGACAACCGTGTCTAATCCTTTACAATCGGAGGCATGGCAACAAGCCACAGACAAGATAGCGACATGCGAAGGGCGCGGGGCACGCTAGGAATTGTATACTTCGAACACATAATACATATTCAATTTCACATGTGATATTTATTCTCGATATTTATTTGATCTGTTTGGCTACCTGCTCAAGTATTATGGTTAGTTTCGGTCATAAATACAGCCACAGCCTATTTGGCTTGCGGTTGTAGGCTATCAACGTTTCTGTCTTAATATTAATGACATCTGTGTATATTACTTGCACAGTCTTACACTATTGTGAGACGGTAGAAAAAAATAAGGCATGAGTCTGTGTGTCTTATGGTAAATAAACCATGTTTTCCTCACAGGGTGTTCGGAGCTGCTATTCTCCTTACTTCTATACTCAATATGCTCATACCCTCTGCTGCTCGGTCGCACTATGGCTGTGTCATCTTCGTGAGGATATTGCAAGGCCTAGTCGAGGTAAGATTGCGCATCCTAAATCTGGATATCAATTGATCGATCATTTGGTGGGTTAGGCCAATGGTATTAATCTTTTGTCATGTAGTCTAATAACATTATGACCATGAACATTCCTAAATAGTATTAACATAAGAACGTATTTCAGAGAAGAAAATGCGTCAATTTATGTTTCTGCTGGTCATTAGTGTTTATATTCCTGGCGATCCCAAATATTTGAGAACTGTAGATTAGACAAAGGACATTACCATGCACAAAAACACAAGCTTTAATGGATAACTGATGTACAAGGCTTGACACAAGTCATCCTACAATGTTTTAAAATAAACCCGTTTTAATCTTTTGCAAACAATCCAACAGAATTTGTAGTCTCTCATACCTGACTCAAGCATTAGAACAGACAACTCAACTAACCTGATTGAGGTGGACTGATGCCCACATAGAAACACATAGAAAAGACTGAAACTGCATGATGTCATTCCTATTTCTCTTTTGACAACATGTGTTGTGAAAGAGGACATACGATGTTTCATTGAGGAGCCATTATCAAATCGGAGGTCATCTGTCTTTTGTAATTTTGGTTCATTCAACCGTGTCTGTTGAACAGAAGCACACTGCCATTGAGAAGCAACACCGTGTGCCTCATATTGTCTGATTACTGCAAAATAAACATTAGCATTTCAGGATGTCTCTCATAGCAAGCCCTAGCAATTTGTGTCTATCAATAGTTGATTATGTGCCACTTAGTGAGTAATGAAGATTTAATGGGAACAAATCTTTTTTTTGCGGTGAAGTGCCAAGTCATCTTGAATTTGCACTCGCTCCATTAATCTTGCTTAGAAAGTTAGAGTCAGATTCACAGAAGTTGGTTTCTTATTAAATGTAATTAGTCTTTGCATGTCAGCGAGTAATGTGAAACACATTTCCGTAGAATTGATGAGCCCACCTTTTCCTATTTTAATCAAAGACTAGCGTATCTATGGATAGCTCACATCTTATTTTTCTTTGTTAATATGGCATAATTGAATATCAGCACAAGATCACTGGTGGGGATTGTTGGAGTGACAGTAATGTCTTGGAATACTAGTCTATCACATAACAGCATCATTGTGATTGTCTTATGGTTATAAAATATTCAATGTTTCTCCCCAGGGAGTAACCTATCCAGCGTGCCATGGGATCTGGAGTAAATGGGCTCCACCCCTGGAGAGGAGTCGTCTTGCCACCACGTCTTTCTGTGGTGAGTATTTACCACCCAACAGACGTATACTCACAGTCAGAAACTGTGTAAAGTAAATACAATTGATGCACCTGTCTCATGGTGTGAAAGTGAATACACAATGTGAAGTTATCTACCTATTGCTTTCCTGTCTGTAGGATCGTATGCAGGCGCTGTGATAGCTATGCCTCTGGCCGGAATCCTGGTTCAGTACGCTGGCTGGTCATGTGTGTTTTATCTGTATGGTGGGTCCACTTTGTCTGATATTCAATATGAACCATGTATTCATACAAAACGCAACTCTTCTGATTGTGGATTTTGGACATCCGGCTTCGAAACGCAACGTAGCATCTCTGTCTGCTGGTGCTCAGTTAGAATCTGCATCCTTATATCTGCTCAGGAACCTTTGGAATTATCTGGTACATGTTCTGGATCTTGGTGTCATATGAAAGTCCAGCGGAGCATCCTACTATCACAGAGGAGGAGAGGGTTTACATAGAGGAGAGTATTGGGGAAAGTGCCAACCTCATGGGACCAAGCGAAGTGAGTCTTCCAATCCGCTCCTCCAAACTCTGTCACATCGTAACCAACAACATCGGCCCAATTTATGCTGTGTGTGCCGTGATTCCCACAGAAATACAAGACTCCTTGGAGGAAGTTCTTCACCTCCATGCCCGTCTATGCAATCATTGTGGCCAACTTCTGCAGGAGCTGGACCTTCTATCTGCTACTCATCAGCCAGCCAGCCTATTTTGAGGAAGTGTTTGGCTTTGAAATCAGCAAGGTGAGCGAGGAAACTCGACAGCAACCAGGATTCTTGTCTACTTCAAGTACTGTGTTTGGATTGCATCACTCTGTTGAAAATCTTTGTGTGTCAACTGCAAAAAAAAGATAAATCCGTGTATTTCAATTGATCTGTGGAATCTAGAAAGAGAAAGATTAATATATCAGGCTGGCTTGACAGGAGCAATCCAGACGTACATTGGATTCTTGGCCTTGTGATTACTGTGGATGAAATATAGCTAGACTGTCAGCAATACCAGGACCTACAAAGATTTGTTTAGAGAGAACTGGTCAGGGAAATCCACTCTTAGCTGTTATAAGAAGATAAATCAGTGCGAAATATATTCTGAATATATCACTTTGGGGACCTCTCTATCCCTTTGCATGCTGTTCTAATAAAATATTTAATCAGAGGCCTTCATGAAACCAACCGAATCCTGTTCAATCGTGTAAAATATAACACATTTGAACATCGGCACAAAGGAACCTTTATAAAAAAGCATCTTTCATTCAGTGATTCAGGGGTGTTTTTTCTGTGTTCTCAGGTTGGGATGCTTTCAGCTCTTCCTCACCTGGTCATGACTATCATAGTGCCCATAGGTGGCCAGCTAGCTGATTACCTTCGCACCAGGAACATCTTGTCCACAACTACAGTCAGGAAAATCATGAATTGTGGAGGTGAATGTTAATCGCCTGTAGTTTATTTCCTATGCAGCGATCGGTCTACTTTTGTTTGAGATGGTCATGGATGCTGTTCCTGTTTGTAGGGTTTGGAATGGAAGCTACTTTGCTTTTGGTGGTTGGTTATTCGCACACTAGGGGCGTGGCCATCTCGTTCCTTGTGCTTGCTGTGGGTTTCAGTGGGTTCGCTATATCGGGTGAGCTACTTAACATTGAAGAGACTTTTGGTTAGGATTTCATCTAAGCTTTTTTTTTACTTTGTTTGCATGGGACTTCACCAATCAGCTTTAACAGTGTTTCCCTTCTGTAGGCTTCAATGTCAATCACCTGGACATCGCTCCTCGCTATGCCAGCATCCTTATGGGGATTTCCAACGGCGTGGGAACTTTGTCAGGAATGGTGTGTCCTCTTATCGTGGGAACCATGACCAAAAACAAGGTAAGCCTATGCTTTCAAAGTATGGGATGGGTGGTTTTATATCATTTATCGCGTTTTGTACATTTACACGTTTCCTTTAAATCTTCATATTCTGTGTTTCCTCGTCTGTTTTCTGTTGCTTCTAGACTCGAGAAGAGTGGCAGAACGTTTTCCTCATCGCCGCCCTGGTGCATTACGGAGGCGTGGTCTTCTACGGTATATTTGCTTCCGGGGAGCAGCAGCCGTGGGCGGACCCGGAGAACACGAGTGAGGAGAAGTGCGGCTTCATCGACGAGGACGAGCTGGCCGAAGAGACGGAAGATATCACTCAGGGGTACGGCGCCACGGGAGCCCCAGTCAAGAGCTATGGAGCAACCACACAGGTGAATGGAGGCTGGGCAGCCAGTTGGGAGAACACAGAGGAAGACGCCGCAAAGCCGGTTAGCCACACCCGCACTGAGGGACAGTTTTCATAGAGCACACATGCACTTGTTAGCAATTGTTAGGAGTTAATCCACTGGGAGAGAATACATATTGCCATTTGCACAAATTAGCATAAAATGTAGATGAAAAAAATCAGTGCTATGGTTACATCAGAAAGTTGATTTGACTTTTTTTCCAGTGTAACTGATTGTTAGAGTAGTGTTACAAGTAGTTTCGATTCACATAGATTGGAAGACATTTGTCATCAACACCCATCTAGATTGCTGTGCGTCAGCAGTTATACAATATGAAAAACGCAGGCCTAAATTCTCTGTGTTAGGCTTACTAACCTCTTAAAACTACTTGAAAAACACAAGCCAGATATATTGGAGCTGACAAGTATATACAATAGACGTATACTTTGTCTGGAGTACAAGTTGATTGCACTGATAGTATATTCAAAAGTATTCAAAACCTAAAGCTATTCTATTTCTTATCAATGTTCTATGTATTGTATAAACCGTTTCTGTGAGACTGCAGTGGATTTGGGTCGTTGATCTGTGTGAACATTACTATAAAAGGCCATATTTTTCATGGACAATACCTTTTCAGGGAGATGTGTGCTTGCCAAAAGGTCTCATACTCATGAAGGCCTATCATTAAATGGAATTAATATATTTATTGTATGTAAAAAAAATAAATGAGATCTCCAAAATAGAATTATTATGTGGAATGTTGCATGAATCCTTATTCAGTGTGAACAAACAAACAGCGTTTCGTTGCCATGATATTCTTCATTCAGCAACCGTTTGATGTTCATTACAATCAGTTCTGTATAGCTGCTTGTCCTCCTCCTCTTGTTCAGTAGAGTAACTTCAGCTTCCACACGCATACGTATCTGTAACTGGTTTTGGAGTCATGTGACGAACAAGAAGTATACAGGATAATACACAGTTTTTGAAAAGACGTTTACTGCTTATGAAGCAGACCATGTTAAAACTATTTGTCAGACATTAATGAGTTATATGAAAAACTGGAATTTCTGTTCTATCGGTGTTTTCTGTTAGTGGTCCTTGTTGCCTGTGGTTCAGGGCAGTACTTCCTCTCTTAGTGCTCCAACCTACCCCTAACCCAATGTATTGTGTCATGAGATTACTCTGCAAGAGTTAAAATATATGAAAAAAATAGTAATTTAAAAGAATGTTCAGGATGATCAAACTACGCCATGCATTTTGCATTTTGTTTGAATGTGATTCTACCGCTTTTACTATTGTGTTTGATGGCTAGGTCTTTTCATGTCAACAAGTGTAATTCAAATGCCCACATCATTTTATAAAGAAACGATATCTGAACAAACCCTTTTGTCTTGTCCTTGCAAGGCGCTTCCTCACAGTGTGACTGAAAGATGTTAAATGTGCTGCTTAAAATGTGCAAGATGATCACACGTGAACTCAAGATGATCACACGTGAACTCAAGCGGATTTATTTCACTTGAACCCGTTTCTGTCCTGTGTTCTTGCCTCTCCAAATTGCTCCATGTTGCTAATTAGTTCATCAATAGCATCTCTTGATCCCACAGAGGATATGTGACCTATTCAGCTTCACTATGAGTGCTGCACAGCAGTCTCGCAGATTTTGGTAGACATTTCACAAACCCATGTAACACCAGAAAATAAGCACGCCAACACTGTACAGTGCGTGACAGTGTGTTACACTTAAATCGTTTTGCTCTTTTTATTTCTGATTGCTTCATCACAAAACACAAAATCCACCAGTTCAAAAGGTAACTGCTCTCAAAACCTTGACTGTGACTTGATGAATTTGTCGTGTCTCAGTTGATACATGGGCTAAACTTCCTTTATTTTTACCCGTCGTTTTTCCATATAGATGCTCGTGTAGAACGCTGTTCATTACATCTATTGAATGTATTAGTGACAAATAACAATGTATGAAAGCCATGATAACAGTTGATATGGGTTCTTGACATACAATAGCAAACGCAACAGCCTTCTGCACCCCAAGTCCTTAACCCCAGCCGCCTGCGTCCTTCACTACAGCAGAACAAGGCTGAGATCAATAGCCTATCTTGTTGCACTAATGTAACAGACTGGGCTATTGACTTACTGTGGTTCCTGAGGAAAATCACTAATTAGTACACAGAAATTAAATGATAAAGAACAGGTCAATGCTGTTTTACATTCCTTGGTAAAACAGCTGAGTGGTTCGCATATAAGGCAAAACAAAATACATGTATAATGCGGAACATGTATAATGTAATGTCAATTATAAAATAGTACATACACTGTTTTTACAGATGCGCTGAAATGAATGCAAATATCGGCTTCTGTAAATCAATCCCATCAATTTTACAAACTATACTGACGCTAGTAAGTAACATCAGTTCAACCAAGCATGGGTGTCAGAGAGGGGAGGGGCAGAATTCACACTCATCAACATCCACTTTCAAATGCACTTCTTAATCTGATGGGAAATACACTTGTCAACCATGTGGAACATGTTTTTCCAGGACTAACCAGCTGGAATGGTCATGGCTGTCGCCTTCATTGCGATACCTGTTAGAACATAACAAGACTGAACATGCATCCATCTTAAAAGCAGGTCTGCTCTAGATGTGGTAGACTGTGGACATTTTCTCAAATGACCGACATATATAATTTGAACAATTCGAAAGTAGACGTTTGTGTTGGTGTGTTTGTAATCCTGTGAATGAGCTTGTGGTGTGGGGAGATGGTTAGGATCTGGGGGGGCAGGTGTGGTGGGAGTCCTTCGGGACAGTAATGGGATGAGACCCATCCAAAATGAGGATTTGATGACAGAGGTAGCCCGCCCCAGGGACGCTAGCTGAATGTAATTATCCTCTTGATCCACACTCTCTGCTTTGGTGAACAGTTCAAGCTACTGTCAACACAGCAATTGTCTCCCAGACAAACCGGCTAAATGTGTAATGCATGTGTGTAAAAAATATATGATGAGATTTTTCACTAGAATATTACAGGTATCTTTGTTGTTTCCTGGTTTACAGCTGTATTTTTTGGGGTGTAACATACATACAAGGTCTCGACAAATTCTATGTTTCTAGAAGCCTAGGTTCAAGAGTATCAGTTGTCACTTTATAGCTGTAATTATTGTTTTATGACACCTCAGTCTGTGCTCTAGTTACTCCTTCCCTCTCTAATCTCTCTATTTATTGCCTCAGGAAGTTTTCAATTTGTCGTAATTTAGCTCACAGCCATCGTTGCTGTGAATAGAGATGGTAAATTGTGATAGGAATTGGCTAGACGGCAACATCATCTCTGTGAGATGTGATCTCCTTAAGTTTGTGCTCTTTAATGTGTTTTAACATTCAGACGCTAGACTCATTACATCCAAACGCTGCCTCCATTTTACTCAACCTTTCTGGTAAGTGATATGTCATTGCTCTTCCGAATCCCCACCCCCAAACCACATCATTTTGGCAGCTTCGTGCGAGAGCTTGCCTGCATCTCCACAAAGAATACGAATATCAACTGATGATAAAATATCCATGTCGTCTTGAAACATCTTTTGTTTCCCTTTCAACAAAAAAATGGAAAACTATAAACTGCCGTATGCCGTATAAATGTTTTGCAAGGACCTCAATCCTCATCATTTGAAATGCTTTCACATGCACACTAACTCCACCCATCTTTTTTGAAATGACACAAAACAGTATTCCTGCAGCTATAGCACCTCACCCTTCCCTGACAACGCAGTTCTGGTTTAAAATAATCCTGCAGCGAATCTCTCGCTGCCTCCATAAGCAGAATGTTAATTGCACCATTTGTGATCCTCTCCTACGAAATATTAATGCGTTTCATGCACACACGTTTTCACAGTATGAAAAGAGCTGGAAGGCTATGGCAGCACCGAATAATATTTGTCTGCACCCAGCTCCTATTTGCATACTGTTCCACCCCCGAACAAGTCTGAAATCCACTCCGCAGATATTGAAAAGTGATTTGGTCCTTGATTCGGAAACACACACTGCTCAAGTCCCTTTATGTTGGTTAGGGTTTGTCCTTGTGTTCCCACAGAGATCTCTGATCGCCCCACGGTTGTGCGCAGGGTCCTAGGGACACAGGTGTGAGGAGGGCCCCTCCCAAGAGCCCCCCCACCCCCCCGCTCCGACCGTGTGACAGAAGCCAGGCTGGAGGAGCTTAAGCATGTTCTTCAAGGGCCACAGCCCCTATAGAAGGCTCCGTATTTAGATCGCCAGATGGGGACTGGATTTGGGGTTTAATGAACACCATCTTTCCCCGTGCTCCTAAACCCCTTCCTCCCACATTACGTCAGAAGCACCTTTCAAACGAGCAGACACTCTCAGATTTAAGCACCTGACATGCAGCCAGATAGAAGCGTTAGATTGTGTTCATAAAACACATTCCTCATAACCAACCTAGAGCCTTCCTCCGCCATTTTGAACTCCAACGACTAATGTTGTTTGCAGTTACACTGCTTGACTAGAGAAGATGCAAGCGCCCTTGACCTGGTTAGAGAAAACGAAAACGGAAGCTATGATATTCTGCCTTGCTTTCTGCCTCGTTTCAGACAGGCGAGACAGAAAGCTTCAGCACACATGACTCATCGCCATGGTTGCTCAAATGCTCTGCTAATCATGTGCAATGCTGTGAAAAGAAATGTGAGATCTGCCAGTGTCAATCACAGGACAAGGTAGAGGTGAACCCACCGAACACACTTAAAACAACATCTTTTGAGTCGTCTCATTATTCAAGCCCCCATTTAGCTTTTAGTTTACAGTCAAACTGTTTGTTTTTTCTTCCTTATTTTTTACTTGACCTTTAATTGCATCGACCGATTTGCTAAATTTGAGAGTGAAGGTAGCTTAAACAATTGATTTTTTTTTCTCCAGCTCAATGCATACGTTCCTCATTGGGTTTAATAAATTGCTTGTGTAGTTACAGCCCCTTGTGCGTTGACCCCCGATGGTCTCTATGTGAATTGCTTTCAGTGTGTGTTTAACAAGCCGTGGCCATGCGGCAAGGGTGTTACCTTTCACACTCAGGCTGATGCTGTAATCCGCTGTCTGGCGGTGTTATGTCACACGCGTGCCATTGTGTTGGGTTTGATTGAAGATGCCTGGTCGGACTAATTGATCCCTCAGCTGCAGAGGTGCTGTGACACATGAGGGGGGTTGTAATTTTTGGATTGGAAGCCAAGTCATGTGACTGCCATGCAGCCAACCAGCCGCTCAGAACCAGAGGCCAGTTCGGCTTAGTGAAAACAATGCTGACAGATGGTGATGTGAGAACACGAATGATTTAATAATTTACTTTTAAATTGTATGCATAATATAAGACTTAATGATTCACCATAGTAATATGTATGTATGTAATTACAAAGACGAATGCAGTCATTATGGTTTAAAAATAATAATCACATTTCATGCCTTGTTCCACAAATTCAACAAATAGTAATTAAACGTTTTATTTGGTTTAATGAATTGGAAGTTTAATGAATTGGAAGTTTGACTTTAAGTTTTAAAAATAATTCTTAAAATCCTTTATTGCTGAGTGAAACAAAACGAAATAACGAACGTCAGTGCCAAAAGGGAGGGACAAGAAACTAAAGTCTGACCATTTCACTAGAAAGCAAAGTACATCGTTAGTTGCCTAGGCAACACTCGATGCCGCCATCTGTCACGCTGGTGCTTGTTGATTCCTACTTCCCATATCGCTGCCAGTTTAGACGAAACACGCAATCTGTGTAATGAATATGAAATGCAAGTAGCATAGTACAGACTAAACATTGTAGACTACGTACATATAAAGGTTCAGAGAAGACCAAACCAAAGACTGGTAAATGAATACACGGGGTACTTAACAGCACTGAGTGGCACAGTTCAACAATTTACTGTAATTCACAGAGGAGGTCCCCCCATATACTCAGGCCTTTGACATCAAAACCCCCATCTGCAACCTTTAGTTCATTCAATTCTCCCAGCGTTTCCTCTTTCAGTGATGGGCATTCGTCAAGAAGTGACCTAAAATGGTTCTTCAGTGTCGTGAAAGTAATTCCTTTGGCAAATGTTTGAACCCATTCTCCTTCATCTATATCGTACTCCATTTGAAAAGCCCACTCTTTAAGAGTTTTACAGTAAGCCATCCTGAATTTTAAAAACTGCTGGGAAATATTTACCAACAGTCTAATGGAAAGTGTAGAGCACATATTGTGCAATAAATTATTGTTTCGCAACAACCAGTCAATTAGTTTGACTTCTGAGACTTCTGAAAAGTTAACAGTCGTGTCGTTTTTCCTTAACAACAGAGCCACTGCGACGAGCTCAGAGAGATTGTCAATATCGCCACAGTTTTTAAGGACAGAGTCCAGGAATCCTTCGATCTTGTCTTCACCGCTGTCCATGTTGCGCAGTGTGTCTAGCCTCTCCAGAAGCATCGTGGCTTGTACCTCAACCTCAGGACCAACGGCTCTCTGTCCGCTGTCAATAGCACTGAGGACTTTGCATGCAGATGTATATTCAATGACACGGATGCATTGTCCAGTGGCTTCCTGGCTGTCATTTCCAGTAGTCTTCCAAGAACTGGAAGTGTCAAATAACAATTTTAATAAAGAACTAGGAAGCGAGGGATTTTTCAACAACGCCGTGAGCAATAATTGTTGACACTGGGACAAGCACGCAAACGTGACGTCACTGTAGACTCCTTGGAGGGTTTCTCGTAAGCGGTCATTTGTCACCTGCAGTTGTTTTTCCATGGTTTTCCTGATTACCTGATTTACGTGAAACCTTGAATACAGGTGTTCACAGTAACGACTCCACTGAAAGGCCCTGTTGATAGTTTGTTTATCCCATTCTTTAACTCCGTCGGTCTGAGCAACTGCGAGGAGCTCCGCGATTCTTTCCAAGTTTTTAAGAACTGCCTCCATGTGGCGCTCTCTACTAAATAAAACATGTGCGTGAGGATCCGGTTCGTCAAATACTTGAGTCTGACAGTTGCTTTCCGATTTCCCTTAGCATTTGCTCATATATTTTCGTTGAAAAAGGTGCATAATATGCGCTCTACATGCTGTCCTTTTAGGTACTCTCCTCAGCCATTTCTCTATTTGAAAGACCACGGAAGTTTGGAGATAGTTGTCTGTCACTTCAGAATAAAAGTCTGATAATGAGTCTTCCGCTAGGTTCTGATATCAACACAAACGTTATGGATTCGATTTACACACCACATCGGATACCTACTAGGCCTGTCATAGTAGTTATAAATACAAATATTTGACTGCATCAAGATAAAACACCACTTTTACTTTGGACACTGTCAAATTCTTCACTTATTAGCTATTTAACGTATGAAAACAACAATTCAAATGAAATGTGTCAGGTTGAAAGAAGTAAATATTCTTTACTTAGCCGTAGAGCTACTGAGCGGGTGAGCAGACTGTAGATGCAAGCTGCCCACTCCTGTCTAAACTGAAGCAACGTGAAGAGCTACTATAGGGGAGGAACGCATCTAGCATGATCAAACTTCCGTCCCATCGGCGTTGCAGATGAATCATTCGTCTATGCAGTTTGCACAAACTTCTGACAGTTGCATTACCTATGCATATCTGCCTTGGGTCACTGTTCTCCACGACTGACTCGAGGGTAGGTATCACATCAGTAGAGAAAAGCATGAATATAGGAACCCCGGATCAGAGAGGACTCACGGAAGAACGGTCCGCATCAAATAATTCAACTGCAAAGGGTGAGTGGAAGATCTTCGACCGCTCGTTCCAGCGTTTTTGCCACTTCTACTTGATTTCTGCGTATTCGTATTTATTGTGTTTTACTAAGCTACACATAATATCTGCAGATCGGTATAATGCTTGCATTTGCATTGAGGTTTCTAAGGTGCTTTTGAATAAATACAAATATTATTCACAACTTTTTTTTCTTTTCTCTCTCAATTTTTTTCTTTTTCAAAAACAAGTCAATCACAATTGAAACATTTCAGAACTTGATGTTATTTCTATGACTATGCTTCTGAAATGACATCTTATAGCCTACATCTACATCGTGCAATGGATTCAGTTATGCAAATAGATTGAACTTTCACACAGAGCAGCCTTGTTTTTTATTTTGGAATGTCAATGACTAACTCTCAAGTGCCAAAAAAGTGTTTTCTTCTGTACCAACTCTCTGCAACTTTCTCACAACTTTGACCTAATTTAATGTCCCCCTCCCCCTCCTCCTCCCCCCCTTTTCATAGCATGTCAGGCACTTTATTTTTTTACGTTTATTTTGTTTACAAAAGGATTAAAGTGCTTTTGTGGTTTTTTAATTAGTTGTAAACATAGAAACTTCACACGAAGAGACGGCTTTGAAAGTTTACTGCCCTTTTTAAATAAGATACACAATGACATGAAGAGTGGATGCACTGAAAAACAGAAAAGAATTTGCTTAACTTAATATTGTGTGTGTATTATTTGTTTTCATTCAATTTAGGATATCATTTTCCTAAATGAACAGTGTTCTGAAAATCTGATCATTATCACATACAGCCTCAGCCTGTCTGTCAGATACCAGTTCTGAATTGAACTTTGTAGAAGTTTCCAATTGCTGAAAAGAGACACATTAGACATTTTGCAAAAGGGCATTTGAATGTTTACTTTTCAATGGCAATTTAACATTGTGAAATGATGTCACCTATCGGTCAGTATTCCACTCGATAAGCTGAACGGTCAAAGCTGAATAGACAGGTTTCTTATGGATCTGTTTTCTCTTGTTAAGGGGAAAGGGAGTAAAGTCCAGGCAAGGTTCTGGAGACAGAGGGAGTGAATGACTCAGCATTCAAGATTCACTATCAGATTCCTGCTGTGAAATTATGTGGAGCCAACTGTTGTGTGATATGTTTGGATTGAACAGGGTCATGAAGAGGTCTGCAAGGGCACTATAAGGCAGGTATTTTAAGAACCGATGTGACCAATGCAACTATGTATTTAAAAAAGGCATACGCACAATGGGATTATTGGCCACATGCAGAATTGTGTGTATTTTGTCTGTAAATCTAAGACAAAATTCATGACTTTTGTTTGCATTTCCCTAAAGAAATGCACCATATAACAGGCCAGGGAAACACTCTATGGTACCACATTACATGCTTGTTAGCCACAAAGGATATTATGTGATTACAGATTACATCATGTAATCACAGATTTGTCTTTAAACCAAATATTGCAGAAGTACTTTACAGATAACCAAATTTCCCCATCTTGTCTCCTGACATATATGTAGTGACTACTTTGTCTATTGACAGAGGATTCTATTGTAGGAGAGAAGCATGGCTCTGTGCCTGGCCAATCCTTCTCCACAGCGGTGGTGGGAATGTGCCACTCATATGTCACTACTTTAGTCCAGTTCCTGTGATGTGTGTAAAGTTGTTGTTTTCAGAAAGACTATCCCACAAGGTCTTGGTTTCCTGTTTTCATTGGGCTGTAACAGCAAAGCTTGTGTCCTACAGGTCTGGACCCATGACCAATACCCTAGGAGCATCCACAGGCACTTTTTTGTATTTCAGTCTTGGTCTTAAAATGTCTTTCTCTTTTTAATTGTTCTCTAAGGATTTAATCTTTTATGTGCAAGTTTCTATCACTTTGCAGCTGTTCATACAACTAGTATATATGAGACTAACCAAACCTTTCCAAGCCATATTGTATGCGCTAAGCAAGCCTACTAAATCAGTATGATAGCAGTTTTACATCGCTGTTTGCTCATGGCATTCTTGAACTTTGCATTGAAGCATCTTCCTGCTACAATATTGACTTACTGGGGAGAACGTGCTGTATAGTGTATCAGGAAGAGCTGACAAGTGTCTGGACCTGGATGAGGGATCCGTGTAGTAGATTCCAATGTGAGCTTCCGTGCTCCTTAAGAGGCTCTGTGAAGCTGAGGAATGGACTCGAGTTGTTTTGGGTAAATGAACAGGTCGTAATTGAGGCTATAATGGACCAGAGTAGTGTGAAGCCCAGCTAACACAGGCTAACGTCTGTCAGGGGAAATGAATGTTAAATGACCAGGGAACAGTTTGTGTAGCTTGTGCAGAGTGCAGAGACCACTGAACTGAATAAATATTATACCCGTGGAAAAGTCTACACGTCTCTGCTCATAGTATGTTTTCCTATACAGGGATTATGGCGCATATATGGTGACAGCTAGTCTCTTGAAAAACAACCAATTCCTGTAAAGAAGGTTTTCTGAGTCACTGTACACATCTGCAGTGAGTAGGTAGCCCAGAAGAACAGTTAGTAATATTCTTGTGATTTCATCATCTTGACTCTGGGTTGAAGTCTTCTCACAACTTTATGTCACACTCACTATAGAGAATGAGCCCCATTTCCCAGTTTTTTTTATTATCTGAAAAACCCCCAGACATTATGGGGAGCTGTTAATAGTGTCACTTTGATCATTCAC
Organism: Plecoglossus altivelis; assembly: GCA_036571765.1. Taxonomy (NCBI): domain Eukaryota; kingdom Metazoa; phylum Chordata; class Actinopteri; order Osmeriformes; family Plecoglossidae; genus Plecoglossus; species Plecoglossus altivelis. The sequence goes on from BROE01000003.1 coordinate 17,638,652, forward strand.
CTGGCCATGCTGTCCATCTGGTTTCCTGTTCTGCTCCTAGTCTCCTCACTCACCAACTCAGTTTTCAATCCACACATTGTTGGCTATTGAACGCAGGAAGATATTGAGAAATAGAACATATCATGTTTCATCAAGCCGCTTTAGCTCTCTCCTGTGATGTCTGAGGAAGTGCTGATGATATCATGCTGTAATGGAGGCCCTTTGGATCAGGTTGCACTTTTTGTAGGGATGGGAACCCCTTCTGTTCTCTCTGTCAGTCCATGAGATAGAAGTCCTACTGTACTGTGTTAGCGGCTATGAAAAGAAGCCTGTTCGGGGTGGGAGATTGGAATAGGAACCAGGCAGAGAATGTTCTGTGTCATTAGGTGTGCTGTAAACCACACCAGGGCAAAAGCAGAACGTTGCCAGTTTGACTAAAGTAGAAATCATTCTCATCCTTTCAGAGTCTGCTTTGCTTCTGTCCAACACAGTGAAGCCAATGCAACTCAGGTGTCTTGATGTGTTTAGGTCGCTTCATATGAACCTTTTTTCTCCGTGAACTTGGTCTTTTATTTGACACTGGAGTGACCGTTTAGTTTGACGTTTACGACGTGTTCTTTGAGGGTTAAGTTCACTGTTTGGAGCATTTGACTGCGGATCAAGAGTTTGCAGGTTCAAATTACTCAAATACTGTGTGTTACTTTGGATTAAAAAATATGCAAAATGAAGATATGATTATGATGATTATTATAACCGGTACTGTTGATAAGTCTGATTTCTCCTCTTCCTCCTTTATTCCCCAGGCCAGTGTTAGGTGAACCATGTGCAGTTCCCTGAGTCCGAAGCATCTCAGTGGCCCAGGCATGATTGACATGCAGCAATACAGCCAATGGCTGGCCAGCCGGCACGAGGCTAGCCTGTTACCCATGAAGGAGGACCTGGCTCTCTGGCTCACTAACATGCTTGGTGAGATCCACCACCACGTTCACTATAGCCAGCAACAAGAAATGAAGCTAAAAGGAATTTCATACCAGGATCATCTTGTGTCAACCCTCACAGCCTGTTGATGGTGTTTTCCACCCATGATATATAATACGCATTGTCAATAGACCCGAGTACGCTTCCTTCTTCAGGAAGATGGTGTGGCTAATTTGCACAGTTAAAATACATCCTGTTCACATATTTACATTAAACAAAAGAGATGGGCTGTGAGATGAGTCATGTCTGCTCCTAGGTATTCTTTATTGTAAGTGGAGTTAAGCTAAAAGGATGTTTACTTTCATGCTGCCTTGGCTTCAACCTGGTTCTGATGTCCGACGTTCTTGGTTTCATTCAAATAGCTTCTCCTGGGGTTTTCATGTATTGATCCCAGGCTCATTACGAACAGCAAATGAGACCAGAGCGAGGAGTGACTCCTGCTCTGACACCAAAACCTAATTGACTAATGGGTTTTGTTAACGGCACCTAATAGGATGCACAGTCAGTAATCACATGCATATCTCAAGGATGTTGTGTATCGCCTGTTACTTGCATTCCATCTCCAAGCTCACGACGGTTGATTTAGTTTGAACGTGTTCTAGCGTTCCACCTCTGGTCCTCATCCTTACCACTGTCTCTCCCCCTTGCGCTGCATCTGCTGGGCATGTCCGTCTGCCCTGGTAGCCAGCTGTGTTCGGCCAAGGGAGGAGTGTGAGTAGCTTAAGAAAATAAAAGCTGTACACACTGTTTATGTAGTGTTGCACAACCAGCACATCTGCAGAAGCCATGTTTCCATAGAGGGATTTGTCTTAACAAACCATTTGAAAAGGTCACAAATCCTATAGTCTTGTGTTGTAAATAATTGATTGTGGAAGACATACGGAAGGGCTAGTTATGACTGCGACAGAATATTTGTGGTAGGTGGAATGCTTACTTGATTGTGGGTACACAGGGAGGTATATGATATAGACATAATGATCAATGCTGTATATTAGTAGCAAGAGTTACTTTGTCACACAGTAGGTCACATTTATGTTGTGATTGGAGGATCACTTAGACTGGAGCTGAAAGGTTGTTAGATAAACCGTAGGATAGAATGTTATTTGTAAAAATACTAGTCACATTTATATCTCCAAAAGGATTAATAAACATCACTGCAGGGAAGAAAGGGGTATATTATCCTTCTCTAGTGAGAAAAGAGCGGATAGCTTGAGAATAAGGTAGTAGCTTAAAGGGTATTTCCCAAGCTCTAGATTTCTCCTCCTCTGGGCTCAATTACTACATTTGGAACTCATTAAACACCCCCCCTCCTTCTATTAGAAAAAGAAAAGAGATGAGAAAATCACTCTAGTTTCTTTCCACAGACACCCCCTGCCACCACCTCCTATTTCAGAATGATCTAACTGAAAAAGAATGGTCGTCTGGAAGCCAGTCAACTGGAGAGACCACATGTTGATCACTGTTCTATCTCCGCGAGTGTGTGGGATAATGAACCATTACTGTGCAAAATCAGATGGCCCCTGTTCATGTGCCTTAGCGATCTGACTTTGTTACCCTGCAGGGACTTGTATTCAGCTATCATTCCAGTTTTCTTGGCCATGTGCTACAAACAGTTGGCCACCACTGGAAGTCTCTAGAAGCCCTTCATTATTTTTTGAAAATGTCTTGAAGTTTTATGATATTTCTATTTGGGTACAGATTTTAAAGTTTTGCGTAAACTGAGGCAATATTGTTATTTCAATTTTCCATATGCTGATGTTGTTTTCAATATTTATCATATTACTGTCAATCATTTTACATCAAGCAAACTAACTGTTCTGTTTGAGAATTTGTTACCTAGTTACCGTAAATGACAAACCAGGTTTTTTTATGTGGAAATATGTCTGCTGTTTGACAGGACTAGTCTCTTCACCTCACCTGCTCCCTACACAGGTTTGGAGATCACTGCCGAGGGCTTTATGGATCGTTTGGACAATGGCTTCCTGCTGTGCCAGCTGGCTGAGACACTGCAAGAGAAGTTCAGGCAGAACAATGACAACCTACCTGGCCTTGGCAACGGCAAGGTACATGTAAACCTCCACCCAGAACCAAGCTGTAGCATATTAGAGTCACAGCAGTTATTGTTTTAGACGGAGTGTTCTCGGTGTTCTTTTCGTGCACGTGCAGTTCCAACTAACTTTTCATCGCAGCGAAAATGTCTCCGCCATCCTCTTGGATTACAGTCTAAGAATTTTAGGAATGTCACGACCTGTAGGGCTTCTTTTTACTTCCTGATTGACAGTCAGCGTCTCCTATGATTATTTTAGTCTGTTTTTATGTTTTTGTACAATTACATAGGAATTTTAAACTCAGACAAAACATGACTCGCTAGACAGTTAATCTTCGTGGTGTCACTCTCTTTTGCTTGTCAAATAACCCAACGTATCCCTCTTCAAAGATAACCGCTGGAGTCTGTTCCGTTCTGACAAGATCAGACGCTTGGAAATTCCTGCGCACTGTATTTACTTTGTACTGTTGACGTAAACTGTTAACCTTGCTTTAAATAAAGCACCTATTCCACTTTTTAAGTGAAAAACAAACAAACATTTATTACAGATTTACTTTACCATGAGGATTTAACAGATGAATTAACTGCTCACCACTGTAGAGTATTTCTTAAGGTTTCATTCGGCTATTTCTTCAAATGGGAAAAATGTTTTCCTTTACTGTAGCCCCACATTTGAGTAGCGAGCCACGTGCTTCCTGATTTAGACAATGTCCCTTCTTATGGTTTGTCTAACTGCTGAATGTGCAGTTTTATTGGGGCCCATTCAATGGCAGAAATGGTTATTATTTTAAAATAAAATCCCAGGTGGGTAATATTTAGATCCTGAAGTATGTTGTAAATTATTAAATATATGTTTTGGTCGTAGTCCAACCGCATAAGGGCCTTCATAATTGATTGCCGTTCTCTGATCGCCAACTAGACTATTGTATGTGAGATTGGTACAGCACCGAACAATACCTACCTTATGTCGTTATTAGGTTATTATACAAAACACATTGGTAAATGTCCCCTGTTGGGGATATGCAAAACGCTCGGGTGAATGTTGGTAGCATAAGCAACCGTTTTGAGCTCTAAAACGCTAACCCAAACTAGGCATGGCAGTTCTGTCTTCACTGTTAAGAGGGGATTAATAGAGGATACCTCAAGACTTAACCCAATAAAGCTAAGTTATTTACGGCTAACCAAAACCAGTTTGGTAATAAGGAATTGCACGTCCCTATCTGTGATGCTTGCAGTTCTACCGAGATGTAGAATTCAGCTTCTCCTATGGCTTTGGGACTGACCTCTTCGCTGAAATCTAATTTGCTGATTGAGATTGGGTCAGCAGTTACTTTGACTGTCTACTTGTTGGGAGTTTGGCGAAACCATTCCCTGTTGATCCATATAGTGTCTTATATCGCGAGGCTATTGTTACCGCTATTGCGCTATTGTTATCGCTAACTCCAAGTCAGCATGGCTGAATCTGTGTGATGAAGTCGCACTCGAGAGGTTTATGAATGAGAGTGCGAAAAGCATTCCTCAGCAGTCTTAAAGACTGGCCTATCTGCTGTATAGCTAGTTGAGGCATAGCTTCAAGGGGACGTCAAAGATGTAGCTTCTCGTATAAGCCATGGGGGCACAGCTTCTAATGGAAGTCAAGGGCGCGCTGAAACGAACAATCGAATCTGTGTATTAATACTGTATGTCTGCGGGGCAAAGATCGGTTTTCATTAACACTTGGTGTGAGCACACAAATGACAACCCTGAGAAAGTGGAAGGGGAGCAATAGGATCGTTTGTTGAGCCTTAAGTCCAAAAAAGAAAGAGAGAAAACGTCTTGACGTTAGCATGCAGACTTTAGTGAGCCGCGGATGGTGTGTCTCCTGATCCCAGTGTGAGTGTAGCAGCACAGATGTGAGGAAATACTTGAGGTCAATGGCCGTGGGACCGGGGAGGGCCCGCTGGAATAGAGAGGTCTATTGATCTGGGAGACCAGGGAGCAGGAAGATAGAGAGTCTGCTTAAAACACTTCAAAGATTGATAGAATATGTTTAGGAATAAGGAAAATGATGACAACATATTTGTTTGGGAGGATTTAAATGGATGTTATCTCCTCCAAAGCTAAAAGATATCATAAAAAACATGAATGTTGTGTGTATGAGAGATTGAACACACTGAACATGACATACCTGTTACTTCTTCCCCAGTTTTCACCATAAATCTTCTAACTTAACTCACACGGTGGCTAGAGCTATTTATAATTTTAAAAGAGCTCATCTCATCAAAGCAGTTTTAGGCAGCTTTGAAGTCCCATCATTATTTGGACTTGTATCATAAAGAGAGTGGGTCTAAATGATTCCAGAAGGAAGAGTGGATGAATTATTAAGCGTGGCTGTTGAAAGCTACCATTGAGCCTCTCTTCATCAGAGTACCGTAATACTCGATAGAGAGCTTTCACTCTGCAAGAGCAACACACACAATGTGTGCTCAATGTGAAAGCTGTCTTTAATTTGTGTTCACTCGTAGTTATACAAATCTAACATCATTCTCAGATGAATGCGTACATAGAGTGTTCTGTAATAAATGCCAGCCTTTTAGGTTGTGGTTGCTTTATCTAAATATAGACCTTAACTGCATTTTCTCAGACTGGTATGTTTTGAAATTAATCAACAACAAAGGTAAGGCTAAACTGCAGCCACTACGTTAACATAAACAAGCTCAAAGATTCATAAACTCCTAGCCGGATGTATTTATTGAGAGACTTAAGTACTTCACGATTTCATTAGTTGCGGTTTTCATGACATTACTTCAAGGTGTCTGCTTCTTACTGCTGGTATTATTAGCTTGTGTCCATTCAAGCCTAACTTCACCCTCAGAGCTAGTGCAGCTGTTAAGGCCTGCTGACCAAAGGTTTCACAGGAAGTCAGTAGGCAGCTACGTTTGCAGGTGTGCGACCAGCTAACAGACGTGTGCGTGTGTGTGTGTGTGTGTGTGTGTGTGTGTGTGTGTGTGTGTGTGTGTGTGTGTGAAGGCAGCACCATCGTTGGAGGAATTCAAGATAGCGAAGCAGTAGAATAGATTCCATAGTCAGGAGTGCCTGGAAAGAAAGGAAAATTCCCTGCGAAAGGCTGCATTTTTCCAGCATGACCTCATTGTACCTTTCTCCCTGCACAGACTCACACATCCTGTATAAAAAACCACAGCGAGGTGCACAAGTCTCCCAGTATGGCCCTGTGCGGGGGTCTGGTGCTCATAGAGTGATTTGATCCTAAATCATTGCAAGCCTGGTAAAGTAGCCCAGGGTTTTCGACGCCGCCATCTACCATATTGATCAGTGAACGGAAAAGGGACTTGATCCCGAGTTGAAACCAGAGCTTGGGCAGATGGAAAAGACATCAGTGCAGATACAGGGGGATGGTTATATATTCTAATGGAAACGCTGGGGGTTGGGTTCAGACGCCCTGATTGGCTAACTTGGCTTCCTTTTCTCAGAGAAAGGAATTGTTAAAAACAAGTATATTAGCTTCTGCACGATCATGCAATTGCCTGCCGGATAGCTCCATCTTGTTGACCTGATTGTTGTTAGTTGATGTTACAAGAATAACTTCATCCCTGTTCTCTCCCCATCTCTACCAGGCTATTCCTTGTCGTAGGATTTCGTGCAGAGCAAGTGCTCCTTCCGGGTCCTTCTTTGCCAGAGACAACACAGCCAACTTCCTGGCTTGGTGTCGTGAGGTTGGGGTTGGAGAAACCTGTTTATTTGAATCTGAGGGTTTGGGTATGTATGGTTGTTTACATGCCTAAAGAGCTTCTTTGTTCTGTTTTTGTTTTTGTGGGAGCAGTGGTGGGGGGATGTGGGGGGGGGGGTTGAAATTTAATTATTGAGGTCCAGAGAAAATTCTCTTCCGTCTATCCTGAACTGCCTCTTTGGCTTCGCTTGCATCCTGTTCCTGTCCGAGCCTAATAAAACAGTGGTGTCATTGGGTGGTGAGACGGAGAGAAAAAGCAGCCAGGGGTGGAGTTAGCAGAGAATACAGGAAGAGGTCGTCACCATCCCTGTCTTGTCTGGCCCACTCTTGTCCCAAGTACAGGACGAGCGACTCAGATTGCTGTCTCGGAATGCAGAGGTGGGATGAGGAGATACACAATCATCACTTACCGGTCTGAATGGACTCATTATACCCGTCTTCACAAGACCAGGCTTTTTCTACTTCGCCACCACTGGCCCTCTGTCTTCTGCTCCCAGGAGACAGGCTCACCTCCAACCCAGACACCAACACACCCTTTTCCTACACCTACACACTCACACACGTACACTTACACACACACACACACACACACACACACACACACACACACACACACACACACACACACCAGCCGCTCAGACAGCAGCACACTGTGTTGACTGAGGCTGTTTTGATTTACCAGATGACTTTGCTTCGTGCATCTTGAATCAACGTTTGACAAACAAATGTACTGGAAGGGAAGCATGCAGGGCAGGGTGGAGTTAGAGAAAATAGGCCAGAGCTATGGAAATGTATTCATCAGGGATCTTTTGCTGCTCTATTTATACACTGTGACACTTCAACACCGACTCCGCTGGGCTATTTTGAAGGAACGTGCCAATAATCGCAGCCTGAAATGCGTGCGAAAACACCGTCTTAGAATGTTGTTAATTCATTCAGATATACAGTGACGGGATCTTTACCATTTCTCAACTGATGTGTGGCTGCTATTCACTGCTTCAATGCCAACTGACTGGTTTGCACCCTCGCGTGTGAACATCATAACTGTTTATAGAGAAAGACTGAAATCTATTAAACGTATAGTCTTGACAATGTACAGGTGAATTATGCATGCTTGTACCTGAGGGATTGTTACTGGATGCAACAGAAAGAGTGATTCCTTTGTTCCTTTTCTCTCTCTCTCTACCTCCTGTCTGGTGGATTGCACATCATAAGTTGTAAGGTTTGCTTTCATCAGGTCTATTAGCTTCATCGTGTGTGCAGTGTCACATGCTGCATGGTTCTCATCCACACACATTGTGTAGTTTGGGGTCTTGTGTTCAGCACAAGTTCCACTATGGTTTTTGTTTCCTGACCTTCGTAGCGTTTAGCGCATTCATAGTAAACCTTTTACCATCAATCTTTATTAACAATCCATATAAAACCACAAATCTTTTTTTTTGTTTAATATAATTGGGATATACATTTGTCTATTGATGTATAAACCGCTATTCTTTTCTATATTTTTCAGGGGAATGTAAAGAGTTATGAATCTTAATTACTTTTAATCAAGATCATTTCCATATGTTTGAATGCATGAAGCTGCTATTACAACACCTTTCCACTTTGTGTTTTCGCATTCATCACCACTGTGGTTCCACTCATTAGAAATTAAATATGACACAGCCATTGCTCGTCTCATAATCATTTGTGTATGAATAAGCATTTTGTAGGAATGTACCTGTCAGGTAATCAGGTGTCTGTGTCTCCCCTTAGTTCTTCACAAGCAACCACGGGAAGTTTGCCTTTGTCTCTTACAACTGGGCAGGATAGCCTCTTGGTAAAGTGGAATATTCTTAAATTGACATAGAAATGACATATTTTTTCTGTGCTTGAACATTTAAAAGCGACTAAGATTCGTACTTATCTGAAGTAAGCAGAGTGATAACTGTCTGATGTTCTTCACCCAGGTATAAAGTGGAACCTCCGGGGTTGATAAAACTTGAGAGAGAAATTGAACTGGAGGAGAAAGCACCTCCACCTCCTCCCTCCCCCGTCTCCCCCTCCCCGTCTCTCTCCCCCTCCCCTTCCCCCTCTCCCTCCCCCACCACCACTCCCACCCCATCTCCCTCTCCTGCTCCCTCTTCTACCAAGTGCTCCTCTAACAAGAAGAGTACAGGAAAGCAACTGGATGAGGCTGTGAGTGAATCTATCCAAAACCAAAGAGTTGTGTTCTTCACCTAATGTAATTGTTAAAAAAACTCCCATTCCTCTCTCAAATCAAACCATCAAGCCTACGTTTTAGCATTCTGATGTCACTGCTAACTGTCTGTCAGCCGATCGTGAAGTCTGTAACAATAACGAACTGTGGGCGTTTCTACGGATGTGCATGTGTTGCAGGTGAGGCACATTTCTGAAGACCCCCCCTGCAAGTGTCCAAGTAAGTTCTGTGTGGAGAGGCAGTCCCAGGGTCGCTATCGCGTCGGAGAGAAGATGCTGTTCATTCGGGTGGGTGCAGGCTATTGTTATCCCATTGGACAATAGCTATGTTACGCAAGATAAGCCAGTAAGCAACACATAGGATGGTACTGGAGCTGAACTGCAACAGCTTCCAAAACAATGGTGAAATAAATGATTGCAGATGGGAAATATAAACAGTATAAATGATCCAGAAGGTATCTAGTAGCTTCATCAGCCTCATTTGTTATTTCCTCAGTCAGAATTATGGATAAAAGAAAGCAGGCTGTGTTTCAGGTTATGATGTACGGTAAATTACCCTTAGAAACGCAGTTACGGTTTGAGAAGGACACCTTTTCCGTCGTTGTAGCAACCCGCTGGACCCTTTAGTTAAAAGATTTTATGATACAGATTTTGGCTGAACTGCTTTTGCCCACCGCCTTATTTATTGACTTCTCAGTTTTGGCTCGATCTTTCGGTTTTATGAGCTTCTACTAACAATACGGTTTCTCTTCTCAGCTCCCGACTCACATTTTCACTGACGCAGTCACACTGCGTACAGCAGTCTGTTGATATTTGGTCTACATGTGGGATGAAAGTCATCCTTTGTCTCTGGCAAGGGGTCTGTTGTAGGAAGGTTTCATTTACTGGTAATGGTATTCCAGCAATGTCTCTGGACAGCTCTGCTAGCCTGTTATAAGGAGATGATTGTATTTTCCAGTGTATGATACAATGGAAAATACTCTCCGATTCCAATACAGATTTATGAAATGTTTGATTATTTCATAATGCTGCTTTGGATTGAGTGATAAAGCGCTAGAATCCAACATGATATCAAAAAAGATTACGAAAAGATTTCATTTGTACTCATTACACATAACGCTAAAGGCTTTTGGGTACATTTTGAAAGGGGATCTGATGTGAAATGAAGGATTATTCCAATGGGATTTTGTAAAACGATAAGGAAAGAGATCAGCGGAGATAAAGAAGCATTGGGACTCCAGGGATCCTGGTTACTCGGCAACCCAGTAGCAGGATTCACACCTCTGAGATGTACGATCGTGTGAATTGTGTGTGCTCAAGATGTTTGAAGAATACACTTTAGGTCTTCCACTGTTAGCCCACTGTATTTGCGCGACGGATGGGTTTGTGTTTTATGTAGAACTAGGAGCTGGAGAAACGTTATGGCTAGTTCATCTCGATAAATCAAAATAACATCCACCACCTTTTGTCCAGCCCAAAGGCATTCTGGGTATTTCCTCTGCGTAATGGGAGCACCAAGAAATGCATATGAGAATCTAGAAAACGTTATATGCAAGGTCCAACGCTGCCCTTGAAGTGTGCTTTCATTGATTAGTTGTTGAGCACAGGTTTTCTGAAACATTGCATAATAGGTACAGTAAATATCTACATTCTTTGACTACAAATAGAGTTTTCATCAGTCACACAATTCCTGTGAGTTGCTAAGCAACCAAGGACATATGCGCTCTTCTCACTTTGTATTTCCTTTTCAAGAATTCTCAGAATGTCTTTCAGAGGAATAGACATTGAGTGTCTACTGAGTCATTTGTGTGTCAGACACACAATTCCAGGAGGTCAACATAAGCATTCATCAGGACTTCCATCCCTATGTGGTTCAACAAAAAATTCAACTCGAAAGCTTCAATTAACATTCCCCTCAAACCTTTCTCCTTCAAAGCTCATACCAAAATAAAACGATGTTGTATGTTGACTAGTCAGAATCTTCAGGCAACAATGACAGGAGATCAAAATAGAACAGAATGACTGATATGATAAAATGGTATTCATATAACAGCTGTCAGACCATCAGTGTACTGTGGCCATGGTACACTTCTTCTACTTATATGAACTTATATGGACATTTGCCACCATATCAGCATGATCTGACTGCAAATTCATTTCCAGAAAATAGTATCAACCGGACCAATTAATGGATTGTAAACTCAGGGTCTATACGGGCATCTATATACTCTATACATCTATATACATCTCTATCTATATACTCAATCTATACATCTCGACGAAGTCATCCATTTGATTCAGTTGTCCTGGTAGTTAGATCAAATATGTCTTTCCACATAAAGGCCAAGGTTGGAGAAGGTGAAACCTTTTCCTTGTCTCCTTTAATCACAAGCAGTCAGCAATCGAACCGACCCCTCCGTAAATGAGTGGCTTGTACCTGGAGTTAGAGGTTAGACTACCACCGCGTCAGGTAGCTTGATGCTGCTCAGGGAGACTACGTCTTCCCCTCCCCCAGGCCTCCAGAGAGTCTCCTGGGCTGAGAGGACAGGGTGAGGGGGGTGTTCTGGCTCATGGGCTTGTAGAGGGTGATTGAAACCCTGTCTTCACCACAAGCCTATTACATCCCCTGGTCCTACAGCCTGGGGGTACTGCTACTGGTGATTGGAGCTCCTGCCCTCCCAATGCCCTGTTGATTGATTCTCAGAAAGGTTTCATGTTATGAAGCTGTCAAAGGAAGCCTCTTTGTTTTATCTTTAGGTCTGATCGCTTTCAGCTCTTGTAACCTTGTTTATGTTGGTATATTTAAAAATATTTATTCATCTGTGAAACCAAATGTTTTTTTCTCTTAGTGTAACGGTGAATTAAGAGGTGGTGAGGTGGGGGAGGTGGAGGGTGTTGAATGCAGGGCCTTTGGGGAATGCAGGCATTTGCCAATGGGTGATAAATATGGCAGTCATTTATTTCGTCTGCTATTGGACTAGGATGTTGCCATGGTTCCCAACTCTGAGAATTCAGTGTATGTAACAGACTGGGCGAAATTCTGAGCTGTAATTAAAAAGGCGTGGATGAAATCTAAAATATATTGCTAATAAAATACTGCCCTCTTCACATAAATTCATGGTTAACCACAACATATGATTTATACATTTCACATTTTCATTGAAACTCCTACCATACAAGAAAGCCAAACTCTTGAAGCTTGTAATTTACAGAACAGAGTCTCGGTAACAGTAGTAGGCCAACAGTGAGCTGACATCTCATTTTTGTGCCAACTTTTACATGATCGTTCATATAGCCTAGCCTTCACAGCCCCTGTCAAGAGGCCGGGACAGTCTTACACGGTGGTGACTAGAGGCAGCTTTTCCATGGTAGCAGAGGTGTCGTGACGAAAAACTGTTCTCTACTGATCGTAGTCAGAATTACAGATCAGCTATCAAACCCCGACATTTTTAGTGGCTCACTAATCACAAGCTCAAGATTTATCTTACACACACCCACGAAAATTACATTTGCTTAACGTTCAGGCTTAGAAGCCATTTACAACCCTCAATTGTGTGCACAGTGCGTAGTCCTGCTGTCGTCAGCGATGGGCCATTTAAAAAACGTGTCGATAGTTGAGTTCGACTTAGCACTGTCTTTTTGCCTTCCTGCAGATGCTGCACAACAAACACGTGATGGTTCGTGTTGGCGGAGGCTGGGAGACCTTCGAGAGTTACCTGCTAAAACACGACCCCTGCCGCATGCTTCAATTTTCCCGCGTAGATGGCAAGACTTCCCCTATTGCCAGCAAGTTGCCAAACATAAAAGACCTTACTCCCGACAGCTATCTGGTGATGACTGCACATTACCGCGGTAAAAAGTGAAGACATGAATTATTGTGAGGGCATTCAGAGGATGATGTTGGTCACTCGTACCCCCCCCCCCCCCCCCCCCCTTCCTGTATGTAACTATGTCACAACGCTGACATCGAAGTTACTGCATCCATAGGCAGCAGGATTGTGTTATGGTCACTTTATACTTTTTCCAGCCTAAGAGCTAAATATGCAACGTCTTTCAAAATCATGTCTTGCCTGGGATTGAGACTGGTATAACATGGTTCTACAAATAACCTTTAATGTAACGTTTAGTGTACTTTATGTAGTTTAACTCTCATATTTTGGCATGGCCGCGGTGTGAATACTGATCTGATTTGGTTGTATACAGTGAGACAGACACTAATTTCACACGTTACTCCAATTTCCAAACCACTGTTCAGTTCATTTGAAGGAGCTTGCTTCATCATCAGTTATAGCTTCATAGTTCAGTCTTCATACCAAAGACCTCTTTGTGGTGGTCATCCACAAATGGAGATGTCATTATTATGATAATAATATTCCTCTTTACTTACAATATAGAGGCAATCCTTAGAATGTTTACATGCTTTTTCGGATTTTTATACCTTACCTATTTTCTGAACTGATCTGTAATCACTTTTCCTTACAGTAGTCTAACTATGTTTGAGGAGGACTCTAATACACTTTATTGTAAGACTTATTTCTGTGAGAATAAAAATGAGAATTTCCAAAACGGTATTTATATCAGTAAGTTTATGTATTTACTGTTTCACAACATTACATATAATCATCTCACCTACAACTGTACCAGCAGACTCATTTATTGAGTCAAAATTGAGTTATAGTGACGAATCAGCTTTCAGCATTGACTTCGTTTGGCACACAAATATTCGTAATTTTTTATTCGCTGCAGCAATCATTTATTTTTAGTCAACTACTGACCCCATGAGGTAAGAAACAGTAGTGTACATTGTTTTATGGAAAGCAGAGGTAGCTGCTAGATTTGTACATAGGTAGCCTATGTATCATTTGATAACCTTTAAAACGTATATTTTTACAGTGATAAAATTTAAGGCTTGTCCGATTGTCCGTGGGTTTTCTATTGCGTATGAATTAACATTTTAAATTCAGACATTGATTTGAACTCCACGACTGTATGGATTATTTAAATAGTCCTGCTAATAGCCTAGACCCACGTCAGAATGTTACAAATGCAAAAACACACATTTACATTTTGGGACAGGTGCAGTTCTTTTTGCACTTCGGGGTGATACTGGGACAGTCGGGTTTTATTTGTTTGTTGCAAGCCCAGTCTGCGAGTACGGTCTTTTCCACTCCTGGACACTCAAGAGGAAATCAAGAGGAATCCCTGTTCCCTTAGAACCAGAACAAACACTGCCTGTCACTGAAAACAACAATAGCATTCTGAGAAATCCCTAATCAATAAAAGCAACAACATGTTAAAGTGAATGTAATTTGGACTGAAATGTAATTTATTCAAACAAATTCAAATGAGTTGACCTCCTGCCTTGCAAACAGCAACAGCAGCACCTTAAGCAACAGGAGATCAAGTTTAATAGGAAAAGCACTCAAGGCAGATAAATAATGATTCAAGTGCACATAGCTTTACAGAATCTTTTTTCCTTCAATTTCACCAGCATCTTAATGTACTTCACAATCAATTACTATCACGTCATAAGTGTTACCATCACCACCAACCATGCATCAGCAAATATTTGCTCCTAACCTGGTACTCCCCAAGTACAACTTCCACCTCAATCAAATGAAACAGGCCTTTGTGTTTGTTTTTAAATACTGAAACTAAAATGTGTAACTGATATTGCACAATTGTTAGAAAACCGAAACACTAAAGCAAAAGGTGTATCATGTTAGGAAGGTCGCATTTTAAAACAAGCGGTGAGGTGCAATTGTAAACGTCACTTTTCAGCAATTTGCAATAAAAATGTTGTATTCGGACCACGGTCGTTGAATATTCTTCTTAGCGCATACACTTTCAAAGTAAAAAATAAATACGCAAACGGATGCAAATATGACTAAAATTGTAGTATGAAAATTACAAAAGCACTGTGGTATAAAAGCTGTAGTGTTTACTTTGACAAGCTAGAGATAGTGAACTGATTTTCTTTCTGGATTTGCAAGTCATCAGACTTCCAACATGAGGATGTGCTCCCTGGGTGTATCACTGTTCAACTGATTGGCTTGTATCTTGGCATTAGTTAGTCAAGTCCCAAAATGTCACCTAGAATATCAGGCAAAACAGTTCTTTCCGTAGAGACGGGTAAACACTTTTCTAAGCATGTGCCTATGAGAAGGTGTAGAACAGATAGCTTCTCAAAGGTTGTTGTTTGTTTTTTTTCCAAGTTGACTGCTAGCAATGCTGCGTGTTGAACCACACTTAGCGGAGATGCAGACTTCAACGTCTTCACCATGAGCGCCCTCAACCCACCTGCCACTGCACAAACACATGATTAAGATACTGATTGGTCATGGGAAAATAACTTTCAAAATGGCTTTCTATGACCAGAGCATAAATGAAGACAAATGATCATGGTTATATCAGATGTGTTCGATGACGCTATAGGACAGGGGTGTCCAATCCTGGTCCTCGAGGGGCACTATCCTGAAAGTTTTAGATGTTCCCCTGCTCCTGCACACCTGATTCTAATAAATAGGTTGTCATCAAGCTCCGTGGAAGCCTGATAATGGCCCTTCATTAGAATCTGAGGTGTGCCGGAGCAGGGAAACATCTCAAGCCTTTAGGATAGTGGCCCCTGAGGACCAGGATTGGACACTTCTGTTTCTAAGACTAACCTTTAGGCCACCGCCCCCGGAGCTAGAAGCGGTCATCGCCTGCTTCTCAATTTCTTCCTGTTTCTTCTTTTTTCTCTCAATTCCTTCTGGGTTTTTGACCCCCCTATAGGTTGTCTGAAATAAGGAGAAAGTTAAATGGCAATAAAAATGATTAAAACAAATATTTTCACGATAAAAATTAAAAAAAAACTTTGACATGTATAACAATCTTGACTTTGATGGACACAAACACTATTGCTACAGCTTTAACATGCATCCTAAGCCAGGCCAGGCCTGGCATGTGTCACTGATATCATGTTGAGATATCATGCCAATTAAACAAATGTGTTTGTAAGGATTAGCTAGCATGTAAAGGTCAGCCATGAGTGTGTGAGGCTATGGTATTGATGGTGTTACGTGCTGTCATTCTTAGCAGGCTTAGGTATGGTTTTCCAGATATTATATTTATTGAGCTTACAGAAGAGGACACATTTCATGTTCAAGTGCAACGCGTGAGAAGAAAAGTTGAGAAAGGGTGGCGATTTCAGTTAGTCGATAACTACTGCGTGAATAACAGATGTCCGAGGACAAACTAGCTTTGAAAGGATTGAACTGCCAAAAAAACTGCCAATCCTTGTGACTCACTACATTCTTACCTGGATACTTTAGTATGCGGAGGCATTCGTCTCTGACCTGGGTACTTCTGGACGATGGTACAAAAATACCCACATCATAAGAACTCCAATGTGATTAATACCACCGCATCTCATATTAAGATTTGGACGGAACTTTCATCTAACTTTAATTCGCCAGATGGCTTGTTACACAGTCTATCCATCTGAGAAACCGTCCCTGGAAACGGTTTGGAACAGGGCAGGCACTTGGATGATTAATTTGTCTGTGGTCATCTATTGTGGGATAACTTAGCTCCAAATGGGCTAACTTTAGCCATGCCCATAGCTGCCGGTAGTAGTAAAGATGGTTTAAACCACTGTGGTTGCAGCTCGAATGAATAACTGATGCTGAATAGATGTTATTGTGGTTGCGATCTTGCAAGGTTAACTTCCATTCAAAATCGGCAAAAACAGATTTCAACTGAATCAAAACGCGTACCACGTAGTCTGATAGTTAGACATCTCTTCAAGTATTTAGCATTCTAGATATATCTGTTAATGTATAGACTTTTAAAGTTGTCCATTGGTTGTAGACTTGCCCATAGGTTAATCCTTCCCCACTTACGTGGAATCTGGAAAAATACTTCCACCCTTTCTCATCACTTCATCCTCTGAACAAATTCAATATAAAAAGATCTCCCGAGTCCTCCTTAAGGACCATATTCTTCGATACGAACGGATACAAGGGATTAGGTAAATGTTTTAGAGATGTTATAAAGTTGTCGTTATTATATATAAAATGGCGGTAAATCTAGCCAACATACCTCTCTCTGCCTCTTCTCAGCTGCTTCAGCTAACTGTCGTCGTCTCATCTCCTAAAAAGTAAATTAAAAACACATTAACACTTCCGCTGTTTCATCAGTTATAATAGTGGATGGTTCTCATTAAAACGGTACTCAGGATGGGATAATAAAATCAGGATGGCAGAGCAACTTCTTTTAACTTTTTGTAAACTTGACAATCCGGTTGACAGTTTAATAAAAAGGTTCTGTGCATGTCATTTACAGAAATGGTAGAACTGGAAAAGTGTATCTTAGTCTGAGATGAAGAATGCTAAACTAAACTCTGTTTAAAAGCTGTTGTTAGCTCTGCCATGTCAACTTACTGGATCTGGAGTCACAACAACGTCGTCTGGAGCTCCTCCAAGGCACGGTAGGCACATTCCCATACTTGGGTATATCAGCAAACGTGATCAACTCAGTGTCAGTTGTGTTACATTAGCTAATCTAGCTAACGTTACCGAGCTAGCAGCTAGCTAGCTCTAACTGGGATGATGCTATATCAGCTAGTGCAAGAGCTAAATTCGTTTGTCAATTTAGAAAGCTAACTAAGAAATAGAAATGTCTTGACTACTAAGTTCTATCGCTAGAAATTAAACACCCCAGCCAGTTTGATCTATCAAACGTTACCGTGGGTTTTGTGTTAAGACACCCAATGCAGACAGCATCAGCAGCTTGTATTGCAGCAGCAACAACAAGTGTGCAAGCTAACTGGCTACTACTGGTAGCTAGCTCTAATACTAGCTTGTAGCTGACTTGGACGAGTTGTGTCAGTTCGATTGAGACACTGCCCTCCTCCTCTTTAGCAGGTATTCTTCTAAGCCTAGATTTGTAGCGACACTACTGTCAAAACAAATGCAAGCTACATATGCAGCTAATAATTAAGTTTCAAATGCTAACCTCTTGTTCCAACGTCTAGTCATTTTTTACTTGCTCTGTACACTGTTAGTGTTGTGCTGTCGGTAGTAGCTTAAGGGCTTTTCTTCGTCTTTCCATCGAAATGGGAGACTGCAACCAACAGTGAGAGGTGCATTACTGCCACTTACTGTTCGGGAGTGTAATTTTGGTAGCCAATTACAAAATAAAAACAACTACCTGTGAAATATCCACATTCCCGGTATACATAGGCTAAGAGTTAACTTCAAACCTCCCTGCCACTTTCCCAAATAGTTTCCTCTGTGTTTAGTAGCCCCCCAAACCCTCCTTAACTCCAATCCTAGCTCTGGGTATCCGGTCCGTAATAATAATATTAGGACGGCCCTGTCTGCTTGGTACCGCTAACATGACAAGTTGGTTAATTAGTCTGATCCTCACTCAGATATTTTTTATGACTTCAGAGTTTGGAGAAGTTTTCCCCAGGAAATAGCACACTATTAAACCAACGTGGATAGTTACAATTACCGTAGCCTACTTTAATATCATACTTGACCCAATGGGGATTGAAACTCCACCCATGCATTCTAGCCATGTCAAAGGGCAGAGAGCCAGCTCCAGTGCGGAGCTTCATGGAGCGGTTAAAATAGTTCACTCTGTTTGGAATCATTTAGCGATCATCCGATGAATAGCTTGAAGATACTGTCATGCTATGGAAGATAAATGTCATGTCGCCCTCGCTAGTTACTCAGGTACGTTAATTAGCTTAAGATCCGAAAAAATGCTATGTAAATTTCTCTTTTGTGGTAATCGCTTACTTGAGATTTCACAGTTAAGTAGAATACAGTTTGTAGAAGTTGTCTTGTACACCGCCCAAAAGTAAACGAGCAGGTGGTAACATTTATCTTGCTATTTATGAATAATTTGTTGCTCGTGTAAACAATCGTGTGTTGTTTTTTTAAATAGAGATTCGGACAAATACAAAATATGATGATGAGTCAGTATCTGTGTGAAATGTTTTTATGTCGCAACCTATTGCTTTTGCGGTGGGACTAAAACGAGTTAAACAAGCTGTTTTATTAAAGCTTTTTTTGTTGTTGATACATCCACGTATCTGTGAATGTCAAAGTTGTAGTATTACATTGTAAAATTATTATTAAATGCACATTATACACATTAAGTTGCTTCTGAGTTTCTGCTTCGTAAAAAGTATTCAAATAGCTCGATTTTAAAACCTGTCTATCAGGTTGACATATTTGTTGTACAGGGAATTATCCAAATTAAACTAACAATCTAAACTGAAAACTAAATGTATCTAGTTCAGACTGAGTGACATTGATAGAGTTATGGCGATATAATACGTGATTGTTTCCAATCATAATACACAACAACACTACACAGAGTGATGTTGGTCAACTCAGTGGTTGCGATGTTTAAATTTTTAATGGCGTTATCGATTGCTTTTTCATGATAATCAACAAGTTAAAGCGTATGCGTCTTGTTCCTAGAGTAGGTTAAATGCATTCACTTAGTATCTGGCTGTTGTAAACTAATGCTTCCACTGTTTCTCATTGCTGTGATTCATGCACACACTTAAACCATGTTCCCATTTAGGCCTGAGTAGAGTGCAGCGGAAATGTGTGTCTCAAGCCCCAACCAAATACGTATATTTAGAATAGATTATTCATGCACCCTGAAGTTCAAATTATTTGCCTTTCACCAATCGATGTTTGCTAATAGCAAACTTTTAACTGTAATCCACAGTACACATCAACCATATTTATTTCAAGTTCCATTAATGACAAATTCTCTTCAAATGATTATTTTAGATGGTCACCTCATTTGAACCACATCTGTGGAGACTCATGAGAGGCAAGTGATTGTTGATCCTTCAGGGTTTGTTTATAAAACATTTTTTTTCCTGAACGCTTGGCAAAATCAGTCATACCTCTGTGAGCAAGACTGAGTCACGCTTTGCCTCCATTTCAGAGGCATCTCGTTCCCACGAGCCTGAAGAGGCTGGGCACAGGGATGATCATTACCTCCCCTCAGACTGGGTGATGGGAAGCGCACGCATGAACACATCTAAGTGCGGACAGTCATGTTCCTGGACCTTGTGGCGGTGTTTACAAGGGCTAAGGAAAAGTCAAACAAATGTATATGATGTGATGAATTAAATTCATCTTAATCACATCGTGACTTACAAAGATAAGCAAGGATTGCATGCAAGAAGTGCCTTGGCGTGTCCTTAATGGCCCAAGGATTTAGTACCTTAGGCCAAACATTTGGTATTGGGACTATTTCTGTGTTGGTTAAGGATGTGTCCTGATCTGTTAAACCAGCACGACAGGTTTCGAACCAGGTACAGGTCAGAGCTGAAATTGGACTGGAACTGATAACTGTCACGAAGGAAACCTTTTCCCTAATTTGGTGGGAAAAATGAAAAAAATAAGTTTAGAATTTGGTTAGGTACAAACCATCCTAAATATCAACAGTGGTCAGCCATGGAAATCCTTAGCAAGTAAAATACCTAAAAACGTGTTCTAATCTATAATGGCCCCCTTTGTTTGCAATGATATATTCAATTAGCTATGTCCCCCCCCCCCCGACTATTATTCCCTTAGTGTACTTCCACTGTAAATATTTTAGCAGTTGGAAAGTTCAACATACTTATGAATGCATGGATGAGATAGAGTTGATTTGGAAGCCAAGTTAAGAGAGACCTATTGTCCTCCAATAGTGTCATATATCAGAGCACAAAAAGGTCTTTTTGATAAGTGTTAAACATTTATGAGTTCAACAATACAAGGAGTTTTACTGTGGTCTCTTGTATGGGCCACTGTATCCAACATATATTGGCTCGTAATCCTATCTGTTTTCATAGGAGAAGATAATATATGAGTTTAACATATGACGTGAAGCAGTTCTTAGGATGGTGTTTCTAGATGCAATAAGAAACGAAAGAAAAATACCCTGAGAGAACAGGTGTGTATGTGTGACTGCTGTTTTACAGAAGCATGTCACAGGGAGAGCCACCTGTCCCAGCCCCTGCTGTTGCAGCAGGACCCAGGGGCCAGACTATCCAGACCAGTTCTTCCACAGCCCTGCCCAAGCTACTCTCTCTCCTGGAGTTCCTCCCTAGATACCAGCGCTCACACCGGAGAGACCGAGCTGGATTCGGGTGAGTCTCTCTCAAGGAATCCAAGATGAACTCTCGGAGGGTTTTCTGTAGAGCCTTTAACCGCTGTGTTGTGACAGCCCCGATGACGCTTTGTCAAGAACGACGATGATGCTGTTTGTCATCCGTCTCCCTTCGCTATTGTATCAGAGGGATGGGGCTCAGGACGACAGGAAGTCTGGGATCAACGCAGGAGACAGAGATGAGTCATCAGAAATGCCCGGCTCTGTGATACCTGTCTGAAAGGAAGTGTATGAAAGGTTCTGTCAGGCACTTCACATCTCTGAGCAAGTGAAACAGCCACATCAGCAAATTGCGCTCTTAACACTGAGTGCTAGAGAGAGACATCAATGGTAATGCTTTTAGATGGCTTAATAAGCTGTCCTGAGGATTTGGGTGCTGCTGAGAATGAGAATGAAAACTATTTCTACAGGAAACTACATTTTTTAAGTCAATGTACACACATGTCAGCCATTTACCTGAAAGACTCAAGATAATTTCCAAAGTAAGATTAATTTTTATGCCTTTTTGTTTGAAGAATAATTTGGATTGTACATTTTAGTGCGTGAAGGTAAATTAGGGTGAAAAAATTAGGAAGTGTAAAACTGAATTTGAATTGACCGGCGAGGTCCATCTGAAGCTATCGTTCGGTTCGCTAGCCAATCAGTTAAGAGGATTCTGGTCTATGGACCCCCGCCCCCAAAGCCCCCCCCCCCCACCCCATTTTTGCAATAAAAATTGGGCAAAACATGTGAGAAGGTAAAATTGAACCACGCAAACAATGAGATTGAAAAGTACGATGTAAAGGTGCTGGCGTTCTAATCTTATCTGCTCTTTTGAAAATCGAATTTCGAAGATACAGTTCTTATTTGCGCTTTTCGATTAAACAAATCGTTTCTGCGTTTTTGTTGTTGAAGGGCTTATCAGATCAGTCTAGCCAGAAGTGTAAATCAAGGTCGAAAAAGCCTAATTATGTCTTAATACATATCCTAATAAAATGCCCATGTCAACTTGTCTCTTGCTCTGAATACATGTAAAAACCCATCTGTAGAGTCAACTTACTGCTCCTAGATGTTGTCGCGAATTACGACCTTGTGAACCACTAGATGGCAGTAAAACCTTTCCCAAAACGTACACAAACAACCTGACCTACATGTGTAAATGAACAGATAGAAGGGATGGATCTTTCTTATTTTTTACGGTGTCACTTTTTAAGAGCGACTTATTTATGTAATTATTGGCCCAGAAGCGGAGACATAATTGCATTGCCAAGTGAAATGTAGCTAGGTGGCAAGCGCTATATTTCCCACCAGTCCTCCAGAAATACCACAGCAGTGGGAGAACAGAAAACCCGCTGAGCTGCGAGGAAGCAGATGGTATTGATGTCTGTGACTCCAGACCACAGACCACTGACAGAGAATCTCCTATATTCGGAAGACTTGAATTGAATTGTTAAAACATTGAGACTATGCACCCGCAAAGGGTATGCCCTTGCACAGGTAATGATCACGTGACGGCCATAGAATGAAACTGTGACGTGTCTACGCCTTCCTTAGTGACAGAATGGCCAACATTAAATCTCCTCTGATTGGAGGGATGCAGCTGTTCTATCCGAGTGCCATTGAGAGAACGTCGATGACCTTGTGGAAGTAATTCTTGGAATTGTAAATAAAACACACACACACACAAAACAGCAAAAAACAAATCAAAACAAAGTCAAAATATTCTGACTTACTGAAATGTTTTTAGTATGTTGTAATAGTTTACATTGAAGTAGTGTGACACAGGTGTCGACTTGGGGGAAAATACCGGTGCATTAATTGTTGACAGGCACTCTTACAACCTGACTAATGTTCTAGTAAACTTTGACATTTGGGATATTGACATGATGTTGGCTGTACATTCATGATGCAAATCTCTCATACCACCCAATTATGTGTTCTATCAGATTGAGATCTGCAGACTAGTACAACAAACAGTTTGAGATTAAAATAATAATAATAATGCCTTTATTTTTAGCTGCTTATCAAGGCACCTAAAGACACCGTACATCAAAAAACAAACTACACAGTTTAAAAACTGCTACTAATCAGTAAATGTTATTCTAAACAGACACAATTTTGTTCGATTTACAAGCAGGCAGATGCAGTCTGACTGACACATATGCAACAGTAAGGAGTTCCACAATGTTGGCGCTGCACCAAAATAATTTAATTAAAAATTAGGAGCGGCCAGTGTGAGATTTGTGTTGTGCCATAGTATCCTGCTGGAAGTGGCCATTAGAAGATGGCTGCATTGTGGCCATAAAGGAACAAACATGGTCAGCAAGAATACTCAAGAAAGCTTTGGCATTTTAACACTGCTCGTTTGGGACTAAGAAGCCATGAGCGTGCCAAGAAAATATGATCTCTCGCATCGTAACACCACCACCACCAGCTTGAATTCTGACATTTCTGGATCTGAATGTTACTTCAGGAATCATGATTCATCAGACAAGGCCAGTTTGGTCTCTTTTTCGCCCCATCTAGATCAGGCAAATCTGTCGTCCCGTTGTGGTGATCCCATGCCAGTTAGCCAGTTGTAGCTACGCTTTCCTGTTCTCTTAGCTGAGAGGAGCTGTTCCTCATTGTGTTCCTCTGCTTCAGCCTAGCTGCTTTAAGGTGTGTTAATGTGTACTCCCACCTGTTCTTCCTCATACAGGTACCTTGGTTTGTAACAAGTGGTTATATCAGTTGCCTTTTGTTTAAAAAAACAAACAATGTTCTGTTATGTTCTGCTGTTTTGAGTTTGATGGTGACGGTTGAAACATGAAGTTAGTGAGAGAGGGGATGACGTGAAGGAAATGGTCCACTCTGAACTTGAACCCTGACCAGGGGGTAAAGTCAAGCCCTGTGTAGGACATGTTTGGCTTGAACCAGTTTAGACATTCATTCTCCTCTGACCTCTGTCATCTCCATGGCATTTTTGCGAAAGGGTCCAATCGCTAGACATTGACTCCTTAAAAAAAAAAAATCTCTGTAAACCCTAGAGATAGTTGTGCAGAAGTTCAAATTCATTTTCATCAACTTTTCTTCCACATCTGACGCTTTGTTTGAACTTCACTAGATCATCTAGACCAAAACATGTCCACACCCAAATACAGTTATACTTTTGTACCTGATATAGAGAGTCAGCGTTTAAAATTGAATTTGACTATTGAATGAATACATCTCCACTTTGAGGGTATTGTCTCAAGAATCCCACCCCGCACCATAAAAGCTGTCCTTAGCTATTTTGACGGGACAGTTCATTAATTTGGAGCAATAATTGAGGTCCTCGCTGACCAAGAAAAATGGTCCAATGTAGGACCTCCTCTACAGTACGTTACCATGACAACAGCCATGGACGGGGGAGCATGCGGAGCTTAGACAGGTGTTGAGGGTTTGCGCATCGCTCTAGAAACCGTTGGGTATGGACGGAAACGGCAAGGCAACCTACGCAATCCCACTATAGTTTCACATGTATTCAGCAACATTGCTATTCAAAATAAGGAATATAATTTACTGTGAAAATAAATCAGACGCAATGGTGCATCATTCGGGGTCTATTCAGTCCTTCAAGCAGCAAAAAGGTTTGTAGTTACTATACTGTTGGTTTCATTAGTCGGGTCTTGACGTAGTCACGAGTACTTTAGGACCTTGTTTATAGTTGGCGGAATGTGTTCGATTATGCACCTATGTTCGGGCACGCGCCAGAACTGTATGTTATGTGACGCATAGCATTGTTGTGAGTTAGCGTGAGTTGGCCCAAGATAAAATGACGAAACAGTTTTACAGACATTCCGACAGAGTCCGAGATGTATGTGTTGAGTAGTAATGCGATGCTGCGATTAGAGAGACACGATTTGTATAATCAACATACTGTAATTGTCCGTGTGCTTAAGAGAACAAGACCAATGACCACATTACTTCCATGACCCTGCACTAAAACGTTCAGTTTCCTAAAGTATTTATTTGTCTTTTACAGTAGTCTGCTTCTGGATCTATTCATCCGAAGTGAATTTCCGTTACATTTGTGATTGTAGTTACAGTAAACTAAACTAGATTGAGATTACTCAAAGGTTTTGAATGAACACGACAGTTTGCAATGACAATACCCCCCAAAACGATTGAAAGTATGTTAGCAGCACGAGAACACCAGAGAGGTGCTGAAACCATCCATTATCATCCAACAGCTATCCGAAAAGCTGAGTGGTTGTGTTGGTATAATACAGCACCGACAAGCTGTTGATACTGCAGATAATTGATTTATCTGCGATCTAATGGAAAATAATTATTCAAAGGTAACGTGAGAGGCAGCATCCATCTCCACTTGATGCTGGTGTCCATATAACTCTGTTTTGGAAAGAAAGCTGTCCAGAAATGCATATCAGTCAAACTCCAGGTCTGAACAGCACGTCTGTTTTGTCAGAAGCCGGCTTGTTTTTCCATTTTAGATTTCCTCTTAAAAAATTTAGAAATCTACTGACACTGATGTTGGATACTCACAGCATGGTTTGATTGAGCAATAATTTCATTTCATTCCAATTTTACACATTTGACCCCTTTAATGTGTGAGGTAATGCACTCAGTAGGAGGAAAAAATGACGCTTTGAAACAATTTAACACTGTCTTTGGTATTGATCATGGAAAGTCTGGCTCTCTACAGAGGGATAGGTCGATTCTAGTAGTTGCTGTTCAGTATTGCTGTCTCCACTGCATGTGTATTCAGAGTTCTGCGCTGGGGTTTTTCTTCGTGATGATATCTATACTGCTAACCAGCATTCCTTTTCTTTTGGAAATGAGGAATTTAGTTGTAGTGTTTTCTCTCGCTGGCTCATGAGCTCTCATTGGTGGACTTAGTGCTTATGCAGAGAAATGATGGCTACCTTGATTCGTGTATAACATGATTGATGATCACTGCATTAGCAGTCTTGTTAGTCGAGATTTTTAGGGTGATGACTTCTAATGCGTCCGTGTTGATTTCCTTCAGTACACAAGCATATTGGAGTCTGAGCTGGTAAAGGATGGTAAAGGTAGGATGTTGGAATCTGTCTTTTGAGAGGCAGTATTTGATTGGTTAATCAGTTTAGGCTGTCTTTTGAGAGGCAGTATTTGATTGGTTGATCAGTTTAGGCTGTCTTTTGAGAGGCAGTATTTGATTGGTTGATCAGTGTAGGGTATTATGACTTTGCAGAAGGATATTCACTCTAAATGTAGTTCAGTTGAGTAGACCACATGGTCCAATATGAAGCTCCACCAACATGATCTGTCCCTAAATATATGAAAAGAAGGAAACATTTTGGCTTATTTCCGCTGTAGTTGTAAAGGAAAATGTTGAAAAATGATATTTGTCTAATTTTGCAGCATGTGTTCAGTGAAGGACGACCTGAACTTTTTGATTACTCAATACCCCTTCATCCACAAGCAGGCCACCTGTTTTGTTATGTAATCACACAGATGGTTTAACAGATATAGATGTAATTCATAATTAATATTTGACGCACAAGGTGAAAGAATGGTGAATCCTACACTCTGTGTTTCAGCTAACAAACGTTTGCTTTGCATATTCAGAAGTGTACACATTTAGAAAAAAAAAAACACAATATCCTCCTTTTTGACTATTTGATGGCTGAAGTAAGGGGCAGAGGGACATGGACTCTTAATACGGTCTTAACCACATGGACCTGAGGCTTTGCACAAAATCCTTCTGTGGTAGTAAGAATCACAACCAATCCAGGGGCGGCGAATACGTCTCTGTAAGAGCGTGGAGAGGAGGCTGTGATGCACAGAGATTAAAAGGCACAGACTGAGCGAGAATCCAGATGTTTAATCCTCTGAAATGAGGCAATAGGAGACTCTGCCAAATTTGGATAAGACAGTTCAGGGTTCGGAGGCCTGTGAACCATCTGGGCTCAGATACGTTAGACGACCGAGCAAAACGTGATGTAAGCAAAGAAACTCTGGAGGTGTTTGTCATTCTCTCTGGAGGATGAGCGTAATTACTTTGCGAATAATCATAATGTTCTGACACAGCTCATTTGATTGAAACTTCAAGTACTTGTTTCAGGTGCTTCAAGATCCTGCCAAGCAGTAGATAAGAAAACAACACAAATTTCCTTCAGAATAGTTACCTCAGTAGAAGTTGTATTCATTACTGGCTCCTGGCTGTTACCTGGTGAAGCTAGCAGGGCTTTGATACACCTGTCTTTCTGCTCTCCCCCCTGCATTGAGGCTACCCTTACATGCCCTGTGTCAGAGAACGAGACTCACAAAAATAACCTGATGGGAAGTGCTCCACTCTTAAGTGGTGAGACTGAGGCTGAGACTGAGCATCAGATGAATATTTCAATATATACTTCATAAGGGAACATGAAGGAATTGTGGGGATGAGCCCACTGACCTCAATTCACTGCTTGCATCATGAGGCCATCTGCAACATCCCTTGTAGAAAAAAAACAATCTCTATGGATTATTAGTCAGGCTGTACCAATGAATGGACAGGGTTCAATTGTGATGGTGTTGGACTCTAACCTGACTAATCTAGGTAGTGCCTGTTTACACGTGTATTTACTCTTGCATGTGTTTTCTGATTAACCTTTGAAGATATTCATGTCCGATCTATAAAACCAAAATGAGATAAGACGTGATTACTATTGTCCACTGTGATGGATATTTGTACGTGTAAATGCACCCGCTTCTGCTTCGCGTTCTTTACAAACCCATACAAAACAATCTTTGCACGCACACACACACTTACAGTATAAGTGTAGATCGCACACCCCTTCAAACACATTATGCACATGAAACAATATTTTTAATCTCACATCACAAGAGTCTCGTGGGCAAACTGCCCAGTAAAGATTCAATTCCTGGATCACAACCTTTTTTAAAGCACTGCCAATCACCTCTCTAACAAAAACATAGTTTTCGTGTGTGTACTCGTATGTTTACAGTTAGGTTAGAAGCCTCAGTCATACTGATGTGGCGAATAGAATAGAAAATATAGTTTTTTCCCCCCACACATCAATACAAAACAGTGTCATATTGTTTATCTTCTTTCTCCTCCAATCCAACCTTTTTTTTTTGTCTCTTTTCATCTGTGACTCTCATTCACTCATTCGACTGTCAAACACCCACAGTATTTTTCACCCATAGTGCAGAATCCATCCTCACATCCGCAGACACACAATTGCTTGCGCACAAACCAACACACAAAAGATTAACTTCCTCCCGACAAAACAGTTTTAGCCAGCCCTCCAGCCTGCAGTCAGATTAAGAGCAGGATTGCACATTAGATGAACCCTTTATCATTTATATAGACTTATACAATGCAGTGTCTTCAAAAACGAACACACACATCTGTCCTGCTGGTGGGACCGAACGCGCGCCCACATGCTGTACATCGAATATTTATGCTTAACGTTGTCGTGTTTATCTGGGCAAAAACTCGTGCCCGACCCATCTCCCATCCTCTGTTGAGTGTTGAAACAAGCTGGCTGCAACCTTGTATTGTATCTCCATGATGGAGAGTTCACACGATATTCAAGCCCATCCAATTTGTAGGGACTATTTTAAACACGGTGGGTTATTCGTGATAATCAAGACTCTCTCCTGTTGACAGATCTAAGCATCTTAGACATGCTGAGACTAGCAGAAGCCTCTTGGGACTATAGACTCTCCTGCATATTCACCATTTGATCATTATTTTCCAGTCACCAGACCAAGGATTTGGAAGACCAGGGTACTGGAATTAGTCTTAGCTGTGTTCTCTAACTGACCATTTATTTTCAATAAGAAACCGATTGCAGCTCTTGTCAACCCATAAAGGCAGTGGAGTTATAGCCCAGGCAACTGGCTGTAGGACTGGGGGCCCACTGTTCATGAAAATGTATCACTTAGTCATAAATCTAGCTTGGAGGAATCAGGCCTTTCTAAACAACCAGACAATAAAAAGCTAAGTTTAGAAAATGATGTGTCAAGAGACACGGTTTTGCTTTACAAAACAGCTCAGCAGGTACTTGTGTTTGGTCGCTGTCCTGTTCTATCGACGGTGCTGAGAGCTAAGTAGAATGGTGCAGAGTATTCAGCTAGTGCCTGTGTTTAAATCTGTGCAGAACTATTAATTTGTTGACTGAAATACGACTGATTTAGCCGAGAGAGGGTTCGTTTAATGTGGCTCACACACGCTTGGGGGTTTTTTTTTCCAGCCTTTTCTATTATTCATTATGTAGCCTTTAGCATGACTTAGCTTCATCCATTTCATATCTGCAGAGGAATAAACTGTGATTGCTGTTTCCCCCGGGCCGCATAACTTTTATCTTTTAAATGGGTCTTGTTCCAGCCAACGACACAGGAAAACCCTTCTGAAATCAACGCAGTGTGACAAATATGAGTTATTACAGCCCCCTTTCAGCGCAGGGTTGGTGAGGGAGGGAGAGAGGGAGGCAGGGAGGGAGGGAGGGAGGGAGGGCAGCATTGCAGAAGGGCGTTTGGAGACCTCCTCCCTGAAGGCGAGAGAGTCACGTTTTCCTCGACGTGCGAGAGGCACGTTTGAAAATTCGAGTGCGTTTCTTGAATAAGCGTGTGAGCAAGGCTCTGGTACAACCATGATGGAAAGTCATGTGAAGGTCAGGTTAGCCATTGAAGCACCATAGTTGCCTATTTCGAAGGATTATCAGATGGCATAAATGTCTTAATTAGACGCTTTAGCTCTGTGGCAGCTAATGGAAAATGTGAATCATTTAGCGTTATCGACACATTTTTTCCTCTTTCTGCCCTGTGCTTGTGCATGACGTCAGAATAACCTTGAAGTGTATGACCGCGTCATGCGTGCAAGGCTACTTACTGTCCTAAGCAAAACCGTGATTACATGGTCACGCTCGAGCCAAATGCCATTTGTTACCAGCTGTTGATGCCCTCCCCGGACTGTCGTACTTTGTCCTTCTAGGAGCGAGATTAAAAATATTGTTTCATGTGCATAATGTGTTTGAAGGGGTGTGCGATCTACACTTATACTGTAAGTGTGTGTGTGCGTGCAAAGATTGTTTTGTATGGGTTTGTAAAGAACGCGAAGCAGAAGCGGGTGCATTTACACGTACAAATATCCATCACAGTGGACAATAGTAATCACGTCTTATCTCATTTTGGTTTTATAGATCGGACATGAATATCTTCAAAGGTTAATCAGAAAACACATGCAAGAGTAAATACACGTGTAAACAGGCACTACCTAGATTAGTCAGGTTAGAGTCCAACACCATCACAATTGAACCCTGTCCATTCATTGGTACAGCCTGACTAATAATCCATAGAGATTGTTTTTTTTCTACAAGGGATGTTGCAGATGGCCTCATGATGCAAGCAGTGAATTGAGGTCAGTGGGCTCATCCCCACAATTCCTTCATGTTCCCTTATGAAGTATATATTGAAATATTCATCTGATGCTCAGTCTCAGCCTCAGTCTCACCACTTAAGAGTGGAGCACTTCCCATCAGGTTATTTTTGTGAGTCTCGTTCTCTGACACAGGGCATGTAAGGGTAGCCTCAATGCAGGGGGGAGAGCAGAAAGACAGGTGTATCAAAGCCCTGCTAGCTTCACCAGGTAACAGCCAGGAGCCAGTAATGAATACAACTTCTACTGAGGTAACTATTCTGAAGGAAATTTGTGTTGTTTTCTTATCTACTGCTTGGCAGGATCTTGAAGCACCTGAAACAAGTACTTGAAGTTTCAATCAAATGAGCTGTGTCAGAACATTATGATTATTCGCAAAGTAATTACGCTCATCCTCCAGAGAGAATGACAAACACCTCCAGAGTTTCTTTGCTTACATCACGTTTTGCTCGGTCGTCTAACGTATCTGAGCCCAGATGGTTCACAGGCCTCCGAACCCTGAACTGTCTTATCCAAATTTGGCAGAGTCTCCTATTGCCTCATTTCAGAGGATTAAACATCTGGATTCTCGCTCAGTCTGTGCCTTTTAATCTCTGTTTTGCATCACCCAGCCTCCCTCTCCCCACCTCCTTACAGGGACTATCGGCACTGGATTGAGTGGTGATTCTTACCTACACAGAAGATTTTGTGAAGTCTTCAGGTCATGTGGTTAAGACCCGTATTAAGAGTCCATGTCTTCTGTTACAGATCAAATTAGTCACAAAAATGTATGGAGCTGCTGTTCTTCTTTCCCTTTTTCCATATCATGTTGGTTTACACCTTCTGCAATATGAAACACACGCTTTGTTAGTCCTTGATACAATACAGAGCTCTGTAGGACTTCTTTCTTTCACTTGCTGTGCCCTCCCCTCCCCGTCCCCTCCCCTCTGCCCTCACCCGTCCCA
Organism: Plecoglossus altivelis; assembly: GCA_036571765.1. Lineage (NCBI taxonomy): Eukaryota > Metazoa > Chordata > Actinopteri > Osmeriformes > Plecoglossidae > Plecoglossus > Plecoglossus altivelis. Next base: position 17,670,085 of record BROE01000003.1, read on the forward strand.
AATAATTAATTATGACTTTACCCATCCATCATCCCTGTCTTAAAACCATCCTGTGCTGTCCATTACATAACAACACACAGTGGCCTGCGCTTGTTGAATGACCTGCAGTGGGTCTCTCTACCCCTGCCTCTCACGTCAACATCATACAAAGTTCCAGTACCGTCACTGAACACATGTGAAATTACGAAATATCCATTTCAACATTTGTCTGTTTACCCATCATCCTCAGCCGGACTAATAAGAAAATGTTTCCTTCTTTCCATTGATCTTCTAGCTGACAGATCTCACTGTTCCCGTCTTGTCCAGCTCCCTCACTATTTGGTCACTGCCGCTCCCCTCTGCCGTCCCCTGTGCTGGGCTCCTCATCTACCTTGTCCACTACATTCGACGGTGA
>BROE01000003.1:17670785-17860789 GCA_036571765.1 Plecoglossus altivelis
CCTCCCCTGCCCTCCCCTGCCCTCCCCTTCCATGCCTTTCCCTCTCCTCCCCTGCCCTCTCCTCCCCTTCCCTGCCCTCTCCTGGCCTCCCCTGCCCTTCCCTGCCCTCCCCTTCCATGCCATCCCCTCCCCTCCCCTGCCCTCCCCTCTCTTTCTCTGTCCTCCAGGCATGCACACGAGCATCAGTGAGATCCTGAGGGAGAAGACCCTGAAGCCGTCTCGCCGCAGCTTACCCTGTCTGGCCCCGAGTCAGACGCACCCTCTGAACCTCAACCACTTCCTGTCCGTGCCTCTGAGTCCAGAGGTCAAACACGAGGCCGTCCCTGTCTTAACCCACAGCCTCAGCCTCAGCTCCTCCTGTACTGTCCTCCCTCCCCAGACAGGTCTGTATGCCCTGCTGGTCTGTATGCCCTGCTGGTCTGTACGCTCTGCTGGTCTGTACGCTCTGCTGGTCTGTATGCCCTGCTGGTCTGTACGGTCTGCTGGTCTACATGCCCTGCTGGTCTGTACAGCCTGCTGGTCTGTACAGTCTACTGGTCTGTACAGTCTGCTGGTCTGTATGACCTGCTGGTCAGTCACTTTATCGTTTAGTCACTCTGTCAAGTACTAGTCATGTCTTGTTCGCCACAGTGTTTAGTGTTGTTAGGAGCATCTATTAACGTTTTCGTCTCTAAGGGGGTTCAGAGTTGTCAGTGCAGTTCACAGAATAAGTACTTAGTGTATCTACCTCCGTAATAATATATCATGTTAATTGACAATGATGGTGATTTACTCCACCGCTGTGTTGAGGGTGATTTTAGTTGTGTGAAGCAATAGTGGCAGTTATACACTTTGCTATGTTTCATTGATCTTTTGTAACGACTCGGTGGCATTTGAGCTTATACATCACATTGATTTGAAATGCTTACGTTTTGCCCTCAAAGATTTATATTATAGAACTTAGATTTATAATGGAGTGGATGTTAAACGTTGTGAGAAATAGGAAGAGATCCTGGGAAACTGTTAGCTAGCAGCGGCAAGTCATCACTTTGTGGCACCGCCTTTAGGGAGCACAGAAGTACACTTCACCATTTTAGTGAAATATTTAGCAGACGGAAATGTAGATACCATTTGCTTTCCAAACGAGCACGGCTGACAGTGTTCTGTCCAAGCATAATCAGTCGTTGCAAATAAGGCTAGTCACCAGGAGAGGGGGCGGGGGTACTGCTTGTCTGAAGACACTGTCGTTCCTAAAGGGAAGCTGTTTGACAACACACAAAAACAAGCATGCTCATGAATCCCATTCGATCTCAGTTAAGCTTGACACAAGGCAGTGGTTAAGTTCATCCTGAATGTGTTTTAAAGAGTTCAGCCTTCAATAGTATCACAATCTATCTGCCACAGAAACACAGTTGTGAGAAGAGATGTGGGATATTTAATCTATTAAGGGCTTATGATATAAGCTGTGATAATATACTGTACCTGCTCCAGATAGGAACAGATGCGAGAGCTCTACAATCCCCGCTAATGAAGGTGATCATTTTAATTAGTGCCGTGCTCAAAACACAGCAGCCATATTAGGCAGTGAAACGATAGACTTTTCCCATCCACCTCTCTAAGCTCCGCCTCCATCAATGACACTGTTCGTACTCCCCTGATCCTACAACCTACAGAGGATGAAAGAGCTCTCCACTGCAATCCCCTCTTTGGATTAGAGAGCAGTGATAAAGCACAAAGCCTTCAGACCATGAAAACCAGAGTCGAATGTTTTAGCTTTGGCCTGTTTCTCCCAGTCTAAAGACAAGCTAGTGACCCAAAATCAAAACTGACCTTCCCTTAACTTCAGCTGCTGTGCTGTGTCCAGTTAAACGTCTCACCTTGCTATACTCAAGTCAACCTTAGAAACCTTTACATCAGGGGTGGCCAATCCTGGTCCTCGAGAGCCACTGTCCTGAAGGTTTTCGATGTTTCCCTTGCTCCAGCACAACTGATTCTAATGAATGGGTAGTTACCAAGCTCTGTGGAAGCCTGATAAAGGCCCTTCATTAGTGTGCTGGAGCAGGGAAACATCGAAAACCTTCAGGCCAGTGGCTCTCGAAGATCAGGATTGGCTGCCCCTGCTTTACATGAACCAAGCTTGATTCTATGAGAAATCTGTTCTAGGTTGCTTAGCTCGCAGCACCATTCGGTAACAGCTGGCCGTTAATCATCCTGGGTCTTTCTTTTACAGAAACAATCAAGGACCACTATGTGGAAGAGTCGGAGACTAGTTCCTGTAAGACAAGGGCAGACGAGTCGTTTATAATACAGAAACCTGTCATCCGAGCAAAGCTAGAGGCCCGCGCTGATTCGGTTCAGGTAGCACATTCCCACACCCGTCAAACAAAATGACCCCCTTATTTTTACCCGTCTTGAAATTACTGCCATTAAACACAATGCTATTGCAGACATGAAGAGGTCACAAATTAAACAGTCTTTCCTGAAAATCTAGATCTGTTTGAAATCCATTTACTGATATGAAATCTCAAATGAAGAAACCTTGAAGCTATAAAAAACAAACAGTTGTTTTTGTTTTTGAAATGTTTCTCTGCAGAGTAAATACAAACAAGCAAACTCATCAGGGCTTGTTTTCCGGGATGGAAAGAAACGCATCGATTACATCCTGGTCTACAAGAAGTCCAGTCCTCAAGTGGAAAAGAGATGCACATTTGAGAGGAACCTCCGTGCTGAAGGGTTGATGCTAGAAAAGGAGGTATGATCAACTGAAATAGATTCTCTGGTTGAAAGGAATGTACCGGAAACGCTCTCCACAAAGCACTTCCTACCCGACTTGCTGTACTCTTTGATGGGAGGAGAAAAACCTGCTATGGAAATCCTGCATTTCCTTGTACATCTTTTTGTCAACTATCAGACACACTGGTTGCGCGAGTTTGTAATCACAAACTCCACAAGCTGTAGCCATTTGTTTCTCTGTGGGAAGAGAAAGCAAACTGGTCTATAGACTTTAGATGTTGGCTTGAGATAACCTGGTACCTCTTCTTGCTTTTGATAGCCCTCTCTGACCAACAATGACATCATGTTTGTCAAGATCCACGCTCCTTGGGACACTCTCTGCAAATACGCAGAGCAGATGAACATCCGGATGCCGTTCAGGTATGTTGGTGCTCTAGCTTGTCTGCGGCGCTGATTACCAACGAAGCTGTCAGGTCATTCTGTGAGATTTTACTCTCTTGATCTGTTTCAGAAAGAAATGTTACTTTACCGACTGGAAGAGCAAAGCTTTGAGTAGGTGAGTGGCGTTGACATCGCATTGTGAACTTCTCGGTGTTCAGCAAGAGTATTCTGTCCGATAATAAACACCTTCCATCCAGCTGAAGCTGACAATTGCATGCTGGGAGCATGGTCTGGGTGCTGAGATGGAGCCTGAAGTCTATAGGGAAAGTTAACGACAATGGATCGTCATTGTATCAACCAAGGGGACTTCCCTAGTTAAACTTTCACTTAGCTCTATCCTCCCCAAGGGAGGTTGAATTAATTCAGGATTAATCCGGTTTCGTAGAAGAATGTTGGATTTGAGCTTTTAAGCTTTATAAGTCACCCTGAAGAATTGTGTGTACAAACCAAACACTGAGAGGGGTGATAATATTGTCTACAGCAGATATTAGGATGGAGGGTTTCTGAAAGACTTGTCTCATTCCAAACATTTACGAGTGAAATCGTCAAAAACAAAACAAAAAAGAAAACGTTATTTTAATTGAACGTTCTCATACCACGGTTCTGTTTCTGTCCGCACGCAGCAGGTTGCACCAGAGATGTCGTCAGATAAGGAGCTGGCTTCCCAAAAACCCCATGAAGTTGGACAAAGAAGCTTTGCCCGACCTTGAGGACACTGACTGTTACACCGCCCCCTTCAGCAGAGCCCGCATGCACCAGTGAGTGACAGAAACACAAACAAACACAAAAATATGTCAATAATATCTTAGGATTGGGTAGCTGTCCTCAACGGCTTTGGGGTTGGGGGGGAGGAGGAGGGTTCTGGCCATCTTGAATGCTGAGTTACTTTACTTTGTGAATACACAAGAGAGCCGGGAAGTGTTTGGGCTGTTGATCAGCCAGAGGACACGCCACAAAAGAATAACGACCGAATGTAAACAGTGTTCATTTCCACGGTTCTGCAGTGTTTGGAACTTTAGCTAACGCATCTCTTAGTCTTCTGCTTCTCTCTGTTTATCCAAAGACGTGTTTATGTAGAAATCAATGTTGATTTTCCCCAGCAGTCCTAATCCCTTTTTGAAGAAGGGGGTGGGGGGGGGGAGAAGCTGTCTTTATTATTCTTGTAAACAAAGTGTGGATGCCTTTCGCCCACCAAATGAACTGTTTCATAGGTAACGAGATACTTTGAACTTGTTTCCCAGCTTCACTATCAACAACAGGCAGACATTTTTCTCCAACTCCACCAGAAGCAGGATAGTCCACCATGTTCTACAGCGTACCAAGTACGAGGACGGGAAGTCTAAGATGGGTATGAACCTGTACTGGAGCTACCTGATTCCAGTACTTCAATACATCATTATCTATGGGGGCCACAAAAAAAAGAAAAACACACAAAAAACGTTTGTGTACATTTTCAATAGTTTGGATTTTTTTCATTGCAATGGCTCATCTAGACTCTATATTCATTGTACAAAAAGGTACAATGGTACACATCTGATAAAAAATGTGAATGATAACATATGTTTTCATCCCATCAATGAATTCATCTAATATTTTCAGCATGGTGATGCATGTAAATTGTGCCTTGTCTAGATCAGAGATAACACTGCTCTGCTTTTCCTGATCTGTTGAGTGAGTCAGTCAGTCAGTCATTTCTAGACGAGGTACTAATTTCTGTCACATAGCCGTTAGTTTTCTCATTTCCATTTTCCTGCTGTCTGTCCTTCTGTCTGTCTGTCTTCCCTTGTCTACGTCCCACTATGTATATCTTGTCTTGTTACTTTACTACTAGACGTACTCAGGCCGTTGCGATGGCCTGCTTGTAAATGTCAGCTGACATCTTACAGATGTAGCTCAGTAAGAGACAGAATACTTTGTTCTTCAGATGTTCTGGTCTTGATGGCATTACTGGAATGGAGGTTTGGGAGTGGTGGTGGGAGTCCCATGTGTAAGCAGCTCATTTAAAATGTGAGCTGCTGTTGTCATTGGCACCGTCCAAACAATGACTGATCTTCTGCCTCTGCCTGTTATTTATTTATTTTTGTTGCATCGGCATTCAGAGAACCATCCCTCTATCTCTCTCCCCCTCTCTCTCTCCCCCTCTCTCTCTCGCTCTCTCTCTCCCTCTCTCTCTCCCCCTCTCTCTCTCCCTCCCCCCCTCTCTCTCTCTCCAAAACCCCAAACTGTCCATCGCATTAAAAGCCCTTGTCAGTCTGCAGCAGACATGTTTTGCTGATTAAGGTTTGGCCCAGAAGGGCCTGTGGGATTTCAACAGTAATATTTTAATACTGCTGACCTCACTTATCCACGCCAACAAATGAGATCAGATCTGGCAAAGGAGTGACAAATCCGCTTCTCTAGTGCTTGTGACCTCACAGTCGACTATTCCAATCAGAGAATCACGGTGTCCCACAGCAAGACTACGTTTAGACTGCGAACGCAGTAGTAACAAACCCGCCATCAGTGGCAGCTGCATATTGTGCAGGGAAGACAAGGCTAGATACCGCCTCTTCTCCATCTGGATATTCAGGCTTTCATCCATACGTCTCTTTGCTCATCCCAACCATATGAATATCAAGAGTCTCATCTCTTTGTTGAGTAAGCGAACTCTAACATGGAAGTTACAGTGGAAATGCCTTCTAGTATGTATGCTCATGGCTCACCCGTCTTTGCAATGTCCCTGGTGGTTGTTGATCTCTCCATGAACAAAACGGCCCACTATCAGGTTTAGACTGCTGTGCCCTACAGTAAGGCCTCTCCCACTATGTACAGCATGTCTGTGTATAGAGCATCGTTTCTAGTTACATCTCCTTCATTTTTCAACAGCTCCTCCTCTATGTTGTCTCTCTCTTCTTAATTATTATGGTCATCATGACCGGATCTTGATTGCCCAGTCTCTGAACTCCTGGGAAGGTGCGTATGTATCTGTCGGTGCCACTGGGCTGTGAACCAGTTGAAACTGGACACCATTGTTGATTCATGTTCTTGTTCTCCTCAAGTAGGTCTTGATCATGGATCATTCTACTGTAGTTGTCAGTATGATATGCAGGAACAAAATAAGCACGTAATGTATAAACACGTTTGGTTGAAATCAGCCTACTGAAGTCATTTCGACTGATAAACTTTAAAATCAAAATCTATGTTTGTGTTTACAGTGTTTGTGTGTTATGTTTGTTGTGATGTACGTTTTATTTGTCTTGAGTTCCCCACTAACTGTCTACTACATATAGTATTCACCGTTCATTTATAGAGATGTTGGTAAAAAAAACAAAATGTTGTCCAAGTTTAAACAGTGCAGACTCCTGTAATGATACAACAATGAATCGATGCAATTAGGATTTATGCCTTGCAATTAGATGATATCTTGCACACTATCCTGCCTTGTGGTCGTTCCACACTTCTAACCACTCTTGGCCAAACACAAGCACAAGACACAATTATCTAGAACAAGCGGCTAATCAAACTTCTGCTGTCTCAGGGGTTCCACACGATCCAATCCTCAAACTTAGACGAGCTCTGTTACATAAAGCAGCATATTATAATCACAGTTGAGGGAATGGATTTAAATAGACCTCCAGTGGGGGGGCCTCTGTCAATTATACGAACTGACGCCTCTGTCGATTTATGAATGTTGTCAAATGATAACGAGTAGGAATATTGCTGTTGGTGATGTTCTAGTAGTCTTCTGGTTTTCAGGTTGGTTTGGTTTAGTGTGTGATGGATTTGTTTCTATCAGGTATCAATCGACTGCTGGGCAATGGCACATACGAAGCTGCTTTTCCCCCGCATGAGGTACAGTTTATGAACATAACACGTGTTCAAGGTTAGGAAACTGGACTTGTGGAGTCCGTGCATCATTCACTGATGACCCTGCTGGTTTATGACCTGTGATTTTCAGGGCGGTTACAAAAGCAAACATCCAATTAAGACCCATGGAGCTCAGAACCACCGTCATCTGCTGTATGAGAGGTGGGCTCGCTGGGGGATCTGGTACAAGTACCAGCCTCTGGACCTCATAAGGTAACCAGCCGTGATCTGCAGTCCCACACCAGCTCCTCCTCTCGCTATCTCACTGTTTTGTGCTCTCTGCTCGTTCTCTGCTCGCCAGAGAACCTTTCCCAAGAGTCACATAAGTGTCTGTTTTGACCAATGTCTGGATAAAAGTCTAATTGAAAAGTCAGCCTGTCTTGTGGGCAGGTTTTGTTGCTATAGCGATCTGTCTTTTTGTTCTTTATCCTCCTGACAGGAGGTACTTTGGAGAGAAGATAGGCCTGTATTTCGCCTGGCTGGGCTGGTACACCGGCATGCTGATTCCTGCAGCTCTGGTCGGTCTCTTTGTCTTCCTCTATGGCCTCTTCACCATGGATACCAGCCAAGTCAGGTCAGGTCAGACACCCCAGAGCAGGGACTCACGTACAGACCCCTAGAATCCCCCACGATCCACACCATTACTCCTACGTATTTTTTTGGGCGCCTTGTCCAAAGTGTTGCCATTTGATTGGCTGTCTCGTAACCGTGGAGTTACGTCTTCCATGTTCTCCTGGGTTCTGTTTTTTTCAGTAAGGAGATCTGTGAGGACAACATCACGATCATGTGCCCCATGTGTGAGGAGAACTGCCCTCCGTGGAGACTGAACGATAGTTGTGTCTATGCAAAGGTCAGTTCATTCATCGCTACATGAACTTCATTTCAGAGTGCAGTGCTAATTACTTTTAGGTCAATGATAGTCATTAACGGTCTGTGTAAGTTGCACAACAGCTCTGCTCTCTACAGTAGTCATTAATATTGTACAATTGAGATGGTACATCGTGTGTGTTTTGTGTTTTTTTTTCAGGTGACCTATCTTTTTGACAATGGGGGAACTGTGTTTTTCGCTATATTCATGGCTATATGGGGTAAGTGAATGCAGTCTTTTGGTTTGAAGTTATCTTTGTGCAAATAGACATGCAGGATTCTTTTCCCCACGGTGAACAGCTTTCAAAGAAACATTCGTAATCACCTGAGAATAAGTTGTCAATATACCATTGAACAGGCAATTAGGTGACTAATAGATCAGTATAGGAAAGCCTTGAGTTAAATCTCGACCCAATTAAACCTACATATAATTAGCTGTGTGGTGAAGCGCCTTCTCTGGGTAGGGAGGCAAGCTGGCCTATGTTCCCAGCTCACATCACACTGCAGCGTGGTGATATTCTGCTGTGGATGCTGATCCTGGTGCACCTGGTCCCAAAGCAAGTGCACGTAGCTCTCCATAGAGCCCACAGTACGATGCTGTACACGACCTGGATCTGCATGTCAAACAGATAAGATGAACGATCCTGACTGCTACAGCAGTGGTCTGGTCTGTCCTGTCTTCTGCTTGGGCTAAATGGAGGTCACGGGGAGGTCTGGTGAGCAATGGTAGTGGACCAGGGAGGGACTGAAAGGACTGACTGCCGTGAGTATGGAGTCCAGCTCTGAGATTTTTTGGGGGCAGTGTAGATGAGACTGCACCACTGCACCACTGAGTGCACTCCCGGACTGGTGTGTGTGTGTGTGTGTGTGTGTGTGAGAGAGAGAGAAGAGGATGAGAAATGGAGGGTGGGGGGGAGAAAAAAAAAACGGTTAGCCCAAGGGACAGAACGCAGGCATCTGAAAAGACTGATTTACTTACCCTGCTACTTCAGACAAAAGTGGGTCGAGCTATATTAAACTTCGTCTTCAACAGCGAGCAGAGTTGAATAGACTTAAAGGGTGCTGCTTAGTTCTGTGTACTTTCTGGATGAAAACATCCATTGGTGGGTCTCAATCTTATGTACAGCTGTGGTCGCATATGTCAGTCTGCACCAGAAACAAAGGGTACAGTACAACAGTCACTCTACATCGCTCTGAAACACATTAGCGGGTTAAAAAAGCCATGTTTCAGGAAAATGTATTCAATCTTTGCGGTGTCGACATGATCAATACCGTGATTGATTCTTGCTTTACGTTCTTTCCCTGTGGGAATCTCCCAGCCACTGTGTTCCTGGAGTTCTGGAAGAGGAGGAGAGCTGAGCTGACATACGATTGGGACCTTATCGATTGGGAGGAAGAAGAGGTCAGTTGATCGTACGCCCTAATCGATGTACAACCGAGGGGGGGTTACAATTTCTAACTCTGCTGTGATTCACAGCTTGGTGGGTTGAAAGAGACATATACAGGTTGTGTTATAACAGGATGCATGGTGTTCTGTGTGTCTCAGGAGGAGTTGAGGCCCCAGTTTGAAGCCAAGTACTCCGGGGTGGAGAGAGTGAACCCCATATCCGGCAAGGCTGAGCCCTTCCAGCCTTTCACAGACAAACTCAGCAGGCTCATGGTGTCTGTGTCTGGAATCTTCTTCATGGTAAAACCCTCTGGCCTCATGAATTATCCAACTGTCTGCCACCACGACCTGACTAGGTTCAGGATGAGCTTTTTCTCCGTGAATCTTCTTCTTAACGTTGGTCTGTCAGTGGGACTCTGGTAGCCACACAGCTCCCCCTGCTGTTGATGGTTGTGTATTTCGCAGCGTGCTGAAAACGTTTGACTCGGCCACCCACTGTATTTCCCCATTCGGTCTCGTTAGAGAGCATCGCATGAGATAGAAACCCTTAACCAACACCCTGAGATGATGTTTCAACTAGACGTTCATTAGCTCCACTGAAGATTTAAACGACTGTCTGTTTTTCAGTCTTGTTTTATTTTGTACTCCTCCTCTTTTCTCTTCCCTGCTTCCAGATTTCCCTTGTTTTGACAGCTGTGTTTGCCGTGGTGGTTTTCCGACTCATTGCCATGGAGAAGTTTGCGTCGTTCGACTGGGAGTTTGTGAAGAAGAACTGGCAGTTTGCCACTTCTGGCACTGGCGTTTGCATCAACTTCATGATCATCATGTCTCTGAATGTGGTGGGTGTTTTGTCTCGCCCATATTTGAGTTTCTTAACCCTCGTACTCTTCACATTCTGCACCTCCCCCTGTCCTAAGGGTTAAAAAGACCCCACCTTCAACCCTGAATGAAGGGTTCAGGTTATATACATTTTTACCCTATACCCTGTTGGGCACTGAAGTGTACAGCCATGCTGCACATGAATCGAAAGGTTTGGTTTAGTCTCAGTTCAATCAAGCACATACAATCTAAATGTCTCATGTGGGTGTGCGTGTATGCATTAAACATGGTTTGGGGTCATTCTGGCCCCCCGAAGAGAACACTAGGGTTACAAAACAAGCGCTTCTTAAAGCAGACAGAAGGGCGGTTGTCATGATCGCCAGATACGTTGTCAGACGTTAGTTTGGAGACGTTCATCATGGAGGATGTCGGTTGATGTCATTTCCTCATTCGTAGTTGATGGACGTTACGATTTTTTTCTCTCGTCAGGTTTATGAGAAGGTGGCTTATCTGCTTACTAATTTGGGTAAGTGTTACCCACCATGCTGTATAAGATTCACCGTGACATGTCGCAGGTTTGACAGACACCCCCTCTATCACCCTGTCTTCCCCACAGAGCACCCACGCACAGAATCAGAATGGGAGAACAGTTTTGCTCTCAAGATGTTCCTCTTCCAGTTCGTCAATTTGAACAGCTCCACATTCTACATTGCTTTTTTCCTCGGAAGGTAGGCGACTCAAACTCCAAGGTTCACATCCCCAGTAAATGTAGCTGGAGTATTTATGAGCTACAGGCTTCAGGAAATTGAATTTCCTTTGGAGTTTGGCAGTGTGTCTTCCTCTCTCCCCTGTTCAGTTTTCTAGTCTTTTCTTCCCTGACATCCTTAATGTTATTACTTCTCTGCATAGTAGATGTAATCAGCAACTCGACATCAGGCCACTGTCTTTCTCCTCTCCCCACCCAACAGTCATTACGGTTTGAACAATTGAATTTGTAAGCTAATGTTGTCCATTTCAATACGTTCAGGTTTGCTGGCAGGCCTGGGAAATACAATAAACTATTTAACAGGTGGAGACTGGAGGAGGTGAGTACTATTGCAAAGTCATTTAACCAGGTTTATTATTTCAATGCTGAAGGAGTTGGTGATTGCCTTCTATTTGGGCAGAGATTTTCGAATATCGAACAGTTTATTCATATATGTGATCATTGCCATGATTGCTGAATTCACACCAAATGAGAGCCATTTATCTCCCTTATAATAAATCTTATCTGCGATATTGTTCAGAATAATATATTCAGTAAATCTCTATTGCTCATAGGAAATTGACTACTGGTTTTCCAGCATAATATTACAGCATGAATACACTTTATAGTTTTTTTTAATCAATTTTAATCTGCTACCAGTGTCACCCCAGTGGATGTTTGATCGACTTGTGCTTGCAAATGGGAGTCATTATGGTTCTGAAGCAGATCTGGAACAACTTTATGGAGTTGGGTTATCCGTGAGTACTGATCTTCCATAAACAGTTGGCTGTTTGAATGTCTGCCTGACAAAACCGTCAGAGTTGAAAATGCGGCTTGGCTGCTAAAATCTCATTTTCATGTCGGACCTGTCAATTATTTGAGTTAATGATTGACATTATTTCACGATTTTGTCATCTCTTGGCAGTTTTATGAGGTGCATACTGAGATAGCAATTAAATAGATTTACAGTATTTTTTATTCCCACATGAAATATCTTTTCTTGTGCGGAAACTAATCAAATCCTTTTTAGTGCGCTCAGTTTAACGTTCCCGCCGTGCTTTGTTAGAGATAATTGGTTTGAGTTGACTGCCGCCGTTCTCCTGGCTGTTCAGTTTGCTGCAGAACTGGTGGTCTCGCCGGAAGATGAAGAAAGGAGGGCAGAATGTCGAGAACAAAGTCCAGCTTCCACAATGGGACAAAGACTGGAACTTGCAACCAATGAACGCCCACGGTCTCGTTGATGAATACCTAGAAATGGGTACGCCCCTCTTTTTTTTTCTTCTTCTTCTTTTCCTCTTTTTTTCCCCAAGCCTGATCTTTTGACCTTTTCCTTGTTCGTGTGACTTGGTAAATGGAGTTGTTACAGTCGTATGTGTAACATGGATATGTGGATTGGTATCGGAGCTGCGTTCAGTCCAGTTCACACCTTCCTCAAACCCCTCTTCTTCTCTCCTCAGTTCTGCAGTTTGGCTTCACCACCATCTTCGTGGCGGCTTTCCCTTTGGCTCCTCTCCTGGCTTTACTTAACAACATCATCGAGATCCGCCTGGACGCCTACAAATTCGTCACTCAGTGGAGGAGACCTATGCCGGCCCGAGCCACAGACATAGGTCAGCTGGCGTCTCTCTGAAACCACCTGCCACTCTCCCTGAGAGAGACCAGTTTTCTAGTCTTCACACCCACCGCCTCAATCGATTTCAATCCCTCTTCACAGCGGGTGGTGTGTGTGGGCCGCTCTCTCGTTTTGCTTACTCGCGCGTCGGTTAAAGCTACCTGGAGCTTAATGTTCTGAGCAAGCTCTCTGTCTTGCTGTGCAGGCATCTGGCATGGTATACTGGAGGGCATTGGTGTGCTGGCAGTCATCACGAATGCCTTTGTCATTGCCATCACCTCCGATTACATCCCCCGATTCGTCTACGCCTTCAAATACGGGCCTTGCGTAGACAAGGGCTACCGTCATGAAAGGTACATCCGCCTCTGTTCATCCGAACAGGAAGTCGTCTTCTGTTTGTGCGTGTGTCTTAACAGAAACGTAAACCTTTTTTTTATTTACACGTTGCAAAGGGTGTTTTCCAACTGGTTACAAAGCTCTTGTATCCTCTCAGGTGCCTACGAGGCTACATGAACAGCAGCCTGTCGGTGTTCGATATGGGGGAACCTAAGAACGGCAGCCAGGTGCAGAGCAGGTTCTGCAGGTACAGAGACTATCGGGCTCCTCCTTGGAGCCCAGTACCCTACGACTTCACTCTGCAGTTCTGGCATGTCCTGGCCGCCAGACTAGCCTTCATCATCGTCTTTGAGGTCAGTGGAAAGATCCCCTCCGCTCCTCCTCTCTCTTCATCCATATTTCTTATGATCTCTCTTTCAGGTAATGCATGCAGATATACTTACTCACTTTGACAGAAAGTCAGCGTAAAATTTAATATAAACCTAGTTTATTTCTTTAGTTTTTTACATCGTTGTTTGTAGTCCATCACTTCACACCAAAACTAAAATGCAGAATTGAAAGGATTATATTCATTGACAACGTTTAAATTGCGCCCTCAGCACCTGGTGTATGGCATCAAGTCCTTCATTGCATACCTGATCCCAGACATGCCCAAGGGCCTGAGTGAGCGCATGCGTCGTGAGAAGTATCTGATGCAGGAGATGATGTACGAGGCAGAGCTGGAACACCTGCAGAAGGAGAGGAAGAAGAATGGCAAGCGTTATCACCACGAGTGGCCTTAGCTTGACCTCCATCCACACGCACACACACACACACACTCACACACACACACACACACACACTCACCTTCTTCACACATAGGCACAGACACACCTTCCTCACACACACACACACACACACACACACACACACACACATACATACATATACCCCCCTTCACAGGCGACCCACAAGCAACCCTCTTAGTATTTAAGCCTCTGGCTTCACTGGACTGAGTCTGCACACCAAAGAGGCCTGAGTCCCCCCCCCCTCCTCCTCCTCTGTCCAGAGTGTCGGTGCTTTGTCTTGGTTCTAAGCACCACCTTCCCCCCTCTTCTCTTTCCCCTCTTCTCACTTCCACCCTCCTCTCTCCCCCCCTCCTCACTTCTCCTGTCTTCTCTTTCCCCCCTCCTCTCTCCCGTCCTCTCTTTATTCCCTCTCCTCTCTTCCCCCCTCCTCTCTCTCTTCCACCCTCCTCTCTTCACCCCTCCCCTCTTTATTCCCCTCCTCTCTTTCTTCTCCCCTCCTCTATCTTTCCCTCCACTATCTTTCCCTCTCCTCTCTCCCCCCCTCCTCTCTCTCTTCCACCCTCCTCTCTCCCCCCCTCCTCTCTTCCCCTTCTCTCTTTATTCCCCTCCTTCAGCTTCATCCAGCAAGTTGCCCTTGGCTTTGCACCGTGTCATGGCTTAGAAGGGGGAGTCCTGTGCAATTGTAATGTTTACTATGCAGATCAAGGGCTGCACCACATCGCCACTGCTCTCTGCTCACTCTCACAGCGTGCTCTCTCTTTCTGTCTCTCTTTCTGTCTCTCTCTCTGTCTCTGCTTTTCTCTCTCTGTGGCAGCTAGCACCATGCTGTAACAGATCGGTCTAGAACTGCTCACAACATGGCTGTTGTATGTCTCCATGGACATCATAATGGTCACGGCCCGTGTGGCATCATAATGGTCCCGGCCCGTGTGACATCATAATGGACACAGCCCGTGTGACATCATAGTGGTCACGGCCCATGTGACAGTTCGCTAGTGTGGCACGTAGTGGTTCTTGTTGCAAAAGTGATTCTGGTGATGTGGCTACCAAAAATAATGGACAATGTTTATGCAAAATAACTGTATGTTGCCCTCAAAGCATGCTAGTTTATATTCACATTGGTTCATTTGTCAACAGCTAATAAAATACTTAAAAGATATTAACACAAATCTTTGCTAAAGGTTTCTCTATAAAATCATGTAAAATGCATGGAAATATTGTTTTGTATTTTTGATAGACAAAGCCCCTGTCTAGATGCCTGATTCTCATACATTTTTATTCAGTGTGAGCTGTGTTAGAGTTTATTTGTAATATTTATTCAAAATTGCTGACCTTGACTGTGTCCTAGGTTGGTATATCTAGTACATAAATATATGTAAATCTAGTGTGATTTGATTGTGCCTAACTGTTTTGCAAACAACAAAATGTGTGTCACCAACATCACATGTGCCTGTTTGTGCTGCAAGTCGAGTAATCGCTCTCTTCCTCTAGCTTACAAGAATCTCTGAATTATCAACATGGACTGCTGTAAAAATGTGAAAAATATAGCCCACCGCTGTTGCTTGTGCACCAGCCTGAGGTGGTGACTTAGCTCATTCAAAATCAGACAAGCACAGTCACCTGCAGGGGTAAATCTGTTCTTCCATGCCTAAGGTCTGTTTCTCATTTGCTACTGGAGGCAGGGAGGTGTGGCTGACTCTGAGAAAAATTAGACATACCTGTGGCTTGGATGTTATGTCTAGGTGGAACCAAAGCCTATGTTTTCACATTCTCCAGACTCTAGATCACTCAAAAGCATTCAATGTTTTTTTGTAATTGACCTCCGATGTTCATTCCTTTCCTTTCCATTTCTTTGCTAGTCTCCCCCTCGAGACAGAAATCAAATAGCCTTTTTATTTAGACACATGGCCATGCTACTACTGTCCTTTATTGCTCTCTGTGGCGATGCCATGGAGCTAGATAAGCAAGGTTATCCCTGAGGTAGCCCATGGGAACACACGAGGAAGCATGGAAGCGAATGTATCAGACAAAACTCCAACATTCTGCTACTGTATATTTTCGATGTATAGCGTTTTTGAATTGATATGTATAAATGACATACAGATTAGAATTTAGATCATGGAATTTTAAACCAACTTTTTTTTGTTTTTTTTACTTTTTCTCAAGGATTTGGCTACCGAAGACGTTCAATTAATTCCATGACTTCTTGAATTTGCACAATATGTATGCAGGTTCCAGAAGTTATATAATGTATGGAGTGTAGAATACTAGCAGATGAAAGGTGTGGAATACTTTAATTAGGACATTCTGTTGCAATACTTGTTATTGCTGTACATATCTCTTTTATGTTCAAGAGTAAACATTTTCTGTTTTTCTTTACAAGCTGTGTGTATGTGTGTGCTCTGGGAACTTCTTTTGATGTGTGTGTGTGTGTGTGTGTGTGTGTGTTTACACTATTTTTGTGATTTGCTTCTTGTGTGTAATTGTTTTGTTGGGATGCTGAATTTAGCCAGCATGTCTTCACCTCTCCTTAAAAGCAAGTAAGGTCATGTAACTTCCGCTTTCCTCAGGTGTCCTCTGAATGTTTGCAGGTGATCCATCATTTATTCATTTTAAAGTAGTTACGATCCAAGTATTCTGCTCTTGAAAATATATACAGTTAACAGTTTGGGGTTTTTGTTTGTTTTTTCGCATTCGCATGACTAAAAACCATCACATAAGTCTAACGAATGAGAATTTTAGAAGCATGATTTGTTTTCTAGAATCATCTGGAAATAAACCAGATCAAAATTGATGGTATGATCTTCATAGAATAAGATATTTTGGCATATGTTGTAAAAATACATCATTTTCTTTGGCATTGAACATACATCATGACAACTTTTAAGAACAGATTGTTCAAAGGCTTTTACCAATAGCATAAAGAAACCAGTCATTTGCCTAAAGCTTCAATAAGTAACATTAGAAATTTAAATATGAGATAGAACATACCTGTTGTTAATAAACAGAACAAGACAGCTCTACACACACTAAGGGTCTCCAATCCTGGAAAGATACCTTATTGTAGATTTCACTCCAAACCTCAACAAACATACCTGGTGCTAGGATTTGCTCATTTATTCCAATAACTGATGCATTAAGTCAACTGAAGCTTAAATCCTTGCAGGAATGTTTGGAGATCCCAGCGTGACATATTTCTATTGCTAATTCAGTTTATACATATACAATGAACTGAGGAATGTTTAGAATCATCCTCTCTGTGATGTAATTAATGGAGATCTATGCATGTTGTCAAACCATAACTTTGTATGACTTGGATAGTGTCCAACTCAAATGCTTCAATTCATTAAGATACTTTTTACCTTGAGCCTGCATGGCGTGTGCAGAGCTTAACTCTGTGAAGTTAACAGCAAAACGCATCTTCAATCGGTTCAAATGACTTGTTTCTTATGTCAGTTATGAATATGATGGTTGTTTATTTAATGGCTGATTGGAAACATCTCCCTTGTCCTACTGTATATTCAAGTTTCAAATACTGATATTTAAGAGAACCATTTAGTTTAATGTGTCTGCTAAGTGTTCTACAAATAGAGGGTTTGGCTTTGCTTTAGGAACACAGCAAATGTTTTGAGGGGCATTATGTGAAACTAAAATCTTGATAACATCATTAATTTGGGGGATTTTGAAGTCACTTTCAGCACAAAAACAGTTCGAAATCTCTGTCTTTGTTGGTGGGAGAAGCTACTTATTAGATCATTTTGGCAGCTGTATATTTTTCATTTTATATCAGAGATTGACTATAGATATTGAAGAAGGATTCAGATGCATTAGCAGAGGTGAAGTAACATGAATTATTGTCCCTGTACTCTTTGGAGATATAAAAAAAATGAACAGCACATGTAAGTGATTAAGTACAATAAAACAAGAGCTGGCTATGGAAACTGTGAGTGAGGGGAGGATATTGTATTCAGTGGAAAAGTAATGACCTTGCCCTTTATGAGAAGACAGACACACTGGAGATCTCCTGTCATACTGGACACCGTTAACGTGACAGAATTCCCAGTATAGTCAGTGAACTTTATGTTGGGATGTCATTGGTTGTGTACCAATTAATGGTCATTGTTTACTTCATCCCTGTTTACATGTAAAAACATACAAATAAAAAAAAAAGATGTAACATAATAAAATAATTTGAATATCACTCTTTTCTGTAATAAATTATGGATTGTATCTTTTAAACCAAATACTCTGGCTGTCCTTTTTATTATATAAACAATAGGTCATCTCTACCAGTTCTGTTCATTGAGTGTGACATATACTCCAAACACTGCATTTGAGACCCATAGATGATATTGCATTCAGAAAGCCTGAGAGTCTTCGTTGAAGCCAGCGTTTGTGTACGATTTCTCCGTAAGATCGTAATTGTTTGCTGTAGGCTTTTTTCTTTTGAACGCTTTTTTGCCTTTTTCCTCGCGCTCGCAGTATCCCTCCCACATCCCGTCTGGGCTATCCGAATCCTGAGAAAACACAAAAGAAGTGTTCATTGTGTTCACCTGATATGACATGACCACATGTAGTCGTGGTTAACCCTGGCCCCACTCACCTGTTTGTCCTGGTCATGGCCGACACCGCACCAACACATTCTCTTGTACTTTTCGGACCAGAAGCAGCAGAGATTACACACTGGTCGTATTAAAAGTGGTTTCACATCCTCAGCCTTGGTAGATCCTGCCAGAGAACGATTGAATCTGACATCAAGACAACTGCAAAGTTTCCACTTGGTTAGCGTATTTTTCAAAAGGCCAATTGTTGATGACGCAGCCTCAAATGCCTCAACACTTACTCTCTTGGTTATGTAATGATCTAAAAGCCTTTTTTTTTTGAGCTGGTTTCTAAAGCTTCTTTTGAAAATCAAAGGGCAAGGCCTGGACTATGGACAGCAGCAGCTCCACTTGCAACCACAACGTTTTCACACAGCCAATAGGATGTCACTACTGAATGTGCTGTAACCATGGATGTGGGTGTTTTTCCATCACATTGAAGAGGTACAGGAATTGATCCCTGGACCCTTTGAGTATAACTGAGTAATGTGCTGTCTCCCCTATTGCACATAAACAGTACCTGTAAAGTAGGTGATTATCAGGCCTGCTATAATGGTGGCTATAAATCCCACTGCACTGTAGTACAAATAGGACATGGAGTACCAGGAATCAGCCATAGGTGATCTGGGGATGACAAAGGCGATACGCTGGCATCCATCGTGTGTTTTTTAAAAGACATTCATGTGACTGTTGTCAAGGAAATGCATGGTTGTAAAGACACACTGGTTCTACTGCACTCCACCTTGGCGAGAGAGGATGGGAGTCCAGCGAGAGAGGAGTTGGAGTGGCAGCCATGACTGAGACGTTGGCCTGCTGGCACGCTGATGTGCTGAGGTCCAGAGGCCTGGTGTTGTTGCTGTGGGCTGGATAGAGAAACCCTCCCACGCCGGCCCAGAACGACAGAGCAATGCCCACCATCAACCCACCAGCAGCGCCCTACAGCCATGGACATACCGCAGGGATGGAGGGTGAAGTCAAGGGCGTCTATATATCAAATGGGACTTGAGGGCAGAGTGTGCATTTGTGTTGTGAATTTACGTTTCAAAGCACTGACCTTTGAACTGGTCCAGGGAAAGACTATTCCCAAAGAGAAAAGGCCAAGCATTGGGCCTCCACACATTCCATGAATACTTAGGGCGGCCTGGCCATCAGGAGTGTAGCACACACACACAAACACACACACATATACACCCACACACACACATACACACACACACACACAAACACACCCACACACATACACACATCAGAAGAAGTTCCCAGAGCAAGAGTCCATTCCAAAACACATTCCAAACTTTTACCTGCACGATTCCTCCCATGTAGGAAGCAGCAACAGCCATGGAAGTGCACACAGCACCAAACAGAACACCTATAAGAGAGGAGAACAACTCAGAACGGTCCCTTTCTATGAAGGGGGAAAAAACCCTGCTGGCCTTAGCGTAGCTGTCAACTTCGTGTTCGTGCATGATCAAAATCTCATCAAATTATTTATTTACATATGGCCTTCCTATTCATATACAAGATAAAGGCATATTTACACAATCCTTTAGTGATCCAGGCACTGGCAGAGTTGGAAAGATTTTTACAGCTCTGCTTCACAAAGTCCTCGTACGTCACAGTTGCCAGAGCGTTGATGCTGGCTGCCACAGTGCTGCAAGGACAAACGGTTCGGGGGAGAGAGAGAAACTCTGAAATCACATTTCACATCTTGCAATGAATGCTTTCTTCACGGAAAACCTCAAACGTTTTGTTTTTGTTTTTTGTAACAAACTGAAAGACGGCTCCTATTTGAAATGTGTACGCGTGTAACCTTAGAGTTCCGCTGAAAGCACAGGCCACAAAAAGTCCGGGAAGGCCTGGCAGTTCTCCCAAAATATCCATGACAAAGTACGGCATGAGCTGTCGGAAGAAATACACCCTAATTAGCAATGCATGGTGCGGGTTGGAACGACCGAAACTTGAGATCCACACTAACCTGGTCGGGGGCGGTAACGAATCTGGCTGTCCACGGATCGCAGTCAGCGTAGAATGCATACATGATGAGGCCAGACAACACCGCACACACCAGGATGACCAGCAGGCCCAAGAGGTTGAGGTAGAGAGCTCTGAAAAGAGCGCGTGGATGCTGAAGTTTACCTGCTGTTCTTTTCAGATTCGCAGCACGGAGA
Source organism: Plecoglossus altivelis (assembly GCA_036571765.1). NCBI lineage: Eukaryota > Metazoa > Chordata > Actinopteri > Osmeriformes > Plecoglossidae > Plecoglossus > Plecoglossus altivelis. Next base: position 17,691,108 of record BROE01000003.1, read on the forward strand.
ATCGTGCTGAATCTGGCCCAAACTATTTTGTTTTAGAGCAGAAAATGGGGCTTCTGTGGGGTTGAAGATGGACTAAAAGACCGTCAGATATTGTTTATCGACTCACAGTGCCATGGAAAAAGTTAATGCTTACAGTCGGGCATGGGTTTCAGTCTTGCAAGAAATACACCTCTGTATCGTAGACTGGTTAACCCCGTAGATGCCAAGCCAAGTAAACGTCCCTCCAATGGTGATCGTCCAAAATGTGTGTCGTCTTAGAGGGTCAGGGTCAAAGCTGAAGACAAATTTTTTGGGGACTTTAGTTAAACATACTATGAAGAAAGCAATGAATATCAAATGGCCAATCTAATTTTAATTGATTTAGCTATCCAGAGAATTGTATGTGTGTGACCATTTTCATGAACTCACTCAAACACAAAGAGCCTGTCGCTTTTCCGCGCTGCCTCCCATACAGACCCAAGCCCACCTGCCTTCAGACTTCCCTGGATCAGCACAGTCAGGAAGCCCACCACCATCACCACCATCTGAAAGGCATCTGTCCACACAACCGCTTTCAGGCCTCCCTGAACACACGCCAGCAGGTACACACACGCACACACATACAGTGAGTTTGCACACAACAGACAACGAGCAGACCCACTATTGCTTGACCCTTCCCATGGGACTTCATCTCTAACCTGGTTTGCTACTTAAAATATATTAAAGGTCCAGTTACACATTCAGAGTTGATGTTGCGTGTGTTTATGAGCCACACCAATACAAACAGAGTTTGTGTGAATGAATTCCAGTTGAAGAGTTGTCTGTGTCTGGTAACCCAACTCACCAAGGTGCAGTAGAACGAACACACGATGCCCGTGGCAAATATCGAACCCCAAAGATTGAAGCCAGTCACTGCAGAGAGATTGAAAGTCGTAACAGTTCGCCAAATATGTTTGGTTCAGTGGATTTATGTGAAGTTTGATCTATAACTGACCTTGATTCAGGGCAAGCGCAGGAGCATACACCACAACCCCGGTGTATAAAATCTGAAATATTACCAAGACCATTTTACAAACGTAGACATCATAAAGTGCTCTTCATCTATCCACGCAGTCTTTCTGAAATGCTTGATGACACGTCATCGCTGTGTTTATGCCCCTGGTTGGGTCTTACCGTTTGCACAATGTATATAAGAGTGGCAGCCAGACGAACCCCCCGGCAGAAACGCATCTCTAGATACTAGAGGGAACAGGACGATAACAGTTTCATGTTGGCTCTGCTCTCCTTGGCACAGTATGAAATGTGTTTTTGATTAATATCGCTGGAGAGGTTGAACCCATATCCTACACCTCCGTGAGATTATGTCACGATGTCAAGACAAGATTGCAGACTAACTTTACTTTCACGTCGACGCTTTTGAAATGATTGAAGTTTGCATTTCTACCTCACCTCTCGACTCCCTTGGCAGGTAGGCCTCGAAAGCGAGGCATGCAAGACAGACTGTGCATGTTCTCATGAAGTGCACACCTACCTCGTAAGTACTAGTGATCCCTGATCTGTAAAACACAGGTACAAACAGTTCTGCTGTAGCCAGCACCACCAAGGTGTAAGCCACACCAAAGAGCACGAACGAAGCCCCAAACCGGTAGACGTCCGAGGGAGCTCCCAGGACTGTGACAGCAGACATGAAGCTGGCAGTGAGGGACAGGGCCACGGGGCCACATGTCATCTGTCGGCCCCCCACCAGGAAGTCTCCAGAAGAGGCCTTGTTTCTCTCCTTCACAGCGAAGAAGACCCCTATTCCAGAGGAGACCACAAACAGACAGGCAAACACGACGTAGTCCCATGATTGGAAGGTTCCCACTCCAGGAGAATGGAACATGGTGGTGGTTTGATGCTTTCTGTTCAGCCAGTTGCTCTGCTTCTTGCGTCTGCTAAAGAATGTGTTCATTTACTGAATTATTTAAAGTGTTCAACGAGAGTTGATGATTTAGGGAGCTGCCCATTATTAGATTGAAACAGAGTGAGATTTTGCTGATTAAGGATGTGACAGTGATTACTCATCCAAAGCCACATTAAGCATTAACTTGAGCATAAAATCATGTCATTCTTTTTGACTGACGGTTGTAACAATTTTAATGAATAAAAATGTAAGTTGCAAAGAGTATTACTTCATAGCTTGTAACCGAAAGGACAATTGATTAAAGTAGAGCCATAAATTATGTTTTTTTATGGTTTCCTAAGCCTTACTGTCACACACACAATCAATCATTAATGTTTTGTGTGTACAGCTTTGTCCTAATGTGTGAAACTGACTCTCCAGTAAGATATTATATAGAGTACAGGTGGTGAAACTGCTGACAGGTAAAACAAAATGTCTGATAACAGTGTATTCAGAGTACTCGCTAGTCATTGGAAGTGTATACTAATTAAACCAGTAGTGAAGCACAAATAGCAAATAAATCGAATACATTTTTAATGATAACAAGACAGTCTATCTACTTTTGGTGTCACACAACCAGATGTACTTTACATGTGAGTATAGGCTTCCAGTAGTCTGTGCCTACTGGCAACAGATGGGCTACAGGCTACAATACAGTGGTTGGTCTGTGTTAACACTTCTAATTCGGGTTGTCTGTGCCTTTTAGGTGAGGTGGGACTGTAATTTGAGTCGGAATGTACGCGATGCACTGTCAGAGCCGTTTTTATGCCAGAGACAGCAGACAGCAGACAACCCAAGTCGCTCTAAGCCCATTGAGTAGTTGACATGGATTTCACACGTATAGTGCTATTTATTTTAACGACGCTGCCACTTTCTTTTGCAGTTTATAGGGGGCCCTTACATCCAGAAATGTCAAATGGCACTTTTCATCACTTTTTTGTACCGGACGGCGACTATGAGGAGAATGACGACCCGGAGTCATGTCAAATGCTCTTTAAATTCATTGACCGGCGCGCGTGCGGAACAGATGAGAACAGCGATTCTGTTGTACGTGACGATTTTTTTATTGTGAAGCATCAAGTTGAAGCTGCAGCCAGGTTGTTGGAAGGCATCAGCAGAACGATATCTTACGACTTGGACGGAAAGGAAAGCTATGGGAAATTTCTTTCTCAGGAGATATCACAGATTGGTGAGGCTTTTACAAGTGTGGAGAAATCACTCTTAGAGTTAGAAGTTAAATTCAAACAAAGTCAAGACAACGACCTTGAAGAGGAGCAACAACTAATTGGCAATGTTTTGAAGCCAGTCAATGCCGTTAAAGACAGTCTCAGGGACACAATGGACATTTCTGTGGGACTAACAGGTAAACATGAGCTGCTCTCTCTCGTTCTCAAAAGCCATGGCACGAGACTCAGTCGTCTTAGAACAGAGTATCTCCACGTGTAAATCAACCCAGTCGCAACAGCTCCACCTGGAAAGTCCGTTGCACGAAGAGGGAAAAATATGTTTGTTTATGTGTTTACGCGTGGGCGCGCGTGCATGCACACTTTCAGATTTTTTTTCGCGTTTAATGTTCCCCTGCCTTGTAAATGTGTCATTTGGAAGGAACTTAACTGAAACTCAACTCAACGTGTTCTTTGAACTCAGGGGAACATGGGAGGAAGGCAAAATGATCGCTGTCATGCCTGAGTGCCCGCTTGGATCAACCTCTGGAGCTTTTTAAAGCTGCATAATCCAATTTTGCAGACTTTATTTCATCTTTGTTGTACCTCTTCAAATTGGGCTGGTTGGTGGATAACTATTGGAAAGTCTTAACAAATAATATGTACTTTAAATGTTTTATTCATGTTTGTATATAATGTTAATGTTGTTTAATCATGTTCTTTATTATGTTTTGTTGTATTTTCACCTTTAGACCTAACAGGTATATTCTGTAACTATTTGAAATGTTCCCTGTTAAAACCAAATACATTTGAACTAACAGCGAACCAAAAGTATAACACAACACATACCGAAGGAAATGTGGGATACAGATGTATTAAAGATAGATGTCATAAAGGTTTTATATGAGAAAGAAAATAGGGCTCGTGAACTTCTAAACTTCCTGTGTTGTCGATGAATCAGGACAGAATTCCAGAAGATGTAGACGTTGCTCCAGACTCACTGAGTTACATGCAAAAAAAACTTTTTTACTTATTTTCTTTTATAGAAAGCCTGTGTCATTTAAAAGCTTTTCTCAATGTGACGGATTTCATGTTTTTCTATTGCAGCACTTCTGGGATAACTGAGATGTAAACAGCTACGTATATTAGGAGACCGTAGAAATGGTTAAATTGAATACATAACCTGCAGGCTCCCAATCGCGCTATAAAATACACAGCATATGACGTCAAACGCATGAACATTTTATTTCTCAAAAATATTTTGACTCGGCTACAATTCCAAGAACATCAAAACATCTCTCATGAAATCACACAGATTCATCTTTAATGCTCATGTTCACTTTGAATAAAGATAAATGCATATCTACATACATAAAGTTCAAAATGTATATGAACGTTGTTTTGTTTTTTTAACTCAATGACAATACTACTGCACACAATTGCCCTTTAAAAAGTCACAATACTCATTCAGGATTTAATTGTAAAAGTTTGTGCTATCGATCTTCTGTGTGTCTTTATAACCTGTATTAACTTTTTTCTCTCTTTTTGTTGAATAATGGTGTGCTCCCGTTGAATAGCCAGGAATGACTGTTAACAGTTTATAGATTAAGGGGCGAAGAGGAAGCCCCAGAGATACTCAAGTAATCTTCATTAAAAATGTCCCTCATCTCTAACATCCTTTACAAAGACCAACAATGTGCTTGTTCATTGTGCGGACAGAGTCATGCGAGCGCTCTCCGTTTTAAATCCCCTCGATGATGTCTTTGGAAAAACAGCTGAGCTCTGCTGCTTCAGAAGGGGCGGGAAATGTGTCACTATAGAAAGTTTGGCAGCTTGTCACACGCAGCCGTTCTCCTGTCGGGGCTTCTGGGCCACCGTATGGGGGGGATAGAGAGACGGAGCCAGCGTGCACAGGAACCCAGCCAGCAAGGTGAGTCCCAGGCCTCCCCATGCACAGAACATCGACCAACCATATCCGTGACTGATATCCTCTGGTATCCCATACATGTAGCGGGGATAACGAGAAAGTTCAAAATTGATACCAGCTACGCAGGTGCACAAGGAAATGATGCAGCAGGTTCCTGTTTCAGAAAAAACAAAATGGTGCAACATCACAAAATCGTTACATATAAAAAAGAAAAGAAAAGAAAACGGGTGTTGAAACCAGTGTAATTAGGCTACCAGTACTCGGCCCAGCTATCTCCTTCGGGAGAGAATCGGACCTTTTCGGTCGTTCTCTCTTCATAACAAACCCGATACTGCCCCCCAGTGGTCATTCAGGATATTGCTTTCTCTATGTAAAGTAGCGCTTACCTCCCATGAGGAAAAGAAGACCAGCTACATACTGCATCAGATCATGCTGCTTACAACATCCCAGTACGCCAATGATCCAGCCAAAAAGAATTATGGAGATAGCCATTCCTATGAAGCTAGCAGTCATTCTTTGGAGGTCTGTCACGGGGAAAGAAACGGCATTATTTGAATTATCATAACCTTTGAAATAATCAAGTTGATTCCGTCTGAATGTGTCAAAAGTAGGAAATAAATACTAAATAAAACTAGACTGAACCACAACTTACGGAGCGCGTGCCACTCATCCTGTTTAATTGTCTTGGTGAGGTTTATTGGCAGATTTCGGGGTAGGGATGACGAAGAGTAATAGTATTTGATTTGTGTGCAGCGCTGAATCAACCCTACAAATACAAAGAATACATGCTTTATACACAGCCCATTTGAAAGCCATCAGTACCTGGAACACAACACATGCAGTACTATAGCCCATATCTTAACGCAAAACCATTACAAATGAGTTTGATGTTAAAATTCAACATTAAACAGGATAAAGAAAAAAAAATCCCTGCCCATTTCAAAGGATGGATGTAGCTCCGATACTGAGTGGGCCTGTTGTAAATTGGATGACCGCGCAACATCAGCACCTTGGATAGCGCATACGTTGTCTTAAAACACTGGCCCAACAATTGCCCGGAGATCAACGTACCGTTACCAGGGGAACAAATAATGTTAACCGATTATAAAACGATCACATCAAACTCGGTAGACTATAACGTAGAAGGCTGATAATGAAAGAAGTAAACCTTTAAAGATTAGGTCCTCCGTTTCCAGGTCGAACCCTTCTCGGTGGCACTTTCTCCACAGCCCGGTGATGGTTGAGTTGAATTGCCGACTACAGAGAGACTCCATGGCCGGGGCAGGAGACAAGAAGTGTCGTTTAGCACGCAGAAGGATTCCACCACTAGATCCCTTTCTCTCTACATTATTTTCTTTCGGTAACATGCGCAGAGGGAGGTTGTGATTTGAAATGTAAATATATCCAGGGTCATTTCTTTTGTTTGAAAAATTCTTGCAACGTTCCCGGTGCCTCCTCGCATCGGTTTCATACCAATTGTCTGTACTTATAGCCACTGCGATCAATCCTAAGGCACAAAAAGCCAAAAAGAGACCTGCAACCGTTAATGTCCTCATAGCAGCCATGTTCCGCGCACGCTAAAGGAGCTGTTTTAGCGCGAGGTAGCTCTCCTACGGGTGCTGTGATTCCCTGGGACAGCACTATATCTCGTTATAGCCTTTCGCAGCTCGCTGTAGTACACATTGCGTAATTGTCGTAAAAATACTATTTTGTTTCTTTTATATTATATCGTAAAACGGACCACATTCATTTCCACGTCTCCGTCGTAAAATACGCATAATTCGGTGGATGTACCATAGCTTCAGGCCTATGTTTAGGTTATCTGGCAACGAACCTGACACTGTAACATTCCATCTGGGACATATTGTCAGGTCGCATGACTAATGCCAGCAGATGGAGACAGAGCAAAGATTTGTAAAAACAAACCAACAACATAGTTCTTTGTCAGTAAAACGTCTGTAAATATAGGCCTAAACGAAATGTAAATCATAAACCGATTGCAATAAAATGTATCTTTCTAATAAACATCTTAATCGGTCGTTAATCACATCAACTAATAACTGAATTTATCTATGTAATCATCCAAAATCACATTTGCATATGTAACTTCCTCTATCTTCAATAGGTTATTCCAAACCTCTCCATGACCTTAAAACAGATAATGAGCACCGAACTATTTGGAGAAAAAAGCGGTTAGACAGTGTTATTGGTTAGTGTGGCAGGGATGATTACCGTGGCTGTACAGGAAATGTGCCATGTGAGATAAAGGCTCACTCTAGGCGGGCATGGACTATAAGATTAACCGATAGACCACGTAGCCTACCATTTAGATTTGGTTAGCGCTCCTTTTTGGTAAGGAAAAACGTGGCACAGTATACGAGGTCACAGTTAAAAATGAATAATATCGGATTGTAATTATAATCCACATGCTAGTTAAAGTTTTCAGAGATAACTTTAACCACTTCAAATTGCTTTGTCTATATAGAGTATTAGTTTAAATCCATTCAAATGTTAAATGAAACCGATTATGTCATCTTCCTGTTGTATTCACTAAACTTAATTTAGGTGAGACAGTTGAAGTGATGACATTCTTTTGGCAGTTGTGCAAAAGACCGTCTGCAGTTGTAACGGACTTCCTGTGGACAGGAAATACACTCCAACACGTCAGGAAAACCTGCAAATATTTACTTACTGTATATTCAATATTGTAGTAAAGCAAGATCTAAACTACGGGCCAAGAAATTCGGTCTCAGCAACAATTAAAGCACACACGTTCTAAGTTGAAAGGCCACTACATCTATAGTTGATCCAGTTTTACTGCCATCTGTAACTATGCTGAATATAACAACTGAGATCGTCGTATTTTAACAGGTTTGTCACAATGCTTGTAATCACTGACGGTACATTTAACAATACTTGACTGTCATCTAAACCATCAACTTCTCTCAAAGACGGCCTATCCTTAGCCAAATCAGATCATGCCTTCTAATTGGTCTGTTGTATGGAACCCCATAAACGATGCAGCAGTATAGTGTTTCTGATTGCTTGTTCTTCACAGGACTCAGATTTTTGTTATTCCCATCTTTCAAAAGGGGAAATGAATCTACTTTTTGGATTATAGTTCCTCCTTTAAGACGAACTTCAGAAGCGTTGGTGTCAGTGTGTGTGTCTGTGCGTGCGATTGCGTTAGACAAAACTGTCACGAATCAATAAACTGGGCAGACAAACCATATATCTTTTTCTGTCGTGAGTTATTGTAAAGGTATTCATTGTTTAAAGTACTGTGCATGCTATTAGAGTTAGCAGGTCGGTTATAATGCATTCAAAACTTCCTCAAATAAGTGATGGTGATGTGTAACTGTGATTAAAAGAGGAACAACCCGCTGTCCAAACATCACTTTTGGTTTTAGACTTCTCGTCTGTCCTCGTTAACCGCCTATTGTCTCAACTAAAATGCAACACAAAACGTTGTCAGACACTTCTCTTAAACGTTTTTGTCAGAGTAAACAATATATATATATATATATCATTGATAAACATCTCTACTGATATTCACTATTAGCTTATTTATAAGTGTAATTACAGTGAGCTTGATGATTTATTGAAAATAGACACAACACCACAACACAATAATGACGACCAGCCCCATGAAGATGTCACGATTGGCTCCTGCGTGCTGTGACACTTCTCTTCAGTCTGATGTGCACATGATGTTCACTGTCACACTCTTTCCCATTCATTTGTCAGACAGTTGTCTAATCAGTCAGAGTAACTTTTATTCAAGGATAAGATTTTCTTAAGGATTGGTCCTTTTTTTGTTACAACCATAAGTTCATAAAGTAGAGATCATACTGCCTGCTTGTACCATGGAAGACTATACCTTAACATCTGTGAGTACTGCATAAAGAGTTTCACTGTCGACATATATCATTTACCATTCTTAAATGGTCATGTTTGCTATTAATTGATGATATATCATGTTGCTACATACATAAATCTAGTGGTTGATGAAAAGTTTTCCATGAACTAAATATACTATAGATTGATCATCCTTTTATTGAACTTTGTAGACATTGAAAACCAGCTATTTAAAAATGCAACCAATGTATTTATGAACAATGTTTGGCATTCATTAAAGAGATGCCTTAACCTCAATCTTCTTCAAGGCATCAGAGAACATATCTCCGTATGAAACCGAAAACTATCGACCCCCTATGGAGTTGAACTCATACCTCACTGCTGTTGGAGAACCATATGAAGGTGAGTTACAGCAAACATGAATATGGATCATTGACCAGTGACACTAAACTGTTCAAGAAAACAGCCTTTATATCAATGTTACTCAGGCTCATAAGTGGTCTTTTGCTTTTTTGACAGAAGTGCTATTATTACAGCGTTTGTTAGTCATGATTCCAATCTACATTGGCAAAATTGTCCAACAAAACAATGCACTAAAATCTCTTGATGAAATATATATTTGAAAGGATAGACTCAATGATGACTGAATTACTAAGGTTACACAAATGCTTTAAAAAGGTTTTACCATTCTCGTGTTGAGTGAAATATGCTCAAACCTGGACGTTTGTCTTTCTGTATCTTTCTTCTTCGGTTAGGCAATGTATGGGAGTATCACCTTGAGCGTGTCCAGCAAACAGAATATGAACAACCACCAGAAAATCATTTAACAGAATTACAGAGTGTTCGTTCTCAACGTTTTGACCATTATCAATACATGAATACTCAGCCTCAACACCTTCCACTAGACCCAGCACTTGGAGTCCTTTCAATTTCACCACAGGTACGTTTGATTTAGGTCAACATATACCCCAAAACTAAGGACTTAAAGGGTACAATATCTGTGGCGTTATGTTAACCACAGTAGCCTAGTCTCTGTCTAAAAGATGTTCAGGGCTATAGTGAAAGACGGAAGAGGGACACTTGTGTGTAGACAGTATTGCTCAACGTGTTCTTTTCCTGAGTGAAGACATATTAGGCCTCTGTTACATGCCAGGATAGCACAGTTTTGTGCAGACTCACCATCCGTTAGACTGTGGATACTTTTTAATGTACCCTAGTTATTGAGAAATCACCCCTAGAAAAAGAAGACATAGAAAAAAGAAAAGCTTTCAGAAATTCAAGGTTAAATTCTCAGAAGTGAAGATATTTAACACATTTATAAGGGCTTTGAACTTTAAACTTGTAACAAAAGACATGGAGAGGCTCCAAATATAAAGCACGGGGATTTTTTATGGTAAAATCACCACATTACAAACTCATGACAATTGACATTTGCCTCTGTTCACCTCTGCTGCAGTTGTCTGTACTTCAATGTAACTGTGGGGGTTGTTTGACTGAAACCAAAGTACTTCCTATAAGTCCTTGGAAACTGACCCGTTATGATCTTTTTCTCCTCCCACCATACAGATACCATATTACAGCCATGCCTTTTGTTATCAGTATCTGCCCACTGTTTCGCCTGCCCATTGTTATTCAGAAGATGAAGACCACACAGTTCCCAGTCCTCCGCTTGAGGTCTCTGAGGGAGAGTATGACCAAGGAGACCATCTGCCTTCACTGAGAGACTCCAGTGAGTTCAGGAACATAAGGGTCATGCTGTAGTTCATGTTGTTGTTTGAGATACAGATGTTTTATACTTTAAAAAAGAGAGTCTACATAACATTTAAACGATCGTTTTAATCATTTCAAATTTTTTTGTTTTATTTTAATGCAGACACCAAAAGGAAGATTCGTTTGTACCAGTTCCTACTAGATCTGCTAAGGAATGGAGACATGAGGGACAGCGTCTGGTGGGTGGACCAAGACAAAGGCATCTTCCAGTTCTCCTCGAAACACAAGGAAGCACTGGCCAGCCGATGGGGCACTCAGAAAGGAAATCGTAAACGAATGACCTATCAAAAGATGGCTCGGGCCCTTCGGAACTACGGGAAGACTGGCGAGATCAAAAAAGTGAAAAAGAAACTGACTTATCAATTCAGTGGCGAAATATTGAGGAAACTGAACAGAGGGGACACGTTTCCCTCACTTACTCAATGATTTTAATCCAATACTGTAAATCAATAACAAGAGTCTATGTTCGTGCCATTTTGTGCGTGTGTGCTTGCGAGTGTATGTGTGTGTAAGCTTATGTGCGTGTCTTTGTGATTGTGGCTCGATTATCTCGGTAAGTTGACGCTGTAGGAAGTTGAAATACGCAGGTGTAGTCCACAGAACGCAATTCCGTGCAGTGTCGCAAGAGACCCTTGTTTCGATAAGATGTTTGCAATAACAACAGAAAACGCCAACGGGTGCACTAGTATCCTATTCCTAATTATTTATTAATGGTTCATTTACTTAATTTAGTTGTATCTTTAATGTGTATCAGCAACAACTCACTTGGCTACACATGCATTTCTACATTTATAAACACATGGTATGGCATAGGACAGTAGTAGATCAACCAAACTGAATGTCTTCTTCTGTGTTGTAACGTTTTTTAGGATCAGGACTCTCAAACCCCAGTTTTTTGTAGTTTTGATTCAGTTATATCTTATTTGCCAACAACACGATTGTATCGATATATCTATATAGCCTGAGACAACTAAACCATGATTTGTCTGAATACATTGGTGAACTGAAGACCAACACAGAAACTGAAATGACTGATTAGGTCATGTTTTATTACGGGCAAGATGCCATGAAAAGGTGTGATCAGTAATGTTTTATTTTACAATGTTTATAACAAAAAATAAAAAATGAACATTTGAAGGACTTTTCATAAGGTCCGCAGTTGTACCTCCCCTTCTCCGTCCAGAGAGGAAGATAATTGGTCTGTAGCGCTACGCCAATGAACAAGTGTCGTGTTGACGTATTCCAGTTATTGGCCAATGAGAAGCGAATTATTGTTTCGGTGCAAAATTTGAAACGAGGTGGTGAGCGAGTCGGAAAAAACACCTTTCAGAAGCTCTGTTGTTGCGTTGTGTTTTGAAGACACATTGCTTTTAGTTTTTTTGTGTGTGAAAAACGAACTAGATCAAATACATTCAGAATCGGCAACATGAGGAAAAGGTAAATCTATTTTTGTTCTTCGACTGTTTCAGCGAAAGACTGCTAGATCGACGACGTTAGTGGAGCTAGCTACTCGTGACCGTGTAATATAGCTAGCTAGCTCTACTAGCGTACTAGCAAGTTAATAGCTGCAGTTAGCAGCTGACATTCATCTGTTTTAACGTTAACATTTTATGAACTACTTCCGTTAATTTGGTTGAAAAATATACCAAACACAATGCTAAAATCAATTATTGTAGTCTTGCTAGTTTATATGATCGCTGCCAGGACCTGTGTCGTCACTGAGTCTTTCAGAAATGTAGTCGCTAGCTCGCTAGCCGGGCGTTTTAATTCTACTACTCCGTCAAACTGGTCGTTCAACCGGTTTAAGGCGAGATATATACCTTTTTCGTTCGTGTACGAATATACTAAGTGGTCCAGCACGTAACAAGCCTGCTATTATTACAACCTAACATTGGAATGTCGCTGCTTTAGTCAGCTACTGCAGCCAGTAGTTAAAAGTACTTGTTTATTATTCTTTTTTCTCAGTGAAGTTCATGCTGCTGAATCTGTGGCATGTCTGAATCGAGCTCTTAATCGACTGAAGGACATCTGGGAAGAAATTGGCATCCCAGAGGATCAGCGACTACAGAGAACTGATGTTGTCAAAAAACACATCAAAGTGAGTCCACCCATTGAATGAAAGGATTTGTTGTAGTAAAATAATGTAATTTGTTATATCTGCATCAATCTGCATCAACCTAGTTATCTGACAAGCTTGTTGTGTGACCAAAAGGACTTGCTGGAGATGATGATCAATGAAGAGGAGAGTCTCAGGACAAGGTTGATGAGTAGTATAGAGACTTGTAGCAAAGAGCTTGACAACCTCTGCCAGGAACTCCAACTCCCACCATTTGAGGTAGGACCAGTACACCTCACACGTTAACTGTAAAGCGGAGACTAAGTTCATTCAATAACAAAACCCTCCCTCCTTCTGAATGTTGGCGTCTTTAGGAAGAAGAAGGTAGTACGATGTTGCAGCTGGAGAAGGACATCAGGACACGGTTGGAGGTGATGCTTAAACAGAAGAACCAGAGGATCCAGCAGCTGAAAGCTTATTGGAAGCAGGATCAGGACCTGTGTGACATCATGTGTTCGGTTCCTTACTGCATCAGCCTGGAGGCTGTCCCGTCTCTGGAGCAACTGGAGAGCTACCGTGTCCATCTGGACAGTCTCACTGAAGAGAAGGTGCCGTCTCGGTCCTCTGTGGCGTCCGTTAGCTGCCGAACCATTTCCTACCACTTTGTCGTTAGAGAGAGGAGGCACGCTTGCGTTATACACACCTCGGACTTATCGTGTTTTTGTTTGTTTTCCCAGGTGCGCCGACACAACGAGTTCATCGGCATCAAAAGGCAGATCATCCAGTGCATGGACGATCTGGATCATCTTCCTGACACCAGCTTTGAGAGAGAAGTGGTGTGCGAGGACGAGGAAGCATTCTGCCTGTCTAACGACAACATCTCAGCCCTCAAACTGCTGCTCAGTCAGGTAGAGCACACGGGCGCCTCGTCGGTGCTACGATGATCAAAGGAACACCTAACGTTTCCGTGCAACATCCGACGTGTGTGTGTGTGTGTTTCCAGTTGGAGGAGCGCAAGGCTGAGAATGAGCTGCGTTGCTCTGCCTACCGCAGTAAGATCCAGGAGCTTTGGGAGAGACTGCAGGTTCCTCTGGAGGAGAGAGACGCCATGTCAGAACACATGGTCCTGTCCAAGAAGACCAACCTGGACTCTGTAAGGAATTACAACCTTTACATTTGTGTTTCAGTTGTTCGGTTGTAATAACACATTTAGAAAGACCTGCGTTTTTAGTGTCGAAATGGAACAAACTGATGTGGTTGCTTTGATCTCTGTCTGTCTGTCTCTCTCTCTCTCTGCCTCTCTCTCTCTGCCTCTCTCTCTCTGCCTCTCTCTCTGTCTCTCTGTCTCGCAGCTGCAAGCTGAGGCTGGGCGTCTGGAAGAGCTCAAGATCAAGAACATGCAGAACGTCATCGAGGCCATCCGAGCTGAGATCGCGCTCTTTTGGGAGAGGTGCTACTACAGCATGGAGCAGAAACAAGCCTTCGTTCCATACTTTGACGGTAACGTAAACATCTCGGCGTGCGACGTTAGATCTGTGGGTTTCTTACGAGTCATGGTGGTCCTTAAACATGTGACTTTGCGCGCAGATAATTTCACTGAAGAAAGTCTGAATCTTCATGAGGCTGAAGTCTTGAACCTCAAAAAACAATATGAGGATCACCAGGATCTCTTTGAGGGAGTCAGAAGATGGCAAGAGAGCTGGCTGCTGTTTTTGGAACTAGATGTGAGTATCAAGATCAGCATCTTATCTTTTTTTCCCCTCTCCCTACAGAAGGTTTGGTTCAGAAGTTTTACATTTTATTCATCTTACACTTTGTCCACAGAAAAAGGCAACGGACCCTTCCAGGTTCCACAATCGAGGAGGGAACCTTCTGAAAGAGGAGAAGCAAAGAGCTGACCTTCAAAAAAGTCTGCCAAAGGTGAGCAGACACAACCAGTCTGGTGGACTCAGTTATGTTTTCCTCTTGCTTGACAAATGTTAAGGCAGAATATTTCCATTTCAGTTGGAGAAAACCTTGAAGACCCAGATTGATTCGTGGGAGCAGGAGCAGGGCAGGGAGTTTTTGGTGAACGGTCAGAGGTTTATTGAGTACGTGCAGGAGCAATGGGAAGCCCTCCAGACGGAGAGGGAACAAGAGAAACTAGAAAGAGTACGTTTAAAACTCTTCATTACTCAGTGTTCACCTAACATCTAGTTATGAAGGAGAAGGGTTATTGCAGCATTGAACTAACTCGGTCTGCGTTACAGCAACTGAAGAAAAACAAGCAGATCGAGAAAGACATGCAGTTTGGAACCACCGTGAAGACGCCAACCAAGAGACGTCTTGCAGCCACTCCCACTCCAAGCAAAACCAGGAAGGTAATACAAGCCAGGGGAAAACGGGAGCGTCTTTGCACATCGTTTGTATTCAACAGACCTTTTTGCCCCTCTCTTATTGACGTTTTCTCGATCCACCACCTCAACAGGGGTGCTTTTCAGTTGCGTGGTAAGAAAATGAAGTGATGATTCCCTGTTATTTTTTCCCCTTTCCCATTTCTCTCTAGCTAAATTCCACTTGTAGCATCTCCACTCCAAACAGCACGCTACGTTCTGGAGGAACCACCTTCCATTCTCCTGCCCTTCGGCCTCCTCTGTCCATCAGCAAGGTGAGATGACTCCACAACCTTCCCTGGCCCTGGCCCCAACACTGTCTCAGAGAGCTCTGTTTCTAATGCCAGCATGTCCCCAACACAGATCCCTGGTCTGCGCACCCCTGCACGTGCCCGGACTCCTCGAGCTCAGGAGAGGAACAAGGAGAACATGTCTCACCTGTATGGGACTGGTCTGGGCAGCACCTTAAGACCACCTGCTAGCCCACACCGGAACTTCAGCATCAACTCTGTCGCCAGCACCTATTCAGAATTTGCGGTAATTTATGTATATGTCAGACGTACGCTGATGATTGTACCAGCAACACACAATCCAGTCAAATATTGGAACTGGTCAAATGAAGAGAACCAGTCAATTTACTCTAATGTGACAATGTTGTTGTCAGCATTGTCATCGTTAACTTTGAATCAAACTGTTCATTCTATTGTAGAAGGATTTTGTCAACCTTGATTCCACCATCATTAAAAGGTCTGTATTGAAATGTATTCAAGCCGTGTAACAATGACGCTCACTTCACTAACCAACATGGCATGATTAGTATGTCTACCTTTTATCTTTACCACCTGAAGGACTTGTGTCCTCTGCTGTTGTTCAAATGTTTTAGTGAAGGCAAGTGTTTATCTAAACATCTTTGATTTGGGCTGTGTGTTGCTGGAAAATCAGTTCTATACCTTTCCTCTTTTAACAAACCGTTTTGCTTGGTGTATTGGTTGGTTGGTTGTATTCTGTTGCATGGTTGAAGGCAGTTCACTTACTGACTTCAAACTTGCTGTTTATTTGCATGAGATATGACTTGAGGTGGATTAACACAGGAGGTGTTCATCCGTTTTGGTTTTTTAACATTTGGTCTTGTTTCTCTCCAAAGCGAGACCTGTCAAAAGTCTCCAAATCTACCATCAAGTCATCCCACCTGAACTCTACAGTCACTCATCTCTGAAGGCCGGGCCAAGGGTCTACTCTGAGTTAGCCAGCTCAGAAACGACCCAGCATTATGTTGACACCCTTGGAGTCTCTTAAAAAGTCTATTGAAGGAAAGGTATCAATACAATGAATGTAACTCCAAGTCGACACAGCTTTCTAAGTATTTTATGTTATTATTAGATTTTTAAGCAGCTTTGGCTTGATGTAATAGAAGAGTCCTGGTGAATCACACACAGGACTTGGGAAAAGTTTTCATGAAACTTTGTCCTTAAATTTTATTTAGCTATTTTATAATTTTCCTCCAAGTTTATTATATAAATGTTTTGGGCTATCTGATCATGACTTTTTCCCTCTCAACTTTGACTATACACTTTACACTACACATTTTTGTGTGTTGTCTTTTAAGTATTTTAAGTGCACAATCTGCTGTCAGTACTGCTGCAATAACATCACTTGTTTTAAATCTTTTAGTTTAATTGGTGATTTGCAAACTGTAAATAAATGTTTTGTTTCAATATCTTAAGTGTTTGGGGAAGTACTCATTTCAGAACATGATGACACATTAGGGGCAAATAAGGACAAATCAAATCTAGCTCAACTTGATCAACTTCTAGCGTCCTTGATCCATTAGTTTAGGTCATACAATGTCAAACATTTGTGTAGTTAATTTCTTTATTGACAAATGTTCCAAAATACTGACCAAGCGAAACTGTCATAATACTAATGTCCTTGTCACAGCCTGAAAATATGACTCAGATCTGCTCTCTAACTAAAAACTATTACTAAAGTGGGAGGGAGGGGTTAATTATATTGCAGCAACATCATTTTCCAGACACGTAGGTACAAGGCGTGCTGTGACTCAAGCCACACGTGTCATAAGCTCTTCCAGGGCCTTCTCACGATGGTTCTCATGGATGAGTAACACTTCTTTAATAGCGCTCTGCTGAAAGCCCATTTCGTTGAACTGTGTCAGGAGACGCAGAAAGACCGCAGCCTGAAACGAAGCATCGATACACTCAAGTACAGCGCCGTCAACATGAGACGCTCTACCGTTCATTCCACTACTGCCAGTGTTCGTTACCTTGCTCTCGCAGTTCTGGAACATCTCAAGCGCCTCTTCCACCTGTGTCTCGTCGTAGCCCAGCTCACATAACCGCTCGCTAGCAACCAGGTAATTTATGATCTGTAGGTACAAAACCCACTATAATCCTACCAGTTTCCAATTCTACACAGACCAAAGTCACCAATGTTCTATCAATTAGTTAAGATGAATTTAAATTATTGCTACAGCTGATCATAGTTTGCCGTGTGGTCATCTCCGTATATCTTACTTTCTCTGGGCTGCTGTAGCCTGTCTTCTGTATAGCCAGGATAGCTGTGCGTAGAGGGTATCCCTGCCCTCTGATTGCCTCCAGTAACTCTCTCTCTTTCTGGCTGAGAGCTGAAAGAAGCTCTGCCGATGAATCAACCGCAAGGCCATGGGAGGTTCTGGGCCGTGGAGCCTGTAGTGTAGAGCGGGAACAGGCAATGAAAGGATTTGAATTGTTTGGGTATGCGCTACGTAGCATACACTCCAACTAGTAGCACACACGAATAAAGGTTACAGCATTAGCATGTTGTAGTATGTCTGCTCCATCTAGTCTCTGCGAATAAATGCACTCAGAAAAGATTCGAATTGGCACACCTTGTTTCTGTGGTTTTTGACAACAGGCCCTGCGGAGGACGGTCGTGGCTGCTGTGGCCCGAAAGGAGGAGAACAGAGACAGGGACAGGAGCAAGGCAGCTGGAGGGGAAGGGAATTCTTTCTTTCCTTTGGGAATTGTACGGGGTGTCTCCTTCTGCTCGGCCGCTGGCTGTGGGATTGCGAACTGCTGGAGTGTGACGGCTCCTTTGCTGATAGAGAGGTCTGCTTGCTGTCCTGGCGGGTTGACGAGGAAGACCTTGTGTGGCGGACGAGGCCTCGAGGAGACCCAGGGTTGGAGCGATGACATGAGGGGTCACAATGGAGGTCCTTGAGTCTGGCTAAAGGATGTTTAGGCGCAGTACCTCGCGGCCTTTCACACAGAGAGGGCCGAGGCAAGTTCTCCTCGGCTGAAGAACGCTCGTCGTCCTCCGAGTAGTCGGCTTCGTGTTCGGAGTCGGAGCTGATTAGCCCGATGCTGCGCTGTCGGCGGTGGATGTCGGCAGAGCTCATGCTATGGCTGCGTGGGCGCAGGACAGGAGCCCACTGGTCACTCCTCTTACGGTTGGCCAACCGTCTCTCCTGCGGACTGCTGAACATCAGCCAGTAAGGAGGGCAGGAGGCGGAATCCCCGCCACAGCGGAGACGTTCGGCTCGCTGTTCCTTCAGACAGCCACTCTGAAGCCCGGTCAAGATCCAGTTCTCCATGGTGAACTCATACTGCCAAAAAGAGCAACAAACTATTCACCAATACAATATTTCATATCATCACAGAAACACGCATTCTTCGTTTGTACTGCAACTAGTTCGCAGTTCTTTGTGTTCATTTTGAACAGCTAAGGAATGGAAACGCATGTTAGAAAGGCCTCTAAATTCGGACACGTGTGTTCAAGCTTTGGTGGGCAAACCTCTGTGCTTCGCAATATCTGGACGCAGTCAGGGACGGTGATTTCTGGCGGTGAGACCGGTCCCACCTCCTCAAAGGGCTCCGCCAAAGAGCCTAGAGGGGTCTTAAAGGGAACTCCCTCCAAGTGGTTCATTCTGCACCAAAACACAATAACAAAGTCATTGCGATGGTATGTCTCTAATTCTGAGTTCAAACGCGACCGGTTTATGCTGACAGGGAAAGCACAGCAGGCAAAAGGTTGTCGTAAATATTTTAAGAATACCAGGCAGCTGTTTCTCTTTGAACATCTTGAGTTAGTGATCAGATTTAATTGCTTTTCAGAGACACTCACCTGTCTGAGTAGTGCAGTAGCTATCCTCTCTATCCAGTGTTGACGTGAAGTACTGACAGGTGAGCCGAGACTGGGGTGTGATAACACCGGCTGAATCGTTTTAATACTAAGCCCATTACATAAGAAACGTTTACTACGCGTGTACACATCTTGGACATCGCGTTCCTTCGACAGAGGTGGTGGGGAATTTATAGCCCTGTCATTACTATCCCATCAAATACTTTGAGGAATGGACGTAATGGAAACAATATTCACCCCCCAGATATACATTATTTAGGTATGGTGTTAGCATAGGAGACATGAGACAGAACACTTCTGCTCTTTCGATGTCAACATCCGTCTGTTTATCAGCGTGCACGTTTGAAAATGAGTAAGGAGGAGGAAGTGATGTATAGCAAGGCAGAGGAGAGGATTATGAAAACGCTTAGGTGTTGGGAAAAATGAGATTACAATACTCAGAGATTACACATGAGGCCTGTCTCTAAATAGAACCAGGGCCTGCTAAGGCAGTAATGGGATCTATGGTGCCCCCTAGTGGTTTGATGTAAACTTGAGAAAGCCAATAGGACCAATATTCTAATTGAGTAAAACACAGAATGTCTGTACAGAGATATACATTTTATTTATATATTCAAACAATACCACAACACGTTTTAGATTCATAACTTTGGGGCATATAGGTGATGGACCTTTGAACTGAGAGAAAAGCTGTTTGAAAACATAACTTAAAGCAAATACGAATTTAAATCAAATCAAAAAAGGTACAATCCTAAATTAATCTCATTTCATAGAACGTGTAAGGGGACAGCAGCATGGTTTAGCCCAAAGACTGTGCTAGGAAAAAAGGCAAATATTACAGAGTAGTCTACTGAAGTACGATTACAGTCGGCATCACTTAAGGTAAGATTCCTAAACTTGCCCCAAAGCAGCAAGTTTTTCAGTGTCAATTCAGTCGCGTTGCAAAGGAGTCTGAGGGTAACCTTACATACATTCTACCGGAGAGGCCTGAGATACAAAATAAAACACAGAACGCAAACTTTTTTGAGTGTTTTAAAAAGGTAACAAGTTTCTAGTCCCGCTGTTTAGTGTGCTGGTGTAGGCATACACTAAAACAAGTGATGAGAAATTACAGGTTGCCTAGTGATACAAACTGATACCCCAACACTGACTGCGTAGCACTGCCCAACATTGTACGAGCCAATCTCATTATCAACACCATTATTAAAATGGTGAGTAAGAAAGAAAAACATCAACATACTGATGTGATTGTGGAATACCATGACAACAGGGACTTAGCTGTATCATGTGACAGGAAAACATTGAAGCAGAATATTCCTAACCCTATGTCTTCAAGTGTACAATATGATCCCGTTATGGGCATTTGTTTCCCTTGCCTTCCAATCTATCACCCAAAAAAGAAGAGAAGGCATATCTCCTAGCTACTAATCCTTTTAAGAATAAAATTGCTTTATCTTTTAGATAGATAAAATTGCGAACAATCCGCAAAGATTGAAAATGTACCAGGCAGAATTCTACCTCGTTAGTTGTGCTCCTCCTGTTGTTACAGATTAAGTCCTGGATTCATGGGATCGACAGGATGCGTGTCAGATACAAATCCAGTTATTTTACGCAGACACACTTCAGCAAGAACATCCAGGATAGGATACCCTTTACTACAGCCCCTGAGGCCTGTTTGAGGTCTCGGGGCAGGGGTTATGAAAGGACAACAGCTGGTTCCCATCTAAGGGTTCTGGGGGGGGATCTACTGACTTGGGATTGAAGTCGTAAGAAGTTCTCGGAGAAACAAACAGAGATGAGGAAGGATTAGTTATTGGCTGCGTCTGCTTGTCTGGGCCAGTTCTCCTCTTCGACACCCGAGTCGTATTCCTCCTCGGTGGAGTCCTTCACAGGGGCTCTGGAAGTCAAATGAGATCATCAGTTCCAGCTTTCGCATCACAAGGCAGGCTCTGTAAAGCCAGGCCAGTCAGCTCTTAAGGTTTCTGACCTAGGTAGGAGGCAGGAAAAGATCACCATCTACGGTGGGGGAGAGGAGTCAAACAAGATGTGCTCTGACCTGATGTATCTGGGCTCTGATTTCCCCTGGACGACATCTTTGGTCAACTCTACAGCCATGATGTCAGAGTGAGGAACCTCGAACATGGGGTCCAGGAGTAATTTTTCCTACGGAGAACAGTTTCCAAAACGTTCACAACAAACCACAGCATAACTGGGGAGAACAGTTTCCAAAACGTTCACAACAAACCACAGCATAACTGGGGAGAACAGCTTCCAAAACGTTCATAACAAACCACAGCATAACTGGGTAGAACAGTTTCCAAAACGTTCACAACAAACCACAACTGTATGTCAGCTTATATGACAGTGTTTGTTTCTTCTCGTACCATAATTGACCTGAGGCCACGGGCTCCAGTTTTCCTCTCCAGGGCCAGCCTGGCGATGGACTTCAAGGCATCTGCAGTTACGTTGAGCTCACACTGAAACACAAAATCAGACATTCATCCAATAAATCAGAGATGAACATATATATAGTCTCACATGCTTGTAATAAACACTGTGACGTTTGTGAGTTTGGAGTCATAAAACCTTCAGGAAATATATACGTTTTTGGGGGGGTGTCAGGTGAGTGACAGGCAGGCTGGAGGACCCTGGTGTTGCTTCTCTGGGCCTGACCTCACCTTGTCCATGCTGAAGAGGGCCTGGTACTGCGGTACCACGGCGTTGCGAGGCTCCGTCAGGATCCGCACCAGCGTCTCCTCGTCCAGGCTGTGCAGGGGCACCACGACCGGGAGCCGACCCACGAACTCTGGGATCATCCCAAACTCGATAAGGTCCCGGGCCTCCACCAGCTTCAGCAGACGGTCCTTCTCCTCAATCTCCGCCACCGTGTCCGTCTCGCCGCTGCTGTTGGCCTGGTCGGCCGCCGCCGCAGCGCGCCTCCCCTTCCCCATGTTGGAAGGCGTGCCAAAACCAAGATACTGCAGGTGTACACAGGAGGAAGATGAGGAGGAGGAAGAGGACGGAAGGGGAGGAGAAATGTACACTTTGTGAACTTTTCTGGAATGTTCCAGTGATCATGCCCTGATCTCAGGTTAGGTTCAGAGCAGGTGACTGACACAGATCTGGCAGGACTCACCTTTTCGTTCTTTCTCCTGCTGATGATTCTGTCAAGTCCATTGAAGGCACCCGACGCGACAAACAGGATGTTCGTGGTGTCTATCTGAACTGTCTCTCCTCTGAGCTTTCTGGAGTTCTTCTCAGGAACATTGACAATGGTGCCCTCCAGTAGTTTGAGAAGACCCTGTATGAGTATAAAACATACTTAACCACCTTAATCACACAAAACACAAGGAAGAAAAACAATTGTGTCTGAGTCATGCTCAATTCCAACATCTCGCTAACCTGTTGGACTCCTTCTCCGCCAACATCTCTGAGCTGGTGAATGCCAGGCACACTGCCAATCTTATCCACCTCATCCAGGAACACTATCCCTGCATGGGTAATACACAGCTCATTGTTACATCATCGCCATTAAAACACCGAACGCCAAGAACA
The DNA here is from genome assembly GCA_036571765.1 of Plecoglossus altivelis. Taxonomy (NCBI): domain Eukaryota; kingdom Metazoa; phylum Chordata; class Actinopteri; order Osmeriformes; family Plecoglossidae; genus Plecoglossus; species Plecoglossus altivelis. The sequence continues at coordinate 17,713,867 of BROE01000003.1, forward strand.
TTCTCTTTCTAAATAGCATGGATACATATGCCTGCAAATAGTCTGTTGGACAAAACGCCAGTTGTGCGTCACTATTGATAACTTAGCAGTGACAGCTGTGTTATCTTGTTCCACCCACCTTGCTGGGCTTTCTCCACAGAGTAGTTGGCATCCTGCAACAGTTTGGCAATGACTGACTCAATGTCCTCCCCTACATATCCGGCTTGAGTCAGAGTGGTGCAATCACATATCGCAAAGGGAACATCAAGACACCGGGCCAGGGTCTGGGCCAGCAAGGTTTTGCCTGTGAAAGTACACAAATTAAATGCCTATGAAACAGGTAAATAAAAAATATGAGCGAGTCTTGACAAAATAAAATACGAATAAAAACCGACAACAATTAACGATGAATGGCATGCAGACGATTCCTAGCAGACCTGATCCAGTCGGACCCAGGAGAACTATGTTGCTCTTCTCCAGTCTGATGTCAGCATGGGCAGAGTCTAAAACATCCCCGCCCCTTCTCTCCTGTGGTGCCTGCTGGGTAGCTTGCTGCTGCATGGATGCCCCCAAGGCGTTACCATGGGGACTGATCCCAGCAATCTGCAGCAGTTCTACAAAACACACGGTTACAACCTATTTAGAATGGGATTGAAACAAACTTTGTCGCTATACACACTCTCAATGTTTCTTATAAAGCCGCTGAACGAAAAAAAAATGTTTAGAATTTGATTTAGTTAACGGATGTTCTCATCCAAAGCAACGTACAACTAGAGCATTTAGAAAGGAAGATGAAGAAGCGCAATTATACAGTTTGTCAATGGTCAGTCAAGGAAGTCTTTACTAACAAAGTAACAAAACAAGGACTGTGAACTGATAAAGTCCTTGAACTGAGTTAATTCTGTTATGGAAGTAGGATTCAATTGAACAAGATCAAAACAACATCATCTGAGTATATTAGTAAGGAATCACTCATGTGCTAAACGGTTAACAGCAATAAATCTATTGAGATTAATCTATAAATACATTTCCAGCAAAGCTCCGGTGTGGGCCTACTGAATGGACGAACACAGGACTGGGAATTCAGATGTAGTCTATCTAGGTCATCAGGACACCTAATCCCTCTGTGTACACAACATTCAGTGCAGGCTAACTGATTCATTTGCTACTGTTCATGCGACCTGTTCCAAAACAACATCAAATGACAATGAGCGTCTGTTAAGTTTGGCATTTGTGCAATTTAAGAAATCAAAACCAAATATTTGACACCCGAGGCCCAATAGAAAAGGTTAACTAGGGAGTGCCGATCACTTACTTGTGAATCGGTACTCATCCTCACGTCTTCTCATCTCTAGCTCTACAAGAAGAGGAGGGAGTTACCAACATTACCAACACCAAATTATATTCCAACGACTTCATATCACCATACTGTAATCCAATACCTTCATTCTAAAAAAACACAATTCTCAAATCTATGACGAATGCAAATAAACATTGAACCATTGGACAAATGCCAAAGCGTAGAGACAAAGGGGGAAAGAATCAACTGTTGTGACTGGAAACAGTACGACTGGACAATTGAGTGATAAATGATCAGTGCTTTTTAGATTGTTGAACATGTAGAGATTGGGGTGTCAAATTCAGGTCCTCAAGGGACGCTGTCCTGAAGGTTTTCGGTGTTTCCTTGCTCCAGCAAACCTGATTCTAATGATGGGTCGTTATCAGGCTTCCACAGAGCTCTATAACAACTCATTCATTAGAATCAGGTGTGCTTGAGCAGGGAAACACCGAAAACCTCCAGGACAGCGGCCCTCGAGGACCGGAGTTCGACACCTATGATGTAGAGATTGGGGTGGTTATCATGGCAGGGTACTAACCTCTGGGCGTCAGAGACGCCTGTTTCTCCACCTCCACCTGCTGGCGGCTTCCTGCTGGGATGTTGTTGTAGATGCGTTTGTAATGGTTGTACACAGCCACTGCTAACACCTTCTTAGCATAGGACTGACCCACAACGTATTTGTCGAGGTATGCGTATATCTGAAAAGGATCGTTACAACCTTAGAATCTTTTCAACTATCGACTTAAAAAGCTTTTGTTCATACATCAACTTGTAATTCATAAGCATTTCCCGCCCCTGTTGAGACGACTTATATTCAAATAATTCCATTGGTTGTTCTTCGAACCTTTTTAGGTGGTGGTGGGGGTTTCTGGGTAAAAGCCAGTTTGACAGCTTCTGCAGCCGACTCTGCCTCCTTGTTCAGGCCCTTCTTGGAGTCCGTCTCAGAGAGGACCACGAAAAAGTGATGGCATTTCTCGCATTTCACAAATCGCGTCGATGCTGAGGAAGAAAAAAACCCGATCCTTTAGATATCGCTGGCGTTCTTTTCAGCACCTAGCGTGGATCTCTGGAGTCATGACGGGTTTCATTTAAGCTCAGTTAATCATCTGTTTGTTTTGTTTTTTAAGTACTTACAGACAAACGTCTCCACATGTGTGCAGGGGTCTCCACATTTGGGGCAGCGTAACTGGCTCCCTCCCTTGCCTGAGCCCCCAGAGGAGCCAGACGATCTCTTTCCTTCGCTGACACTTTTCTGAATTCACAAACAGAATACAGAGAAAGCAGAGAAAACACAGGAAAACACAAATATTAAAACAAGAAACGAAAAAAAAAAGTATACTTTTTCCGTTAACTTTTAATGTGAAATTGTTTCATTTTGAGTAGCATCTTAAATGTTATAATTAATTCGAGACACTCAAATAAATGTACCTTTCCCCCATCACCAGAGCCGTCCTTTGTAGTGCCATCTTTCGAGGCAAAGCAAACTGCCGTTTCAGAAAAGGATCTCACGCGGACCCTGGACGGTAAATATGTTTCACGCGATCCTGGTCTGCTCAAGGAATACAGCTGAATCCGTGAGCATGAGAATCCTAAAAAACGTAACACCGTATAACTATTAGATCAACATTGTCAAATGTTACAAATGAATAAAAAATATCAAACGCAAATATGTATACACATTTTAAGAACTATATACTTTAGTCTGCAATCCAACTGACTTTACAACCATGTAGATGGCATTGCAAAGCTGGAGACCCAGAACATAAGTAAAGATTCAACATGCATACAAAAAAAGTCAAGTAGATATCGTGCTAATTCAGTGTGGCGGAAGCTGATTACACATGGTAGAAATCTCGTTAAGCTTTTAATTATTCTAAAACACCGATTAAAAAAAAGAAACAAACAAAAACATTTGGCTGAAGTGTACCTCTTTGGGCGGAATTGAAGAATATCCTCGCGGCCGACGTACAGGGGCAGGACATAGTCACGTAACCTCAGGGTCCTGATGGAAGGAGGGGTTGGTGGGTTTCAGAATGACATAAGCTAGCAGGCTTAATTGTAGCTAACAATTCTACTGCAAATGCTAATGCGACCCTGCGTTGGTACCACTAATAGCCTCGTTAATGGCTATGCTGGTTAGCTTGCTAGCTACTGTAGCTAGCTAGTGGGTCCCAGCTAGGCCAAATACTGCTCAGACTCGTATTGCAAGGAAACACTGGCTACTAGTGTAGCGTAACTACATGTTTCATATTAATAGGATACATTGAGTAACATGCCCGCAGCGCATGCTATCAGAAATGCTAATAACACCACCACCCCAATAAGGTTAAAACTGTTAGAAAATAACGATTTAAAGTGAACACAAGAGCCAGACCGCTGCGTACAGAGTGGGCCTATGACTATCTACGGCTATTTAGCCCCATTATATTAGCTACACATAGTGAGCGAGTCGACAGGTAAACAATCCATTACTGACAGTGAGGCGCAGTAAGCCTAGCTTCAGTGAACTATAATAAGCTTCTGGATAGGTGTTTATCTTTGACCAAATTACGATTATGTTAGCTAGTAGCACTAAAGTACTGCAGCTAACTAAATCGTGTGACTTTACTTACAACGAGGAGGTACGACGAAATCAAATGAGACAACTTCAACCACAAATGGATTTCGTCGAGTCACACTTTCACGCACTTAAATTGTTTAGCTAGTCCGCTAGCTAGCTAGCAATTCTAACAGGTCAATGTGTCATACCAATGTCACAATGTGCCGATCGATCGCATGGAGCTATAGTTATTCCCTCTAGGTCGTCTTTTGCCCCAGGTGGTATTAGACTTCATATGATGTAACGTTTGGTGTTATGAAATAGGTCAGTTTAACTAGCCTACGAGATCGAGGCTAACAATTTCTCCTCTTGCGTTAGGAAACTGCTAGGGTGCAATAACAGTGTTGGCCTGGTTCGGTGCATCTCATGTTAAAGGGAGCGTGCCCAATTTTATTATCGGTCAAACTCGTTCTCACCTTAGCGGCCTATTGTCACACTGTTGCACGATTAATCACTTTGTCGCTCGAAAAATATCTGTAACGGTCATGTTTATTTAACCACGGAAATAGAAATATAACATTATTTACTATACTCTTTACTAAATATATACAAAGTATATTATACTATGTAGCACATATTGATTCTACATGAGTACTTTTTAGGACAGAGAAGAACTAGGCTCAAGCCGTTGGAGAGAATGTTTAAGAAATTGTTTTGTGTCTCCTTGAAAAGATCTTAAAATGTGTCTCGTATTATTCTTTATTTGATCCAGAAGTGGTAGTATGTTTGCAGCGCGAAACTCAAGACTTTCCGAGACGTATTGTGACACTGAGAACAGTGCACAGTGTATTCTGATCACACTGGATTTATCTTGGTGCATATTTTCAAGCAATCAAAGTTGTCTATAAATGGTCTGATCAAGATTATAGAAACAAGTAAATCACCCTTTTAACCCACAAGAGAGCGTTCTCTTCTTTTGCTTGGCTCTTAATCTAAACCAGGGTGCTAAGTACAAAGTGACAAATAAGTAACATTTCCTTATATAGACTAGCCACAATGCACCATTATCAAACCTACTGAAAGTTTGGAATGTTTTCCAATAAAGGGTATTTAGTGTCACCAGTACATAAATAATTCTGAGATCGAATGCACTTACATTGCTGTAAGACGCCCCACAGACCAACTGCAGCATGCTTTTCAAGTGCTTTTCAATATCCCCGAATGCAGATAACAGGTAATTGTTGGCCCGTTGTGTTTGCTGTTGTTCTATGGTTCTATGGACATGATAGTTCCCCGTTTGGTAAAGGTTTGATGGATAAACGTCCATTCACACAAAGCTAGGTCAGGTTGACCTGACCTGGCTAATTAGTTTTTCTGCTGTAAAGGCTGTTCATTTGATGAATTAAACTGTCATGCATGAGAGATCTAAAGTCTCCACTCAAAACGTTTCTTTTGTTCGCTTTTTAGTCAGACAGTTGGACCTTAAGCTAGTGCTCCACTGTCTTGCCTCTTAACTATTTTGTAAGAAGTCCTAGCATTTAATAGTCCTTGAAAACCCACAATGCCTCGTATCCAAGCAACAAGTAAATTGAAAGCTTAACCAGGGATTTACAAAAGCCTGAATCACTGAATTATCGAATACAAGCATCCCGGTCATGTTTAAAAGAGGGAAAGGAACCTTTCCCAGAGAAGACGCTAACCGTCACACCAGATACACCTCGTCATTGGAGCAGCCAAGAAACGTAAGTGCTGTTCTTGTCGTTTATCAATTACAAAATGTATTGTTCGGTGTCGAAAAAGTATCTGTTTAGAATCTACATTCCGTATGCACAGACGAGGACTAATACTTGCATCTGACATCAAAACAAGATGCAAGATGTAATGAGCAATAGAATTATTAAAGTCGTGAGTAATCATCAGATTGCTTCATTTGGGTCACCGGACATGCTTGAAACAAGAACACATTGCTTAAGTGGCCGACTTGCCTTCTGCCCTGAAAACAGCTCATGTGCTCTATACTACATTAATTAAAAACAACAAATTAATTTAGCTAACAGTTTAATCCAAAACAGTGTACAAGGAAAGGTTTAAACTTACAACCTTCGGATCTGTAGTTAAATTACTGTTAAGTGACTATAGTTAAAAAACGGATAAAATTGATTAAAGAAGCAGCAACAGTATACTCACAGTATTCAAGATACAAACAGTATCTTCAGCTTGGACAGTTTGTTTTAGCGCATTTTAAAATATGCACCATCTACAGTATGTACATTATACACCTGCTGCCTAGCTAACCAACTGTAATGCACACATGAAGAGATCAAAACAACTTTAGCTCAGAATAAAAATATGCGATAATTACTATATATTTTGTTATCTTGTTATCCAACTTGGAAGGAAGGATAATGAAATATCTTGGATATTTTTTTTAACCATGGCCTTGCAGGTGTAACATTTAAGGAAATAGGTTAACTTAAAAAGCTTATGTGTATTTTGGTTGTCATCCACAGGGTGTCTGTTTTTGAAGGACAAAAAGTATATATACAGTATATATAAAAAATATGGAATAACAAGGTTGTCCGGAGTTTCACGTTTTTTGGGTGGGCGGGAGGGGAGGGGGGGACAACGACAGAAAGATAGTCATGATTGGTCTGTGAGCTATGGCAGGATGCATCCAGCCTTACACATATCAGGTGATGACGTCTCCTTTCGATCTGTGCTCTAGGGCGGCCACCACACTAGAGATGCTCACCTCAGACTCCCTCTCTCTGGTAACCACGGTGACGAACACCAACCCTGGAGTCTTGCTGTTCCTACTTCTCTGTCTCCTCCTGACGACTGCTTTGACCTTCGCACCCACCAAGTCACCTGTACCAGGTAATGGGGTCGCATTTAAAGTTTATTTCATAATTGACCTTTTTTCTGATATTACCCACCCTATTTGTTGACTCATATTGTACATTTGATGGGAGTAAAAAAAAACGGACTCTGTGAGTGCCTGACAGAGTGCTCTGTCTCTGTTTGTACGTCACTGCTACTACAGGTCCTTCCTATTGCTTTGGGCTGGGTCCTGTTCTCTCCTACTGCAGGTTCATCTGGACTGGCATCGGCACAGCTTGCAACTACTACAACAGCAGATACGGAAGCATCGTCCGAGTCTGGATAAACGGGGAGGAAACGCTCATTCTTAGCAAGCGAGTCACTCAAATAGACCTGATTTGGTTGCGATTGATGTGGAGAATGCGTAACTTGTCCAAGTCACAATTATATGTCATTTTCAGGTCCTCAGCGGTGTATTATGTTCTAAAGAGTGCCCACTATACTGCCAGATTTGGCAGCAAACAAGGTCTTCAGTGTATTGGAATGGATGGGAGGGGAATCATCTTCAACAGCGATGTTCCACTCTGGAAACAAGTGAGGGTGTATTTTTCTAAAGGTATACACAAATAAAGGATTCAGCACTTGAAACAAATGATGAGGTATGAAAAAATCACGAATGGAAAACCTTTGTCGGATCCGCCCGCCAACACAGGTCTGACTGTGAAGTGTGCGTGTTCGGCCATGTTAACGTAGCTCTCACAGGCCCAGGTTTGCAGAGGACGGTGGGGATCTGTGTTAGTGCCACAGAGAGACAACTGGAGTGTCTGCAGGATATGACTGATGCCTCAGGACACGTTGATGCCCTCAACCTGCTGAGGTGCATCGTGGTAGACATCTCTAACAGGCTCTTCCTCAGGGTACCTCTCAACGGTCTGTGATGTCACTTCCTACAGTCAGTTTCCTCTGTCACCAATCATGTTCCTCATTAAGTCGAATATCCGTTTTTTATAGTTTGGCTTTCTGTCCTTGTTATACAGAGAAGGAGCTACTAATGAAGATCCAGAACTACTTTGACACCTGGCAAACTGTTCTGATTCAACCCGACATATTCTTCAAACTACGATGTTTGTACAAGAAGCATGAAAAAGCAGCGTGAGACCATGTCCATCCGATCTAAAATACAACACAATGCAGATACTCAGATGACTAAGCGTTTTATCAACTTGTGCCTGTATGTCTTAGTAAAGACCTTCAAGAGGCCATGGAAAGCCTTATTGAGATAAAAAGAAAGACCATCAAGGAGTCCGAAAAGCTGGATGATGATCGTGACTTTGCATCTGAACTCATCTTTGCCCAGGTCTGCAAACCGAGTTGTTAAATGCCTTTTAAACGCGCGGTTCACAATCTCGAAATGTGTGTGCGTGCGTGCGTGTAGAATATCAGTTTCCGACAGTCAAATCTGTTTATGTGTGCAACTCAGAATCACGGTGAACTTTCGGCAGACAACGTCCGTCAGTGCGTGCTAGAGATGGTGATCGCAGCGCCAGATACTCTGTCCATAAGCCTGTTCTTCATGCTGATGCTGCTTAAGCAGAACCCAAAGGTGGAGCTGAAGATAGTAGAAGAGATGACCTCTCTGATGGACGATCACCGCTCGGACTCAGAGGTGACAGGTGATTACTTCTGCAAAACAAGAAACAGGCGTTTATTTTCTCCCATGTGGGTCATTCAGGTTGTAATCATCACAATAACCACATTTGTGGGGGGGAAATATGTATCGCCTTTTTTTTTTACAGGTAATGAGGATGTGAAAAAAATAGATTTGCAGAAACTGACAGTGTTGGAGAGCTTCATTAACGAGTCTATGAGGTTCCATCCTGTGGTTGACTTCACGATGAGAAAAGCGCTGGAGGATGACTATATAGACGACATTAAGGTTGCCAAGGGAACCAACATCATACTTAACATCGGCCGGATGCACAAAACAGAATTCTTCCCAAAACCGAATGAGTTTAGTTTAGAAAACTTTGAAAAAAACGTAAGTAGAAGCGCAGTCGTTTTCCACGTGGACGTTTTCCACACGAACGCCTGTGTGTTTGGTGCTACTCCATGGCTGAAAGTCCCTTCCCCTGCTTGCTCTCTCCGACAGGTCCCTAGTCGCTTCTTCCAGCCGTTCGGCTGCGGTCCCCGGTCGTGCGTGGGCAAGCACATGGCCATGGTAATGATGAAGGCCATCCTGGTCACCTTACTGAGCCGCTACACCGTGTGTCCCCGCCAAGGCTGCACCCTGAGCAGCATCCGGCAGACAAACAACCTCTCCCAGCAGCCCGTGGAGGACGAGCACAGCCTGGCCATGAGGTTCATCCCCAGGGCTTCTCCGCCTCCTCACACGGAGCACAGCTAACTCTGAGAGCCGTTCAGACACCAGACTGTTCGTCAAACATGTCCGCTATTTCTCAGCCAAATTAGCTTGCTTGATTTAAGTGTCTCCGAACTGAACATGCTGCCTAATAAGATTAACTCGAATCTTTCCGGTTTATTGAAACTAAATTGAGCTTGTTAAAAGAAACATCATGTTGACCATACTACACCACAAACACTCCAAGTCTGTACAGAATTCAGCCTACAGAATTGCCTAATATTTAGTTTTCGTTACATGATCTACTAAATGTCTAAGATCCTTTAATTATTCAAAGTGTGTTGTATTTACATAGTTTTTAGGATTATCCTTTTTTTTACCAAATGTATCTTCCTTTTTTCAACGTGTCCTAAATTATTCTATCATTTTATAGTTTATCTGTTGTCATAAGCGCTACGAACTGATTTTTGCGTGGTCATTTTCAAGAATCTCATGTTCCATATCAAAAGACTAACAGAAAAGTACATTTGTTTGTGGTCCATTTCTTTCACTTTAGTCAAAGTCTACACTTTCTAAATTCAGGAAAATACAACTACCGCAAAGCAATAGCATAGTCAGATAACTCAAAAATCCATAAGCGCTGCATTAAATGTGATTTATTAGAATGAAGTAGAACTAATGACAGGCACTCTGAAGTCCTCTCCTCCATCCAGTATCACAGATATGAATGAGCACGCCACACTGACATCAGAACATAAGGCATTTGGTCATCTAGCGTTGTCATTTCCGTTCTGTTGCCATTCTGCACTCAAGCAATGCAAACGCAAAACACATTATCTCATAACACAAATTCCGCGAGTGAGAATGATGGAGCTTCTCTGGATTACATACTGCAGTCTTCATCTAGTTGCAGGACCTCTGAAAGTCAGTTTTGATTGATCCTTGTATGATGTTCAACCAAATAAAAATACAAAACATTTATTTGTAAGAATCTATCCAATAAATATGTATTGCATTGTTATAAAAAAATAGACTTGAAGACTTTCCGAATACACTTTTGTTCTCAACTTAAAAATGAACCAAATGCATAGATTATCAAAGGTTCCATCACGAGGGTGTCTGCAGAACATAACATACAAGACAACCACTGCAAACACATTTCTTCAGCGAGAGCTAGATCACTTTCCAAACGCACCCACTCAGCGCCTTTTAGAATACCTTCAAACCTGTTAGCAAACAGATCAACATCAGATGTTTTTCTAAACATCTGGTCTGGTCCGTCTGACCTTGGAGTGATAACCAATCAGCGAGTAGAGTGTGACCCCTTCAAACAGCAGGATCCAGATGAAATACAATACTTTTAAGACATAACAGTTTATGATTTAACATGAGCTGGAAGGAGGAATCTAGAAATAAATATGTTGGAGTTCTCTATACCTGTCTTACTGAGGAGGAAGACAAACATACCTGACCCTCTTACAAAGTGGCTGAAAGGCACATCACACCGAAAACAAGTCAAACATTTGAATGACCTCCGTCCTACCACTGTTTTAGTTTTGTACATAGTCTCAGTAATTAATTCCAATGACTGTTACAAATGACATTTGATTAGTGTCATTATCGGAATAATGCTTCGGGTACAAGCTTCCCATGCATTTTCCTCTGTAAATGTCTACTTCCGGGTTCATGTTACAATATAAAATGGTAAACTTTGTTTTCTTTATACTGGATTGACCTCTGTTGTTTGCACGTTGACGTGGCCAGTCTGTGCGCATTATCTGCCTCTTCGTGTGTTAATGCTAGAGGGTGGGTTGTGGGTTGTGTGTGTGTGTGTGTGTGTATTCAGCGCTCCTGCAGGGCCTTCTGGTAGTGATACAGCAGGCAGTCTGGTAGCTCCAGAACAGGCGAGCGCAGCCACACAGCCAGGGCGTTGTCATGGACACGGCAGTGCATCAGACAAGGGAGCCCCTGAAGGAGACGGCAAGCTACAATCCCCTCCGACCCTGAAGACACGAGAGGAGAAGGTCATCATCATTATCCGTCCACTTCAAGCGACCAGCTCCACATAAAGACTACTTTAGGCTCTCTGGCACCATGAACGTACCTGCAGCGTGTGACCAGAATGAGACCAGCTTGCTCACCTATGATGTCCACTACGTGAAGCTGGAGTTTCTCCTTCAGGGCGTTGAGCGTGGCCATCAGAGGGTCCCGGCCGTCTTGGATGAGTTTCAAGTTCTGTCTGGTGTCGTGAGTGTAGGACAACCAGAGTCTCCCGTACTCCTCTGTAGACACAGCCAGGGGCCTGTAGGGGTGAAGGGAATGAACGAGGGCACATAAAACAGGCAAACTGGACACCAAACAAGGCAGACAGACAGTGTATCTGTTCCTACTGGGACAACTATGATATTGACAGGTACACCAGCACCCATACACAAGGTATGCCGGCAGATCATGTGTAGCTAGATAGTTTATAGACAGAAGCGTACCTGATGAAGTCAGGCAGGCAGAGTCGGTGAGAGAACTGGACTCCCTGCGGTTCTCCAGGAGCCATCTCGTAGGACATCACCCCAGCCAGCTCTACCTGAGGAGAAGGTCTCTTCATCAGCAGGGAGTACCTGTGAACTGCAACACTGCGGCCCTCCAGCTCCCCTGCAGTGCCACCTGACAGGCAGGAGACCTGGGGAGGAAAGCACACCATCATGTAGAAACCGCTTCTATTTCTATTAAAGCTGTCTACTGTTGGACCGGAGCTCTACCTCCAGATCTTGACAGGTGAGCTGCAGTAGCAGATGTTGGGCTGTCGAGTCTGAGGAGTTGGAGATGAAGAGAACGAGCTGGCAGGTGTCCTCTGTGGAGGCGGTACAGGCTGAGAGCACCAGGCTTTGGTTCGAGCACAGGGGGGTGATGTCGGAGCAGGAAACCCCGGAAAGCTCTGCGGGGAGGTGAGAGCTCAGGCAGGGACTCCATGGTCTCTCTGGATGTGTGTGTGTGGCTGGCTCCTCCGCTCCTATGCTATTCCCTCTGCTGAGGGGCCGGACGGTGGCCGCAGCCTCATCCAGGGGGGCCTCCACCGGAGAACAGGTGCCGTTGGCGGCGGTCAGGTCCGGCGAGCGTTCGGTGTCGTAGCTGGAAACGACCCCATCCAAGGGCATGTTGGTTGAGTCCAGGAGGCTGTGAGAGGAGAAAGAGGATCTGTCGTCGGATCCTGTGGAAGATCCTGGTTCTTTGGGCTTCCTCCTGAACCGCTGCGGCGCTGCTTCCGTCTTCCCCATCTGCTGGGGCCAAAACCCACGATGAAACCCCCCCCCTCTTACAATTCAACTGTCTTAACTTGGAGTAAAACATCCAATCGTATTTGAGATGACGGTACCAGAGACACAGCGTTTTGTGGCCCCAGGCCAACGAAGAGAGACGAGGCGAGCTGCTGCTTTTGGAGGCTGGGCTCAGGGCTGGGGGTCTGAGTTTGGGAGCTCTGGGTACTCCCATGCTGGCTGGAGGAGAGAAGGGGACTGGGGCCCTCCACCTGGGCTGCTTCCTCCACCTCCTGCTGGGCCAGATAACCCTGTTTGCCCCACACTCTCTTCACACCGTCCAGCTTCAGGGTGGTGACGCTGGAAAAGAAACACAAAACACTGGGATTCCAGTCTCGGTTCTACGCTTCATCGCTAAATCAGTGGTCTTCAACCCCGGTCCTTTAGGAGCACTGTCCTGTATGTATTAGATGCGTTACTGTGAGCAAACACACCTGGTGATTCAAATGCATGTTTGTTACCAAGCTCTGCAGAAGCCTGATAATGATGATCTGAATCGGGTGTTGAATATCATTTATATAGGAGAGTGGTCCATGAGGCACAGTGTTAAAGACCACAGCTCTAAATCAACATGTAAAACACAATTTACTACCACACAGAAAATGCCAGCAGATACAAATTAAGAACTAAGAAATAAGAACGTACGCTGCTCTCTGTGAGGGGTCAGTGCTGTTGTCTGAGAGACCCGAGCTCACGGACAGGAGAGTGGGAGACTGTCTGTCTGTGATGCAGCAGGAGGACAGACTGACAGGCAAGGACAGGCCATACGGCTCCAGGCTCAGAGCTGAGAGAGAAATCCAGAACGTCAGGATGGGGGCAGGAGCGGTGCGATGACGGTGGTGACAGGTAGAGAGGAAGTGTCCGTGTGATGTTACCTTTCTCCTGGGACAGCTCCTCTTGTCTCTGGTGAGGAGGTTTGTATGGGGCAGCCCCAGCAGCCAGAGCCTCAGAGACGAAGCCGTCCAGAAACGACAAGGAGGAGTCCACCTGAGCAACGTCCAAAACGCATTGCATCAGCAGGTGTCCTAAAAAGCAGGTGTGTCCCCCCCCAACCCCCAACCCCCCTCACAGAAGGTGCTGTAGTGTCTCTTACCTCCAGGGGCTCCAGGGAGCAGCGGCGTGTCATCACCCTGCTCCGCAGCTCTGCGTTCTGGCTGAGATGCTGCAGTTCCTGGGCCTTCTGCCTCAGGACGGTGTCCGGAGAGCCTACGTAGCTGTCGCACACCTGCTGGACCAGCGCGGAGCAGGAAGGGCCTTCACACAGCTTCATCATGGCTGTCAGGACCCAGCTCTTGGTCTGGCTGCTGGTGGAGTTGAGGTTCAGCAGCCGGGCTAGGAGGCGTATGACAGTGGTGGCCTCCAGGCCGTCTCTCAAGTGGGAGTATTCCCCCAGGACCTGACAGAGAGGAACAAAGGAGGGGACAAACCCCCTATACGTTTGACCTCCATCCATTGAATCACAAAACGTATTTTCATTGAATACATTTAATGAAAAAACTAAAGACTAAAACTGTTTTGAAAGAGAGATGACTGCATTAGAAAATGTTTGTATTGTATACATTTGCTGAAAAGACAACTAAAGACTAAAACTTTTTTTTTTTGACGATTGCGTCAGAAAATGTTTGTATCTTATTAATTTGCTGAAAAGACAACTACAGACTAAAATATTTTTTTTTTGTGAGACGATCCAGCTGTTGGCCTCCTGTCCTCACCCAGCTGATGACCTGCAGGAATCTCTGAGGAAGCTTGGCTGGATCCTCCTGCAGCAGATGCACGTACGAGTCCACAGCAAACTGCCTCAGATGCCTGTCCTCCTCCTCGCTGTCGAAGCCTGGACATCATCACAAACACAATCAACCAGGCCTCCTTAACCAGCTTCTCCAACAGCTGTGTCCTCAAGACTCTTCGCAGGCCACTGCGGAGGGAGTGCAGGATCTTGAGCTGTGTGCTTTATCTTACCCTCTGAGAGAAGTCTGAGGAAGTTGTTTGGAATATCAGCCTGCATTGTGTCTCCTCCCAAGGAGAACACTGCATTCATGGTTTGAATGAACCACTCATTATCTGGGGCATATGTATAGAGAGGTTGATAGGAACAAACTTTCAACAGTCAATGAACTGAAACACCAACAGCACGTACAAATACAGCCCGAATCGTTACAATGATCAATATCTTAACAGGTATGCCGTTTTTTTTTATACGTAAAAAAATAAACAACCTGACACAATATTGTTTTTTAAGGATATTTTTCTGCCACTTCTGCCACTTTCCCCACCAGGTCGATAGTGCTGTAGTCATCATTACTAAGCCTGAGAAACTCAAGCATCTTCTCCACAATGACTGTTACATTCTGGCTGTTGGTGATCCTGAAGAGTATCTCCAGCGTCTGGACGGGGACAGAGACATGAGCACATGTGAACACATGAACATGTGAACACATGAACACGTGAACACATGAGCACGTGAACACATGAGCACGTGAACACATGAGCACGTGAACACATGAGCATGTGAACACATGAGCACATGAACACCTGAGCACGTGAACACATGAGCACATGAACATATGAGCATATGAACATGTAAGCACTTGAACACATGGCACATGAGCATGAGAGCACATGAACACATGAACACATAAGCACGTGAAGACATGAACAGGTGAACACATACGCACTAGCCCGTGATCTCGTGAGCACACGAACACATGCACACCAGCGCATGAACACAAGCACAAACTGGCAGCATCAGGACTCACAGTAAGGCCACAGGGTCATGTCTCACCTCGCGCTTAATCATGAGGTCGGAGTGATCCAGACACTCAATGATGGTCATCTGATGCTGCAAGGCCAGCTTTGAGTCCTGCTGCACCACAAACGTCAGGGCTTTCAGGCCTGAAACCGCAAACACAGACTCGTACTAAGCGGCTTAGTCTCACGACAACAGAAGATTGATGGGAAAATGCCATTCCAAAAGGTCTTACCCAGATATTTGAGGTTTATCTTAGGAGATAGAACAAAGTTCCCAATGCATTTCACAGCTTTCTCCAAGAGCTCCGATTTCGGATGAATTGTGTAAATAGCCCTCACACACTCGTATAATATTGCTGTTGAAAAAAAGGTAACTATGAATTTAACAATCGGTGTGCAGCCATTTTAATTTGTGTTATCGTCCAATGCATTTTGTAAAAAAACGACACGACGAACCATAAGTGATATTATGGTTCATCTCTGCTCTGCGTAAGCACTCGTCAAGCACGTCGTACATCATCTCACTTGTGCTGTCAGAAACACAAACGTTCGACTGAAAAAACACTGAACAGAGACTTGACACTGTACACCAGAACTTGTCATGTTTTGACCGAGAAAAGGGGCTGAATGAGTGGTCAGTGCAGGTACCTCTGGTCATCTTTGCCCAGGAGAGCCAGTATTTTCAGCAGCTGGATCTGCAGCCAGGGAGCTGGAACACTGTGGTAGTTAAAGTCCATGGGAAGCTTCCCTCCAACCACCTGTTTGAGGATGGTCACGAAGCTCCCTGTCAAGTCCTTGTAGCTGTCGGGGCTCTCCTGCGAGTTCAGAACACAGCGCGTCACCTTGACGACCGTCAACAGCGCCATATGACGTGCTTGTGCAGCCAACGAAAAACGGAATTGAGCCATCGTCTTTTGCAGCGTTATGCTAACTGACCAAAACACTTGGTATGCACCTGGGCAGCTAAGTGGTGTTATTTATCTGGGACGCACCTTTATCATCAGTAGGTAGATGTGTAAGGAAGCTGTCATAACTCCTGGATCCTTGTCGCACAGAGCTTTCCTAAACTTGCTGTGGATGAGTTGAACCTGGTTAGGCGCGATCAAGTAGAACTTGTACAGTGCAAGAACCGCTTTCCTCCGGATGATTTCCCTGTAAACGTTGGCAAATGTTGACAGTCAATCACAAGTACGAGCAGTAACCTGCGCAAACTCAAGCAAACAATCGTATTAAGATCAACGTTGCCATTCTTACTTTGGGTGTGTGAGTTTTTCCTCCACTAATGGCAGAATTGCAGGTATCATATCTTTGGGGAACATCTGACTGACAACAGTTAATGCCATGCACACCTCAATGAGGTTAGTGCTTTGAAGATCCTGAAAAAGGCAAATGACCTTTCAGATTTTCCTATACACACTCTCCTCGGAAGTCAGAGACCTGAAGCGTTGAAGCGTTACCTTTAAAACAGTGTTGACAAGGAGAAGCAGTAACTCGTGGCTTTCATTGAGAAACAATGACACGCCGAGGTAACCTAAAACACCAAGATATCATTCATAAGAAACTATCGTTGACTCATTTTTGTACGAGTAAACGGACTCTGTATCATGCAGCGCTTTTAACAGAAACATACCAACTCTCTTCTCGAGAACACTTCCTTGCTGAGCCAGTTTGATGGCGTGAATGTAGCTGAAGGAAGCCTCGTAACCAAGCATTTCACAGTAGATGGCTCTCACCATAATCTCCTTCATCTGCCTCTGGTTGAGGACAAAACATCATTACGATCAGTAACGTTAAATATTTGATACCGATAACGTACATAGAGAAGCCTTGATTAAGACTTTAGATGAAACTTACCATAGTGGTGTTGGGGGACGACATTTGCTCTTTGATTGTGACAAGTTCACGTTTGATAAGTTTTTCTTCTTCCTTTAGAGAACAAAATACAGTCTTCAGTCATTAGCTTAGATAGCTAGCCTGCTAATGTTGCGGACGGGTTGCACAAATTAAACTGGCTAGCTGCATAGCCGAAGCTAAGCAATAACCGGTCATGCAAAACAAGGACATCTTATATGGATGAGTATAACTGGTATGTAACTCACATGTTTAGATGTCAACTCAGTAATGCCCCTGATGAGATTTCCTAATTTTGAGGTGGATGAAAGTTTCCCAGACCCCGATTGGGAGTCTAGTGACAGAAGGCTCGGAAGAGCTGTCAGTGTCTTCTCGACAACATCACTCATTTTGGTGCTCAAATAAGGCCTACGAACCTAGGAATTGCTTGTAGAAAGAAACTTAGCGACCTACTTGCCGACAGTACCCAACGTGTTTCAAACAACGCAGGCAATTATTACTACGTAGAAGAGAAGCATAAATGTTCATATAAACAGGCACGTAGTCGGCCATTGTTTTGATTCGGCGTTTTCTATTGCGTCACTTCCTGTTTAACATTACAAACTTTATGTATACGAACGGAAATCGTGTTTTCCTAATTCTCCGTCAAGCTTACAATAACGGCATTAAAAATCAGCCACGTTAGTATATCAATAAATGCACAATATCTCAATTATTCATCAATTTCAGTTATGACAAAACAATAGATCAATATTCCAAAGTGAGTTTATTATGCTTTTGTGAGTTTGGTAAACATTTCTTTATTTTTGTAACTTTTAGGCTATATACATTTAACTACAGTAAAATAATTTCAGCAAGAACTAAATTTGTGATGAACACACCAATGATATGAACATAAGTAGCCTTAATTCTAATAAGGGGATCGTTGTTATTTGAGTGCTGATAAACATAAGGAATTTATCCACTGTGTAGCCAGGACAGTTGACAGAAAACAGAAAAGTCCACAGTAGAAGTGGAATACAGAGAAAAGAAAAAAGTCTTGTTAAAAGTACAACACAAATTTACTAGGAAGATAAAGTGACACAAAGTGAGACAAATTTGTCTTCCAGGTGAGTTTTTCTCTATCTCTGATATACAGAACAGAGCTCTACTAAATAATGATATATTGAGACCAGAACATTCAATAAACAGTCTCTACGCATTTTTTTTCACATTTCTACATCGTCATGTCCACTTTTGGTTATCCAAAAGATTGAAACAATCTGAGGAAAGCCCCCACATACAGTATTCATCTAAGCCTATAAGATTTCCTTCAACATTTCAATACTTCTAAATATTTTCCACCATAAATTTATCATAATTAAAATGATAGTCCCCAATGCTATAAAGTTGTTTATCTGATATGCATTTGTATATGACATATTGAACTTGTATCACGGGGAATACACCTACACACATATCTATGATTGTACCGAGGCAGGGTGAAATATCCATCTCATGTTGCTGACTTCTTGTCTTACACTATCTTCATCTCCATCTTTATGCCCAGATCTGCAATGTAATGAAAAAGTTAACTACCATTGCTCCAAAACCAGTACATTTGTTTAATGTAGCTAAGCCGGAATTAAAACGCATAATGTTTGAGTGACTGCTCTGAAGAACACCGTCAGGTGACCTGATGTGCGTCATGTGACATGTGTCAGGTGACCTGATGTACGTCAGGTGACCGGTGTCAGGTGACCTGATGTACGTCAGGTGACATGTGTCAGGTGACCTGATGTGCGTCAGGTGACGTAATGTGCCTCACCCTCAGGGTGTGGTCCCAGGAGCCTGAGCAGAAGGCAGTTCCATCAGGGGACACACGCAGAGTGCTCACGCGGTTCTCATGTCCAAACAGAATAGACACTCTCGTCCCCTTCAGAACATCCCATACGTTGATGGTGTAATCGTTGTAGCCACAGAAAAGTAACCGACCTGGGAAGAACACAACACACACATTTTAGACAAACATTCACGTTTTTAAACCTTAAACTACAACAGAGCCTTTCGCACACCGTGAGCGATGTGTTCTACGTGCAAACGAACGAAAGGATTCGGAGCAGAAAGATTCGCATGTCTTACCACTGAGAGAGAAATCCACACTGGAGGCACCAAATATGATGCTCTCTTTGGTGTAAATGGCCACTTCTCGGTCTGCCCTCAGGTCATACAGACGACACTGTAACAGAGAAGCTGGTTCAGTCGTGCATCTATCTAACGAGCCTGGTACACTGGCAACCACAGAACGAATCACTTAACAACCACGGATCAGCTGATCATGGCACACGACTTACCGTGGAATCGTCAGAACCTGACGCAAAAGCATCTCCGCTGGGATAGTACCTGAAGACAAACAAAAAGCTCATTTATCATCTCCACGCTAGTTTATTGTATCACATGTATATCTTACATTCATTGTGCTCATCGGTGGACCTGTTGGATAACCTCACCTGACACTATTGATGTCTGACTCGTGGGTTTCGAAGGATTGGATGCACTGTCCCGAGCGCATGTCCCAAACATTAGCCTTCTTATCGCAACCCTGCATTGCAAGGAGATCAGAGTTTAACTTAAGGGCAGTAGCATCACTAACAACTCAACTCACATTCCCAAAACGCAAAAACATGTATATGAATCGATCGCAGGGTGAAAAAATAGCTTATAGGGAAGCCTCTTACCCCTGACACAAAGGTGTTTCCTGTCTCAGAAGGAGCTAAGTCCAAGCACAGCACATCTGCAGCGTGTCCATGGAAACTCTGCAACAGCTGCCCGCTCTCAACATCCCATAATGCACACGTTCCATCTCCACTTGATGTAAGTATCTACCACACAAAGTGTCTAAGGGTCAAATTCACTGGGAGGTCGAAGCAAAGTCATAACGGTCATTTCCTGAGACTGACTGTTAATGGTTTGACTCGGATGAGATGAAAGCATGTGACCAACCCCACTACAACACACTGTTAAAAGTTGTGAATTATTAAAACACGTATAAGTCATTCCACAGAGACACCATACTGCCCATTCCTGAAAGCAGTGCTTTCCCATCACTGGCCCGAAAGCCGAAAAAACGATTCAAATCAAATCAGAGTTGACAGATTTAGGACACATCACAATGGTTTTATTGCTTATTGCAGTTTGCAGTGTAATAAGCAATGAAACAGAGCAATTCTCACCTGCATATCTGAATTGGTGAAGATGCAGGCAGACAGATAGTTTGTGTGCATGGCCACAGACTTCTTTTTAGCTGCCAGATTCTCATTCTTGTCCAGAGACAGAGGGTACACAGAGCATTTGTTGTCCAGACCCCTGGGACACAGCAAACCATAAAGGTGCTTTTAACGTTCAGGACATTTGGAAACATGGTCGTTAGCTGACTGTACCGTGATGTGCTTGGTCTTCTGTGAGGCTTTGCAAGTGAAAGACTCACCCACAGGCCACAGCACAGCCAGAAGGAGCATAGGCACAGGCCATCACCCAGGTACACGGCATTGTCACAGCATGCTCCTAGAAGATGGCAAGGAAATTCAAAAAGTTAACATGCACTATTGGCTCAAAAAGTAAATATGCACTACTGGCATTTCGACAGGGTTTCATTCATTTATTTTCAAACGGACGACGTTTTTAAATACCTTGTTAGTTGTGAAGGCGTCCCACACGATTACTTTTCCATCCTGAAAAAGCAAACATGCTTCTGTTATACACGGAGGTGTTATTTTCTACACAGTAGTACACTGGCTAAATGAGTGCTCGCTGATTTTTAAGGCTTAATACAATTTCAGCACCAAGGACAGGGGCGATTTGTTGCGTCCCGTGACCAGTTGGAAGTGATTACAAGGAGGGGCGCGCTCGGAATTTTCGAAACAGAATCTCAGATTTGTACCTGTGAAGAGCTCACGATCCTCCGCTTGTCTTTACACCAGTCCATGCAAAGAACTTTGTTTCCGTGCCCCTTCAGAGTACGCCTGGTCTTCATCACAAACTGGCCCAATCCGTCTAACTTGTCAGCCACCTGATGTACTAATGTAGGGGCGACATAAATAGATGATAATCAAATGCGCCGCTTGCGTTAATATGTTTCCGCCATTTCCCGTAGCAGAGAATTACAGAGGATTTGGGGATGTTGATATTGTCATTTTAATCTTAACAAGGTCGAATGTAGCGTCCACATCACTTGACAAACAAACCTAAACCATTTACTGAACCAAAATAGCAAAAGCTAACGTCGAATTACATTCATAGGATCACATGCTATTTAGGAGAGAAGGTTACTAATATATTAAATATCTTAATGCACTTCTGATGGACAACAAACAGACAGAAGTAATGAAAGCGTAAGGAAGTAAACAGATCTATTGATTTAGTGTCAGTGCTATTGGTAGTACACGATAAAGAACTCGTGGCGACTTCATTTCTGCTGGATAACTGTAAATTACAAATTAGCACTTATTTCTTGTTCGTATTTTACCACGAAACTGTACGATTGTTTTCATTTAGTAGTAATATACGTATTTGCTATTTTGGATAAGATGGTGAATAAGGCCCTGATTTTTGAGTACTTACGTTCGACATCATGCAGCTTCGCTCTCTCTTCTTCAAGTTTAATCTTCAACGTCTCCGATTCCGTTTTGAGGTTTGAAAGAGACTCATTTGGTTGTACCTCTTGTGACGCCATTTCAGGAGTAATAGGAAATCTCATATATGTTTCTGTTGTCAAAGCAGCGATGGGCCGTAAAAGGGTTATTCAGTCGGGCTCACAGCTGATGCAGCTGTCATGACGTCAGAGAAGATGCTCTTCCAGTTTCCAGGAGAGGTTTCAAGCTCATGCGCCGCTCGATGGAACAGACCAGAGAAAAAAAGCTACGCATTTCAAATGCTATCAATATAATATGTGCTGAAAAGGAAATTGACATAAATAGAAATAAAATAATCCAGACAAAAACCGTGTATTAAGTCAAAATAGACTAAAACTATTTATTTAAAATACGCAGATTTGTAGGAAAATACTTGACGTGCAAGTCAAAACATTTGCTAAAGCAACAACTTTGCCGATGAAGCTTTGACCTGTACTAATGTGGTTGGTTACATAAAAACTGTGTTGAATCACATGAATTGCATTGTCAGACCTTAGTTCCATTTTAAATGCTGGTAAATCACAGTTCTGCACCACATTTACAGCACTATCAATTGCATCATCTTACAGTCATGGCAGTCATTTGGCACAGTCTACATCAAACCACATTGACGGTGATAACGGAAAGCATCGAGGGGCCTGATTTCCTGCGGGCCAATCAGAAGAGCTGAGCGTGTCATATCCTGGTGAGGAAGCTGAGTCGAAGGCTGCTGGGAACCTGAAGGGTCTCCAAAGCTTGGGAGGACGGGCAGAAGGGGAAGGTGACCTGGAAGTGATACTGTGCATCTAGCATGAGCTGGTTTGAGCCTTCACGGTCATGCTGCAACGCCTGAGTCCAACAGAACACATGGGAGATATTTATATCAGGAGTGAGAGATACGACGTGTAATCTAACTAATGGCATAGTTTCAAATCGTACTCTGTGTCTACGGACAGTTAACACTTTTTGCATGGACCCGGGGTGTCTAATCCTGGTCCTCGAGGGCCACTGTCCTAAAGGTTTTAGATGTTTCCCTGCTCCAACACAACTGATTCTATTGAACGGATGGTTATCAAGCTCAGTGGAAGGGTCATAATGACTCTTCATTAGAATCAGATGTGCTGGAACAGGGAAACATCTTTAACTTTCAGGACAGTGGCCCTCGAGGACCAGGACTGGACACTCCAGGTTTAGACGCTCCGAGAACAAGCTTCTGACAAGGGAATGAATGGAAATGTACACTGAGGAAGTCCAAGGCCAGCTAATGCTACTTAAACTTAAGGCACAATGTCTCACCTGAACTTTGCGAACAAACGATGGTGACACCCTTTTCTCAAAATCGTCAATGGGGGTGTACGAGTTCAGGATCTTCACAACCTAACACAGAGTTACAAACCAGCAGAGCCAATTATAAGTGACCATAATAAGTGTATGTGATGTTCAGTCTTATTTTATACAATCTTTTGGAAAAAAAACAGTTTCACATTAATATCATTTTAACTTTTCCACAATTCCAAATGATCTGTGCATTCAATCTTCCCTTGGAGTGTTTTGTAATAAAACAGGTAGGCTAGGGGTGTCTAATCCTGGTCCTCGAGGGCCACGGTCCTGAAGGTTTTAGATGTTTCCCTGCTCCAAAACACCTTATTCTAATGAATAGGTTGTTACCAAGCTCAGTGGAACCCTCTTAATGAAGGACTCTTCATTAGAATCAGTTGTGCTGGAGCAGGGAAACATCTAAACCTTTCAAGACAGTGGCTCTCGAAGACCAGGATTGGACACTCCTGAATTAGGCCCTCAGCTGTGAGCAGTACCTGCAGAGGGTTGAGTTCAGTACACTGTTCAATGATCTCCTTGGCGTCTTCCTCAGTGGACTTGTTAACCTGCAGCAGCCAGGCTGCCTGAGACAGCGGCTTCAGAGTGTCGATGGCGTTGGATCCCTGCATATCTTTGTCCTTCAACCACTCCTCCAAGTAGCTGATATTACACCTGAAACACGCAGGGAAAAGACTGTATGTAACACACACAAAAACACACCCACACACACAAACGTGTGCAAACCCCTCCACACACACGCACCTAATTTGCATTCCCTTCCTGCAGGAGCACATGTCTTTGCGAAGCAGGATGTTGTTGAGGGTGGTGGCGCCGATCAGATAGAATTGCTGCTTAACGGCCTGTCTGACAAGGCCTGGCTCCATCCCGTGTTGGCTCATGGTGAGGAGAAAGAAGCTGAGCTGCTGGAGGATGGAGGAGATGGTGTACGTCACCGTTTCCTCGCAGACGCTGCTGGAACGCTTCCGGTGACCAGTGGGCTTCATGCTGGAAATCCCCTGAAGACTCTCATGCTCTAACATACCAGGAACTGGGCACAGAAGGAAACTCTCACGTCAAAACGGCATCAGTTCAGAGGGCGACACGTGTTCACCGATGAGTCGTTAACCCTGGTGCTGCCTTTGGGTCACTGTGACCCACAGTGACATGGGTCACTGTGACCCACAGTCACATGGGTCACTGTGACCCACAGTCACATGGGTCACTGTGACCCACAGTCACATGGGTCACTGTGACCCACAGTCATGGTGCAAAAAGGTTAATCACAAAAACCCGAAGGCAGCTCTAGGGGTTGAAAAATCAGAAGTGTGATGCCTTTGAGTGTTAAGTATCAGTTACATACCGATCATAGGAGTTAGGGCTTTGTCCATGACCGTGATGAATGTTTGGTAGATGTGGATGGCCAAGTCACTGAGAATCTGTCTGTGTTCTGACAGATCAAAATTCTGCAGGCAGTTCTTATTCTGCTTCTCGCTGTTCTGTTTCATGTATTCCTTAAAGCAGACGTGAAATGGAACATTCTAGATTACGTACGCTTGTTGACGCTTCTGAGAGCAGCGGCTTTTGCTAGAAGTTTGGCAAGAGATTAAGATCCCTACCTCCTCTCCACTGTACTGCTTTAGACAGTTGAGCATGTGGTATGTGTTGGAGAGCCAGAAAGACAAAACCTCAAAGTCTGTTTTGTGATCCTGAGAAAAAAAAGCATTTGGTTGTCATCTGTCACTTCACATACATACAGGATAGCAACATCACGTGATAGCATTTTGTAAGCAGCGAAACTCACATCAAATCAAAAATTTTTAAAACATCACGCAGCTTACCGTAATGACCTTTTTGACCCCATTTATGACAGCGTTCATGAGAGACTTGAGCTTGGCTCCATCGTTGAGGTAGTCGGCATGACGCACACACATGAACAAGATGTTAGCTGCCAGGCCAGGAATCATATTCACCACAACTCCCCTGGGTTTCAGATCTGCAAGCGAAGACATGCCATCACATGAAACAACACACAGTCCAATGAATGTAGATCAATTGTAAATTGTACCTATTACAATTAAAACATAAAGTACAGACTGGCTTCAACGTTACCAAGAATGAGGTTCTGGATTAGTCTGGATTCATCTTCTCTTTTGTACTCTAACATTCCATGGTATTCTTTGGGAATACTGGGTACTGGTGTGTACTTTTCTGAATGAGATCAAATATGAATACACGTTAATATCTACAAATAACGTTTACTTTGAAAAAGTTTAAAAATGTCTAAATGTACTGCGAGTGGATAGATGGTTTGGGCTGTCGTGTTACCTTTATCAGATGTCTTCAGGCTTTTTATTTGATCCAGCAGTTTCTTGATCTGTCTGTCCTTCATATCAAGCTGTTCTTCAAAGTCCTGGGGTCATATTGAAGTGCATTAATGATGTGTCTGTGAACTGGACACTTTAGCACACACACTCGTGCAAATTGTTTACCACTCGCACTGTACGCACCCACAGACACATGCAAACTGTTGACCAAACACACTGTACGCATGCACACACACACTGTACGCATGCACACACACACTGTACGCATGCACACACACACACACTGTACGCATGCACACACACACTGTACGCATGCACACACACACTGTACGCATGCACACACACACTGTACGCATGCACACACACTTGCCATGTTTTCTGCGGTTAGTTTCGAAGCCTCTTGGCTTAGTCTGACTTTGGCATCGCTCTCCGCCTGATGTTGTCTCCTCAGTTGCTCGTTCACCTCCTCCAGCTCCTCCACGTTCCTCTCCAGCTCCTTCTTCTCCTGCTCTAACTCAGCAGCCTGCACCTCGAGGAACCTTCACAGGAAACACAATAGGTAACATCCTGTCCCAGAACGACTCGGATGGAATGAAAGATGCTGATGTCACACCTGCGTTGGGAGATGTCCTCTTCAATCCTCTTTTGGTGCTCAGTTGAAATCTCCTCCATTTTTTCTAAAGGACAGAAGGACAGGCAGTTTAGGATCTAGGATGCGGTCAAGTTGCACTGATAAACAAGTTGAAGAAGCCAGATGGTACCTGTCAGCTCCATGGTCTGTTCCTCCAGGTGAACCTCCAGTTCCTGTTTCTGTCTCAGCAGCTCTGACACCTGCTGTTTCAGCTCAGGTAGCACCTGTGTACCAGAGGAGTTAAGTACCAGTCCCCCTGGTCGAACCCTCAGCACACAGCCATGTTTCTCCTTACCATGTTTTCAGTGTTCAGCCTGGCCACTTCCTGGCGAATGCTGTCGGTGATGTTGCTCTTTTCGTTGAAAAGTTTCTGCAGCTGGTTGTTCTCGTTCTGTAGATGCTCCACCTTGAACTGTAGACTCTCCAGCTGACTGTCGTAGCCTTCCCTCTGTTGTTTGTGGTGGGTATCCAGCACCCTGGAACCATCAGGAACCATTAGGAAACATCCGCATGGAAGTAACAACCGGATCAGAACAGTCTGTCGTCAAGGAGAATATATCTACAGACCTGGTCGCTTTCTGCAGTCCATCAAAAGCAGTGAGAAGATCCTCCATTTCAAACGGCTGATCTGACCCATCTTGCGTCATCCTTTTAAAATAGAGAGTCTGCAGTCATTTTCTATCCTTGATAAAATTAAACCAAAACACAACCTTCTCAAGAAGTCTTAGATAAGTGTTTCCAGCTGACATAAATCCAACACCTTTATCAAACCTTACATATAACATAACATACATAACATCAAATTACTGTATGTAACCTAAGGTATTGCTGATTACACACGGAAGTATTAGGATTATAAAAGTTATTATGATCTCACTTTAAGAGCTCTTCGTCTTCCACAATGCCTCCAAGCAGCTGTCTTGTAATCCCGCTCACCTTTGCTACAGGAAATAGGAAGTAGGAAGTAGGTACACATCACATATTTGGCAGATCAGTGTTAATGTCAGTTGAAAGTTCTATAAAACGTTGTGTTCCATCTACCTCGTGTTTGCTCTGATTGGTCTTTGATCTTTTTATCCAGTTCGTTCCTTTGGGTCTGCAGGCTGTGAACGTCTTTCCGTAACTCAGGTATAACCTTGACATGCTTAGTGAGCTGGACAACCTGTTCCTGCAGGTCCGTGTTGGCTTGACTGCCATTCTCTAACTGTCTCTGAAGATGGTTCCTCTCCTCTTTCAGAATTCTTATCTCCTCCTTCAGAACCTCCACCTCTTTTTCGTGGTCTTCTCTTTGAATCTCTATGTTGTTCTCTGCGATCCTGACAAGGGAGACCATTAGCAAACGGCATGTGGATTGATTACTACTTCCAAAGTTCCAAGTTCCAAATTACTACTTCAAGTTCCGAATCCTTACTTTCGTAATCTTTCCTCTTTTTGTAGATCTCCCTGAAGTGTTGTCTTCATTTGATCCAAGCTGTCCTTCAGTTCCTGACCAGATTCAACATGTTTCTTTTCCAGGGTCTCCTTGTCCTGGATCAGTTTGTCTATTTCTCTCTGAAGCTGGGCTATAGCCTGAAAGACACAAAAATAAAACAAGTACTGTAATGTTCTGATAACCATAATCCAACCGTAATGTCCAACCGGAACTAGGCAGACCTGACTGGCATCTTCCTTGCTCTTCTTCTCTCTTTCCTCGATGACTGTCCTTTCATTAGCTGATTTGTTCAGCTGGGTCTGTAGACTCTGCATTTTCTCTACAGACTGGGCATGTACAGTAGACAGGCCTGTCAGCCTCTCCAGTAGTCCGTGATTCTCTTTGGTCTAAAAACAAAAACAACTATTTCTGACAGGGGAATCGCCATAGCAACTCAATGACACAGGCTTGACACGTATCAAAAGGAACAGATTGTGGGATGAGCTCACCTGTTCCTCAACCTTTTTTCTCAGCTGCTGGACCCTGTAGGAGAGCTGGACGTTGATCACCAGCCTCCGCATGGTCTGGAACCGCCGTCGAGCGAGCCATGCTCTCGCATATTTCTGTAGTATCATGGCTTTTTGCTCAGCCACCATCTAAAGTCAAAGTTTAGAAACAGAATACACTCATTAAGAATTCTGCTCCCACGATTATCTGCATTTAGAAAATATATTTTTATCTATCTATCCATCCAACCATCCATCTATCCATCCATCCATCCATCTATCATCCATCCAACCACCCATCCATCCATCCATCTATCCATCCATCCATCTATCCATCCATCCATCCATCCATCCATCTATCTATCTATCCATCCAACCATCCATCCATCCATCCATCCATCTATCTATCCATCCAACCATCCATCCAACCATCTATCCATCCATCCATCCATCTATCCATCCATCCATCCATCCATCCATCCATTCATCCATCACCTTTCTGAAGCGTTTGCGGGCAGTCCAGCCTCTGGTAAAAGCTTGTATGGTAACAGTTGCCAGCTGGACCACATGGTAGATCTTCCTCAGCCGGTAACCCCTCCAGTGCCTCTGAATAACCAGCGCTGCCCAGCCCTGCTTCAACGCTGCAGCGCTCACTGTTTTTCTTCACAGAAGTTATCGATACAATAAATCAAAATCGTTCCAAGCAATTCATAATATTCTGTGAGACACAAGTGATGATCAGTGACAGTTATAATCCAGAGAAAATATGAATTTATCTTGCGATGATGTGCAGACTGTTTCCTACCGGATTGTTTTCTGGCCGCGTATGTAAAGTTGGATGGTGATGGCCGCGTGTCTCATGCGTTGATACTTCCTCCTCTGGCTCCAGGCCCGGATGTGCTTTTGGATCGTAACACAGGCTCCTCGCAACCGGTCCAGACGTAGCTTCTCCAGGTAGGCCACCTGACCTGCTCGGAAGAAGATTTTTGTTCGGCCGAATTTGTACTGGTTGGAATCCTGGATGTCGCGTTAGACACAAAGACAAGAAAACACAAGGAAGGGAAATGAGATGATAAAATAAATATGTTTATCATATTCCTTCTGTGAAACTAGAACTATTTACACTTTAGATATTTTATCACTGCATAGTCTGGTTTATTATATTTGAATAACCCCTGAGTTGTCCTGTGTATACTAAGGTACTGGAGAAATAAAGAACAGTGACATATTGTGTCGTGTGTAATGTTTGTCTTTTTTTTACTGACCTGAATTAACCTCTGCAACACTGTTTTGCAAGTCTGTTTCTTGTCGTTGTTGACCATCTCCTGCTGCATCATCAGTATACTGTACCGGCTGTAGAACTCAATGTAGGTCCACCTGTAGAATCCATCGCAGGTTAGAGGATGCAAACGCACTCGTTTAGACTTAGGTGAGGTGTTAGATGGCACCACAATCAAAGCTTACCTGGAAGGGTAGCTTTGTGCGCTGATGTGAATAGTCTCCAGGACTCCACAGGCCCGAAGCTGTTGAACCACTCTTTTGGAGTCATATCTGACAAGACACAATAGACTCTTTGTTTATAACTCACTTCATCACGTGAAGGGCTCCCCCGGCAGAGCTCTGATGTAGACGTCGTCCACTCACTCAAATGGACGTTTCTCCTCGTTAGGCTTGATGCAGCGTACATAGTGAGGGGTGGTGGCATTCAGCGTCCCCATCAGCAAGTAGAGAGAATCACGGAACTGCGTGGAGCAACAGGGGATAACGGGAAGATAAGGTGTGGCACAGGGTAAACAAACATGGTGGAACCCGCTACACGGAACACTGCAAACCTAATATGGTTAGGTGAGGTGATGCTTGTTAATCTCTTCAACGCAGAGCAAACACTGGTACCTTATCTCCTACTGTGGTTCTGAACTGCTTATTGGCTGGTTTGACACCAGGCCGAGCTGGTTTCACTTTGATGCCTTTCATTCCCGTGACGCTTTGCTCGTCCTCGTGGAAGAAGTTGGCCAGCAGCGGAAACTGAATTCAAACGAACCGTAGAGGAAACACGTTTGAAACATTTGAAATGTGTAATTTACAAATGAAAGATGTGACACATACGTCATGATCGGTATTACCTTGCTGGTTCTCATGGTGTCAATGAGTTCCTCGTACAGCGTGTCTCTGTTCTTCTCCAGAAAACCTTTACACAGATACTCCACCTGTAAAATCAGCACGGATTTCAAATCTCGCAATATCGCAATACTGAACATGTAGATTGAGCTTGTAAAATATCTGCCATCTGTCATTCCCACAGCAAACACAAGACAGAGTCAGAGACGGCACCTTGTCTGCAAAGTGTTGAATCACAAAAGCCTCGTTTGATAACCTTGGCTTTTCGAAAAAAGGGTTGTCTTTCATGTAGTTGTACAGCTTTTGTAGCCAGTTCTGATCTGTTCCCTGTGGAAACTGAGGAGGAAACAAACAGGATGAGTGATGAAAGATCAGGAATAAAAAAAACTACAACCTGCAATACGATTCTACCCTTCAGAACAGCATTTAGGTGAAACTGAAAGCTTGTTACCAGACATTCTTCATCAAGAAGATCCAGGATTCCCATTTTGGCTTCGATGAGGTCAATGACAGGCTGGTTGTCGTAGAAGTCTATTAACGTCCATGGGATATCCTCTTTCATGTACTCCTCTTGTTCCAGTTTAAAGACATGCTAATCAGGAAAAGAATCGTTTAGTTTGGCCATTCAACCATATAATGTAGGTCAAGCATTGCGGTACTTATGCCAAACAGGAAATGTTGCATACCAAGTTAAACTGCTGCTGAAGTTTCTCATTGGCATAGTTGATACAAAACTGTTCAAAACTGTTTATCTCAAAGGTTTCAAAGCTGAGGGTACAAAAAGAATGAGGATGAAAATGACATCCATTCTAACTGAAGTATTACTCACAGTAAACCAAACAGACAGTTGTGTTTATTATACGTTACCCGTAGATATCCAGCACTCCTATAAAGGTGTGTTGCTTTCCTGGGACCTGCAGGGCAGAGTTGATTTTGCTGATGACACAGTCAAACAAATGGGCGTAAATCTGCTTGGCCAAGGCATCCCGGGAGTTCACAGCCCTCTCCTTAGGGACCGGCTTCACCACCGTCTCTGCTACCATGACGATCCTGCGATGGCAGAGCCAACGACACAGTCCCTCTGCGCTCACACTCAGCAGCTCACAGAACGCAGCCAGATGTGGGTCACTGGACTGTGGAGGGAGGGGAGGGGGAGAGAGAGATAGGGGCTGGTGTTAGAAGACGTACAGTTGTGGCTATGTACGTATTCAGGAAGGCATCAAAGGTTTTGGTTTCAACTCACGCTGATCGATGATCGGTCGCCACCAACGTGTTTGATTTCAACATTTCCCAAGTGAAGGATTCCCGCCAGGACTTTGAAAATGTCTGACTGAAATTCTTCTTTTAGCCCTGAAAGATGACATTGAACAACAAGAGCAAAACAGTTTGCAAACAAGTGAGCTGTTTTCTCCGGATTCTCCTTGGGCTGTATTGTAGACATATTGATGCTGGTGAACGTGTGACCACATCAGACATGTGACTCTTACCCAGAAGAGAGAAGGTTGTGCGTGTTTCTGCCATGTCCTTTTTGTCATCCACACCATCAATCTCAATCTCTCCACCCATACTGGTGTACCTGAACTTGTCTGCACTCACTAGACACACACAACAGTGCAGAAAACACCACTGTTTTATAACTACTATGTAAGGTGCCAAAATGTATAATTTCATATTTGATCGACAGTTTTGTGCTGTGATAACAAAAGGAGATTATTGTTGCTGCCTGAATTGCTGCTGTCCCAGAGTGATCTACTCACATAGTCTCAAACTCTTAAACTGTGGCTGGTCGGCACAAGCACACATCTGGTAGAATATGTGATAGTTCCTCTCTCTTTCTGACTGTGGAGCAAATATTGCATTGCTCAGAACAGACAAACGTTGGCACAGCTTAAGTATTGAAAGTGAAACCTAGATGATGTATGGCAATAAACAATCAATAAAACATAAAATAAAGTAAAGTAAAGTAAAATTATGAAAGACCTGAAAAACCACTCTGGATTTCTCTAGAAGATATGTTCTCATATTGGCTCCAATAATCTGGTACCTCCTGTCGAAGCTGATTTCAGTGTACTTCCCAAATCGGCTGCTGTTGTCATTTCTTGTTGTCTTGGCATTTCCTATGGCCTGACAGTGGGTTCAAGATATGAGGACACATTTCAAAGTCTGGTTTCAAACATACTGTACCATACTGTGCCATACTGTACCATACGATAACATAGTGTACCATACTATAACATCCTGTACCATACTGTAACATACTGTAACACAGTGTAACAAACAGCACATCACTGTACCATACTGTACCATAGTGTACCATACTATAATATCCTGTACCATACTGTACCATAGTGTACCCATACTGTAACACACTGTACCATAGTGTACCAAACAGCAGAACACTTGACCATACTGTACCATAGTGTACCCAGACTGTAACACACTGTAACATAGTGTAACAAACAGCACAACACTGTACCATACTGTACCATACTGTGCCCATAGTGTACCATACTATAACATACTGTAACATACTGTAACACAGTGTAACAAACAGCACAACACTGTACCATACTGTACCATAGTGTAACAAACAGCACAACACTGTACCATACTGTACCTCTGTTATTGGGTTGGATGCCAGAACCTTGTCTTCCACGTGTGTTTTGCTGCCAGATTTGCTGACCACAGCAAAGTACCTCATAGCATATCTGGCAGACACTGTCTTTCCTGCTCCAGACTCTCCACTGACTATGATCGACTGGTTCTTGTTGTTTCTGGAAAATTCATGGTTTCTGGTTACATATTTTCTTTTGTTCTGTAGTCGTACATAAAGTTGCAGCTTCGTTAGAAATATTACCTGGCCATCTGTTTGTATGCTTCCTCTGCCACAGCAAATATATGAGGGTCCATGTCTCCCATATTCTGGCCAGAGTAAGCGTGAATGACCGCATCTCCATAAATGTGCAGCTGTTTGTAAGGATTGACAGCCACTAAGATAATACCTGAAAACCAAAGTACATCTCAAACTCTAAGTCTTCAACAGCAACATTTTACGCATCCTTTCATGTTTATTTATCATTTTCCCAGATCCGTTTTTTTTTGGTAGTTGTTGTTTTTGCATTACCACAGTAGGGTTGTTTTTGCATTACCACAGTAGGAATGTCTTTGCATTACCACAGTAGGTGTAGATGATTTTGGAGTCCACAAAGCGCACTTTGAGGTTGTGCAGGACAGCCGGTTCGTGGAGGTAGCTGAGAGCTGTGAGGTCGTTCTCTCCCACCAGGATGTCTGGGTTGCGAAGGTGAGGTAGCTGAGGGTTTGTTGAGTCCAACGGGTAGAGCAGCACCTGTCAAGAACAACAGTATGCACACAAGTCAGCTGATTTCTCCGGATATGGCGTTTCTACTTCGGGCTATATTGTAGACTTATTTATGCCCTGGTTTGTCGATTTCAGACATATTTTTTCCTCCTTAAAATAGCGGTAGACATACTTGTATTACAGCGTAGTAAGGTTTGAATGGCTGATGTTGCTGGCGCAGGCTATGTTGTTGGATATATAAAGTGAGGCATAAAAACAAGTAATAAACTACATACAGTGCTATCTTCAAGTTGGAGATGAAGTGCATCATCGCCATTTTTGAAGTCTTTGCGAATTTCTGCAGATTTCCAGACATCCTGGGCATCGGGAATCCACACTCTATTGTACTGAAAGATCAAATGATAAAAACGTTTATTCAACTGTACGGTTGGCTGCTGGGACACATTCCATTACACTTTTGGCATACACCTGCCATACATTTGAGCTTTTGTTTCATAGTGTCTAGAACAAAAACTAAGGTGTATACTGTAAACTTTTTAAGACAAAAGGTAACAGCGATGAACTAAATGATCCTTATTAGTTCTTACCTCTGTATATAGTTCCGACAGAGCCATGTTTGATCATATTCATTCCTTTAACCACGCAAAAGTTCACGCTCCTACTTTCGTTGTCATGCCGCCCCGGTTTACTTTCACCCTGCTCGTGGGAATGCCGTCCAATTTTGACGCTTCGCTCACCTGTTCGCTGGACTTTGACTTCCTCTACCGCCCAGTAGTCTTGTGACAACTGCTTGACATTGTGGGTGTGATCGTTTGAACAAGGACTCAAACAAAAGGAACAGGATACATACCTCAGCAAGTTTGTTGTCTGTCGCTAAGCGATCTGATCCGACTCATTAAAAAGCTGTTGATGTAGTCAGCTGTCCATTAGCACAATCTACTCAAACAAACAGATTTAATTTGATTTTTTTTTAATTGAACTGCAGTTATACATGATAAAGGTGGCAGTGCATTAGAGAACACCGTTAAGAAAGAATTGTCCAAGAAAGGCACAAATACTGTATAAAGCTGACGACGAGACTGGATGGATCCAGCTGTTGTGAAACTGATCCTTATACAAAATATATTAACTCCCTCAGAAGGCAATAAATCCAACACGGACAGTATTCAGTATCAGCCACAACATCAAATATTTCCAACACGAAACGGAGATCCCTAAACCCTGAGCTGTATCTTATCTGTATAAAAGCTGCTGTATTGTCTTAGCACTGAAAGCCCCGCTTTCACCAATATCGACAGAAAAAAGTTCAGGTAAAATATTCTTTGGATTAGCTCTTCACCTGTAGTATAATAAATACTTTTCTCATGGTGACAGTCAAATTAATCGAAACCCCTTCAATTTAAAACAATACTGTAACATTGTATATAATCCCTGTGCCTATAAATGTCAAAAAGTATTAAACGTGACAATAAAATACATACATTTGGAAATAAATTTATAACTATAATATATTTGGTGATGTATCAGCAATATCCTTTCTTCCATGTAAGCAACTATTTATCTATGAAAGCTAATAGACTCTAAATCCCAGCATGCTTTGCAGGAAACGGGCAGGAAATGGCTTGTATTTGGTATGAATGCTGGTTCCCTGCATGGAGGCTATCAGGGGTCTTAGATCCGGGTGAGGAAGTCCAGGTTGAGACTGCTGGGTATCTGGATGGTCTCCAGGGCAACGGTAGAAGGTGCAAATGTAAACGTGACGGAGAAGGTCTTCTTGGAGTCCATGAGCAACATTTGAGATTCAACTCGGTCTTTCAAAAGGGTCTGAGAAATGGAAAAACAAAATATAAAAAAGTCATACATTTATCCCTAACCAAAAATGTGGAAACGTTCTACACCTTCACAACGTTGACATACCTGTATAGTTTTGATGAATTTGACCGAAACGCGTTCCTCAAATTCCATTACTGGGGTGTACAGGCTCAGCACCTTCACAATCTGATGAGAGAAAATATTTAAACAGCTTTAAACTACCCTGTTTAATTCAGGAAAATAATACAAACATAAATATGGGTTATAATATGTTAAACACCTAGAAAATACATTGATTATGCCTGCAATCCCTTTCCTGTCCACATGCTGTACCTGTGCTGTGGTGAGAGCGCTACACATGATGCTGATGGCTTTGGCGTCGTCCTCCGTCTTCTTCTTCACCTGCAGCAGCTGTGCCGCCTGGATGAGTGGCTCCAGGGTCTCCTTGGCACCGCTGTCGGTCAGTTCCCTCTCCACCAGCCACTCCTCCAGTTGCCACACGTTATACCTGAAGAGAACCACAGAGACCAGAGTTGTACTCAAACGCGATGAATCCTCCACACCACAGGAGGGCGCTAGCGCAACGGCAGGAGATTAACCCCCCCTCCATTGTGTTACCTGATCTGCAGGCCTTTGCTCCAGGAGCACATGTCTTTCCGCAGCAGCAGGTTGTTGAGAGTAACGGAGCAGATGATGTAGAACTGCTGCTTGACCACTTGTTTGATGAGCTCTGGGTCCATTCCGTGCTGGGTCATGGAGGCGTGGAGGAGGCTGAGCTGTTGCATGATCGAGTCCACGGTGTGAGCATCCTCCTCGGGGAAGCTGGAGGTCCTCTTCCTCAGACCGGTGGGCTTGGCTCCAAGCACTCCCTGGATGCTTTCATGTTCCAGCATAGCTGAGACTGCACGTTTAAAAAAAGTAAATAAAATTTGAGAATTTTGGGGGGTTCAAAAAACAAATTCATTACAGAACTTTGGAGGAATTGTAGCTGTACTTTTGTATTTATTTTTAATATTTTACTATATTTATTTATTTACAGTTTTTCTTAGTTTGCTACCCTGTTTATTTTATTTATAAACTGTGTATGTATTGAATGCGCCTGAAATGATGGCATCACTATTTTGTTGTACAATGTACAATGACAATAAAGATATTCATGCCTTTTAATTTAATTGAGCATTTCTTTCTACTGTATAACTCTTTGTGATGCATTTTGAAGATAATGGGTGTTTACCTATCATTGGTTGAAGGATCTCCTCCATACATTTAACGAGCTGCTGGTAGATCTGGATGGCTAAGTCACTCAGAACCTGATGGTACTCCGCCAGGTCGAAGTTGGAAAGACAGTGTTCATTCTGTCTGGGAGTGTTGAACTTGATAAACGCCTGCACAGAAGTCAAGCAGAAACGGGTATTAATGGACAAGCACATGGGATCATTAGCCATGTGCTAGAATGGGGTCATTAGCCCATTGCTAGCATGGATTAATTAGCCCAGTGCTAGCATGAGGAAGTTAGCCCAGTGCTAGCACGAGGCAGTTAGCCCAGTGCTATCATAAGGTTGCTAGCCCAGTGGTAGCATGGGGTCCTAAGCCCAGTGCTAGCATGGAGTCGTTAGCCCTGTGCTAGCATCATTATCAGTGCCCTCCAGATTACCTCTTCTCCACTGTACTGCTTCAGACAGAACAGGAAACGGCACGTGTTGGCCAGCCAGAAGGACACTGTGTCGAAGTCGTCTCCTCTCCTCTGTCAGACAAAATGGACACGTTCAAAACACTTCAGACACAGCGTGCTCGTCGTGCTACTTGCTCTGCCTGGGACGGCCTCCTCCTACCTTTATCACCCCCTTGATGCTGTTGATGGTGGTGTTTAGCAGGGTGCTAACTCTCTGGTCGTCGTTGGCGTAGTCAGCGTGGCGCAGGCACATGAACAGGATAAAGGCTGGAAGACCGGGCACCAGGTTGACAGCCACGCCACGAGGCTTCAGGTCTGAGGGACACATGAAAACAACATGAATATGTTTTGATTCATTTATCAAACGCTTTTGACAAATGCGTGTTGAAAGTACAGTGGAAGATCCAAGGGTATGAAGAACATTGTCACAACATTGTTTGGGTGGTTTAAATCGAGAAACAGTCTGGTTTTCATCAGGATGTTAGAAAACATTGGGGCAGTTTTCAAACTTGGACCACCGGTTAGTGTGTTTTATAACTTACCGACGACAAGGTTTTTCATAAGCCGACTCTCATCCCCTCTCTTGTACTCCAGCATGCCTTGGAAGTCCTTCTCCTTGCGACTGATACTGGCCCGGTGGACCGACAGAGAGGGAACACTGTCCTGCAGCCCTCCGGCTATCACAAGGTAACCACAGGAAAAACCATTGCGTGACCGATCTTGTTCAAGGCCATTTCAAGCATATCAGTTATGTGCTTTCATTTGACGTGATCCTATGAAAGTATACCTTCAAACTCCTCCAGCTTTTTCACGTAGAGTTTAAGCTGCTTCTTGAGTTTCCGTAAGACCTTGTCCTGTTTCCCTTGCTGTTCCATTAGATCCTACAAGATAAGAACATCAGGTGAAGGAAGGTCAAACATGCTGCATCTCTGTCCTCCACGGCAACAACGAGACAGCGTTGGCCCAGAGCAGGGTTGAGGAGGACTCTGTTACCCACCAGGTTCTCGTTGGTGAGGCGTGTGATCTCGTGTTGGAGGCTGGCGTCGATGCGAGCGTCCTGGGGAAGGTGGAGGCTGCGGGCCACGAGCTGCTGCTGCTGTCGGTTCTCCTCCCTCACCCTGCGCACCTCCTCACGCAGCTCCTCGCACTCCTCCTCGTGACTCCTGTCCTGCAGACGCAGCTGGGCCTCTAACACCCTGCAGGAGAAGATGAAGAGCAGGACAACAGGAGAGGGAGACCAGGGTGAGGAACAAAGGAAATATCTCCATTTACAAAAAGTTCACGACCTGTGTGTATGGTGTCAATCAGACAGGTGATAATATCGCTCTCCCTCTCCCCATCCATCTCCATGTTTTTCGGTAGCAGTGTTTCTTACCGGTTTGTTTCCTTTAACCCCTCGTAAGCCAGCCACAGCTCTCCGTCCTCGTTCAGCGTGTGAACGTCAGGAGCGGATCTGAGAAACGCGAATGAAGAAACGATGTAAACCAAAAACGTACAGGAAGTGGACAGGATGAACGAGGAGGATGCCAGAATGTGAATTACCTGTCAGATTTTTGTGGCTGTATAGACGGCAGTGGGATCTCACTAATATCCTTTAGTTTCAGGCTTTCTCCCAACATTGAATCCTACACAGAATCAACATAAAATCATAATCTTAAAACGTTTATACACACACATGTTCTTTTTTTTCCGAGTTTATAAGCACATCTTGTGAACTACAGGACTGTTCTTTGAACAAAGGGTTGAGGTAAGACCTTGTGTTTGATGGCCTCCTGGCGAACCATGTGGGAGCGGAGAAGCAGCACCTCCTCCTTGCGCATGTCCAACTCCTCGTTGGCTGTGTTGAGCTGATCCAGCAGCACGTTGTAGGGCATGGAGCCAGGACTAGGGGGCGCTGGCGAGCCACAGTCCTGGCTCAGGGACTGACGAAGCTCGCTCAAGTCCTGCTTGAGCCTTTTATTCTCAGACTCCAACTCCTGCCGCTGAAACAGAATAGTCAGAAGCGTTAGAGGAAGGGCCTCGTGTATCAATACACAGAGCCAGTCTCTTCCGGAACGATCCAAAGAGCCTGTTTCTTCCAGAACATTCCACAGAACCTGTTTCTTCCGGAACAATCCACAGAGCCCATGTCTTCCGGAACTATCCACAAGTCCATCCTTACCTTGAGAGCCTCCATGTCCAGCTCAGCTCTCCCAGCGGTCCTCTGCTCCTCCACCTCCTGTAGCAGGAAGCAGAGACACGGTCAACTAAACAAGACCTACCTTACAGAGATATCTGTGAGGTAGGTCTGTGACATCTGTGATAAACCACTTTGGAATCGTCATAGGTTGTGGGCTGGTGTCCAGCACCTTAGCCTTGTTATTCTGGGCGTCCTCTCTCCAGTCCAGCTGCCGCCGTAGGCCCTGGTTGTCCTGTTCCAACTCCTTGACTCTCCACTGTAGCTTCAGCAGGACCGGCATGTCCACAGCAGTCTCAGTCACGTCCTGGAAAAAGCAGCAAATAAACGCGTTCAGGCACTCGTGTGCCTCACTTGACTTAACGCAGCAGCTTTCCTACTCGTCTTAGACACCCTTTTTACCTCGTTTCGGACCGAGCTCTCCTCTGTGAACCCAGAACTGTGGGTGACCTCTGACCCATTGCTACTGTAGGTGGAGTCTGTTCTCTTGTGTCCGGGTTTGCGTGTGCCCTGCTGAGTAAAACAGGCTACTCAAAGACAGTCAAAGCAAGCAGTACTGCTTCTGTGTGGTGTGTGTGTGTGTGCGCGCGTGTGTGTCTGTGTGTGTTCAAGGGTTCCATCCCAGCGTGAATGTCTCTCACCGCACTCAGTCTCATCTCGTCCTTCAGGTCACCATAGCGTTCCTCCAGCTGCAGGTGTTCACTCAGCAGACCCTGGTAGCGGGAGCGCTCCTCTGTCAGGTCTCTCTCCAGCTGCTGGCTGTTCGCCACCTCTGCCTTGATCTCTGACCAAGCCAATTGGGCAGACATACGTCACAAACACTCACTTGGTGGAACTTAACCCTGGTGTTGCCTTCGTGTAACTGTGACCCACCGTTGTGGTACAAAAGGTACCATCGCAATGACGCTAAGGCAGCACAAGGGTTAACAGGCCTGCATAAGCGATAAGAAGTCATTATTACAGACCTGAAATCTGCTTGTCCCGTTCCTCGATCAGTTGACTTAGGTGGTTTCTCTCGGTGTTCATCAAGCTGTTTTTGGCGTTTAACTCTGCCACTGACTGGGGATCAAGTAAAATTTTGTACTAAGTGAATTAAGACGATTAAAACACAAATATTTGGCATATGAGCACACTGGTTGTTCCAGTGACTGAAGGGTTGTATTATAAACCAGGCTGAGATGTGAACATCCCCGTCAATATCCTACCTGCTCCATCTGCTGCTTGTAGTTCTTAGCCTGTTCCTCCACAGCCACCTTCTCCCCACGGGTGGTCTCCAGTTCCTGACGGAGGAAGGACAGCTGTTCCAGGAGGGAGGGGACTCTCTCTGCCTGGCCCCGGGCCTCCTCCTCCACCCTGCGCAGACGCTCCACCTCTCTCCCCAGCCTCTCGTTCTCGGTGGCCTGGACCCTCTGCTGGCTATCCAGCCTCTCACTCAGCTCTCTGTTCTCCTTGTGCTGGAGGGGAAGACACGCAGACCATGTGACATGGCATAACTCCCTCTACCTCTCTGAACATTATTGTTCTGCCTCCTTAGGTCCATCGTAAACCACACAGCTAAAATACTCAATACGGTCTGCTGATTGGACGAATGAAAAAAAAACCCAACAAGAACCAAAACGCAAGACGAGCTATCGGCGGATCGCCACGTTCGCCGCGACGGCGCTCACCTGCTCGTCCACCCTACGCTGCAGCTGCATGATCTTGTTCTCCATGCCTACGTTGAGCTTCTTGAAGTGCTCCACCGAGCGTGCCTCCACCTTCAGCTCCTTCAGCTGCCGCTTGGCGATGACACGACGGACACAGCTCTGCAGCAGGACCACGGCCTGCAGGGTGCGTCTGCACCTACGCCGGGCCAGCCAGCCTCGCACGCACCTCTGGATGACCACGGCCTTGTGCTCATAAAGCATCTTAGGGAGAAAGAGAGGGAACGAGCGTGAACGCGCACACAGACGAACATGGTTTTTACTTCCTATTGTTTATTGTTCATAAATATGTAGGCAGGTGCTGTATGCCCTCGATGATGTCCTAGACACCCACATCACATGTGTAGAGAGGCGAGGGCAAGAAACACACAGGGAGGAGGAAATCTTGGTACATTGGTACCTAGTAGAGTACAAGACAGTATAGACAGTACTGTACGCCCACGACTTCCTACTAGACTTACTTCATCATTCCATCTACATTTGGAGGGGTGTTATTTACCTTATGATAGTGCTGTCTGGCCATGTAGGCCCGGAAGTAGCACTGAACTGTAATGGCCACCTGGCGTAGCTTCTGGTAACGCCTCCTGGTGGCCCACATCCGCACGTTCCTCTGAACGACGACCGCAGCCTTAGTTCGACGCATAAACTTGACAAGACTGAGGGACACAGAAGAGATAAAGGTTTGTTTATCTCTGAGGGGGGAGGTGGGGCTCCCTCTTTCTCTGATAGGCTAGCAGGCTACCCCATCTCTTTCCCTGATAGGCTAGCAGGCTACCCCATGTCTTTCTCTGATAGGCTACCCCATGTCTTTCCCTAATAGGTTACCTAGCTACCCCATCTCTTTACCTGATAGGCTACCAGGGAAAGAGATGGGGTGAGATGTGGAAGGAAAGGCCTGAGGCAGACACCTGCCTTAATGGTTCCTGCTCTTTTCCTGCGAACCACCGGGCCTCACAGTAAAAGGAACGTAAAGGACTCTTAAAAGGTTTCACAGAATCAACATGAACTCACCGACGGGCCTGATGGCCGCGTACGAATCTCTGTAGTGTGACGGCAGCCATCCTCATCCTCAGGTACCTCTTGCGAGCCACCCAGCAGCGGATAGTCTTCTGGATCCGGACACAAGCTTTCCGCAGTTTGTCTGAGCGCAACTTCTCCAGGTAGGCCACCTGGCCAGCCCGGAAGAAGATTTTGTTTTTGCCGAACTGGTACTTGTCTTTATCCTTGAAAACAAAGTGGAACGTTGTTCAAGCTCGCTTATTATTTGTAGGTATTTTTTTAAACATTCGCAAAACAAAAACAAAACAAACAACTAAAAACTAACTTGTCTACACGGACCTTGACTAATTTCTCCAGAACATTCTTGCAGGTCAGCTTCCTGTCCGAGAGCACATCTTTCAGAGACATCAGAACCCGGTAGCGGCTGAAAAACTCTTGATAAGTCCACCTGCAATCAAGTCCAACGTCTGTCAGTAACACGCTATGACGTTGCGGCATTTTCAGGTACCTGCGGGGATGTTCGTGTGCTGTATGTAGAGTGTTAGCATGCATGCGGTCATGCAGGGAACTGCAGGTTGCACGCGCAGGACGTACCTAGATGGGAAGCCTGCAGCTGAGATTCGAATAGTTTCTAGAACGCCACAGGCTCGTAACTGCTGAACAGCCCTCACTGGGTCCATCCTAACACAAAGAAACCACACATCTGCTGTTTCTCAATGGGCTCTTTCAAATCCCATGAGATAGAAACGTATGAAAAACACAAATAAGGAGAAGGAAAAAAGATGTGTTCTAATTCTTGGAAGAATGTCATATGTGGAGATAGGAATCTTGCTCACGTGAAAGGTGCTTTGACGTCATTGGGCTTGATGCATCGGACATAGTGAGGAATAGTGGCATTCAGGGTGTCCATCAGTAAGTGAAGAGAATTGCGAAACTGTCAAGAAAACGCATGTTAAGGGAAATATCTCCGGCCACACGAAGCTACACTGACCAATCGATCTGTCCCGCTCTCTTACTTGCAGACCGACAGTCTTCTTGTGGTCTCTCTGGGCCTGACCAGGCCGTGTCATGGCTGTGGTTGTGGGCCTCTCCTCTTCCTGGAACAGCTCCAGTAGCAGTTCAAACTGCAGTGAAACACATCAGTTATTCGGAACGTAATATCAGGCTTCGACACTTCCATTAGCGGCCAGTGGGTGGCAGCGTTGTCAGTCCGCCCTCCCTCATTCTTCCCCTACATTGTTCAGACATGTTTCCACGGCAGTGACTTCTAGGGTGTGGGGGCTTCGCGCTACAGGAGACAGGCTGGCTAGTCAACCGCTGAAAGCGGTGTGCACTTGAATGCAGACTTTTACTGAGGGTGGAACCAGAGACACAAAGAGACAGAGAGAGAGAAATACCCAAACACAACCTTGCTTAGTTTCAGCACATTTATCTGTTCTTCATTGACTGTGTCCTTGTTCTTCTCCAGAAATCCTTCACACTGATACTCCACCTTTAAGCCAGGAGAGATCAGGCGATGGTTAGGGAAATGTTCACATATTTCAGATAAGACCAGAGAAGGTTAATCTCATTCTGCAGCCTAATCAGTTCTGTTCTGCAAGGTAACTTTAACTCTGCTCATACCGCACAGGATCACATTTATATCACGGAAAGTGAGCAGGAAATGACTTGGCGCTGAAACCATTTCCACATACTATTCACTTACATAACCACATGGTACCAACGTAGCATGCGCACAAGAAGTGAAACCGTTATGTTTGTGTTCACCTTGTCTGCAAAGTGCAGGATGATGAAAGCCTTGTTGGACATACGAGGTTTCTCAAAATGAGCTTTCTGCTTCAGGAGGGTGTTGTACAGTTTCTGGGCCCATGAGTCATCAGATCCTTTGGGCATCTATGGAAGGAAGGAAGGGGTTGACTCCAGCAATACGTGGCTTCCTCGAATCACTCTCCTGAGGAGGGCGGGACAGGCACAGTCGACGCGAGTAGGAATCGATGCGGTTACTTTACACTCCTCGTCCAGAAGATCCAGAACCCCCATCTTGGCCTCGATCAGATCGATGCACGGCTGGTTGTCGGAGAAGTCGATCAGCGTCCAGGGGATCTGCTCCTTCATGTACTCCTCCTGCTCCAGCTTGAAGACGTGCTGCAGGAGAACACCAGCTGACACTCAGTTATGCTTAGAGCCCCACAAGCTATAATCCTAAGATACGTTACTGATACGACGCGTAAGAATGGGACCAACCATGTTAAACTGCTGCTGTAGCTTTTCGTTGGCGTAATTTATGCAAAACTGCTCAAAGCTGTTTATATCAAACGTTTCAAACCTGAAGAGGAAAAAGACGGTAGAACAAAAGTAAAGCTCAAGAACAACAGGTAGAAGAAGGTAAATAAACAAACAGAAAACCAACAACAACAAACAAACACACCCATAAATGTCTAACACTCCGATGAAGGAGTGCTGCTTGCTGGTAGACTTCAAGGCTTCATTGACATGATCGACGATCCAGGAAAACAGTTTGGCGTAGATGTGTTTAGCGAGGGCATCCCTGGCGTTGATGGCGTTCACCTTGGAGAAAGGCTTAACGTAGACCTCAGTGGTAGTCTTCAGCTTGCTGTGACACAACCAGTGGGCCATGTCCTGGTAGGGCACTCCCAGCAGTTCACAGAACACACTCAGGTGACTGTTGTCAGG
Organism: Plecoglossus altivelis; assembly: GCA_036571765.1. Classification (NCBI taxonomy): domain Eukaryota; kingdom Metazoa; phylum Chordata; class Actinopteri; order Osmeriformes; family Plecoglossidae; genus Plecoglossus; species Plecoglossus altivelis. Next base: position 17,758,144 of record BROE01000003.1, read on the forward strand.
CTAAAACAATCACATCAATTTGATTATGTAGCTGATCATAGAATAAAGGGTATCATCAATACATGATTACCAGCATAAAAGAGTGGGGGGGAAAAAGGGTTCCTGACATAAGAAAGTCAGGGCAATGTAAGAGAAATCTTCGTATCAACATCTACAGAAACACACAGAGCACCTGTGGAACCCAGGGGGATCCCAAGTGGAACCCATGTGGAACCCATGTGGAACCCATGTGGACTTACCGAGATGGTGCTTCTGTCTCCACTACTTTCCTTCACCTCCACGTTACCCAGATGAAGAACAGCAGCAAGGATTCGAAAAACTGCCATTTGATACGCGTCGCTGATTCCTAAAACGTTTTCAAGAGTAAGTGCACGCTCTCTGACTCTACACACCTGAACTTTGGGTTCTTAACAAGGCAGGACTTCTGTACTGTATGGACTGTATCTCCCTCCTCAGGGGTGAGGACTTACCCAACAAAGAGAGAGCCTTCCTGGTGCTGTGCATGTCTTTGGCGTCATCCACCCCTTCTATAACTGGACTGCGACCGTGGCTAGTGCAGTGGAAGTCCTCTGCACTACCTTCAGACGTTTCATCACACAAAACACATACAGTATATGAACAGTATACACACAGTATACGAACAATACACACACACACACACACATATATACACATTCTATAAAAGTCAATGCACAGGCACAGTGGCTATAGCTCCATGTGTTTCCTTGACATTCAGACTAGTGATGTCGTAGGTGATTTCATAAACAGCAACCACAAAGGGTGTAAACTACGGTGGATGTACGCAAACCAAAAACGGGCTGATTTGGAAATCCTCTGCTTTACAAGGCCGAGTCATTTAGGGCATGGCACTTTAAACGGTCTAAACTCCAGGACATGGCGGGTTTCCCACAGTATGATAAAAACAGCTTTTAAATGAGCCAAATCGTTTAGACAAATGCCATACCCAACTTCAAAGCTTTGAATTCTTCACGATGGGAGGAAGCGCACAGCTGGTAGAAAATATGGTAATTCCTCTCTCCATGTGCCTAAGAAAAAAAACACAAGGACATTTTAAAGCTATGAAATTGTTTACAAACGTCTTGTAAAAGGTTCGAAGATATAAATGACACAATTTCTTAGTGTCTTTTGGTTATTGAATTTCAGACGCAGACCTGCGTAATCAAATTGAGGACTAGACGGACTATATATACACATATTGGACAAAACAAGATATCTAAAAAACTCACATTTTTTCAAGTTTCAAATTTGGACTGAGACATCTGCTCATACTATGTGAGTTATCAGAAGGCCCACTCACCTGGAAAACAACTCTAGATTTCTCAAGGAGGTACGTTCTCATGTTAGCCCCAATAATGTGATGCTTCTTGTCGAAGCCGATCTCAATGTACTTCCCGAAACGACTGCTGTTGTCATTTCTGGTCGTCTTGGCGTTGCCTATCGCCTAGAGGAGAAGCAGAAGGACTGCTTGGTGTCATGCGGTCACGCTACAGCTACATGAAGCTATCTTGATGGTTTCTAACCTCCATGATAGGATTGGAGGCTAAGACCCTCTCCTCGATGTTGGCATCGCTAGAGCTGCTGACGGTGGCAAAGTAGCGCATGGCATACTTGGCAGAGACAGTCTTCCCAGCGCCCGACTCTCCACTCACGATGATGGACTGATTCCTTTCGTTCCTGTATGAATCGGCAGTTGTTGGTTGCTTGATGTGAAATGTAATTTATGACCGTGGAATTATTATCAATCTAACGAAAGGTGATTATTTTTGTCATGAAAATAACAAACCTGGCCATCTGTTTGTATGCTTCTTCAGCAACAGCAAATATATGAGGATCCATATCCCCCATGTTCTGTCCACTGTAGGCATTGATGATGTCAGAGTCATAAATAGGTAGACTCTCATAAGGGTTGATGGCCACCAAGACGATGCCTGAACACAGCAGCAAATGAGGTATGAATACAGTGACTCCACATGCTAGTTGGACAGTAATGATTGTTCCGTCACACTCGCAGACATGCGACAGGGATTCTATTTCAAATAAATAATGGGGTTTCAATTTCTATATTAGTCTATATCAGTCACGCCTATCAATCGCCATGGTTGTAAATTGAATATAGAGTCTAACTCCTTCTCCCTTGCCTTCCTCCTCTCCTGCCCTCCTCCTCTCCTACCCTGCTTCCCACCCCCTCCTCCTCAATCCCTGCCCTCCTCCTCTCCTGCCCTTCTCTCCTGCCCTCCTTCTCTCCTGCCCTACCCTGCTTCCCACCCCCTACTCCTCAATTCCTGCCCTCCTCCTATTCTGTCCTCCTCCTCTCCTGCCCTCCTCCTCTCCTGCCCTGCCCTTCTCTTCCTCTCCTGCCCTCCTCCTCCCCTGCCCTCCTAATATTTCTATATTACACTAGTCATTCCTATCAATCGCTATGGTTGCCAGTTAAATGCCAAGTCTAACTTGATGATTAGCATGAACAAGAGATTATGTCAGACAGGACAGTGAACGAGACTCCAAAGTCCACACTGATGCAGATAGTCAATCTGCAGAGGAATGGTTCTTTACCACAGTATGTGTAAATCAACTTGGAGTCCACAAAGCGCACTTTGAGGTTGTGCAGGACAGCAGGTTCATTGAGGTAGCTGAGAGCTGTGAGGTCATTCTCCCCCACTAAGATGTCAGGGTTTCTTAAGAAGGGTAAACTTTGGGTCTGGGGGTCAATTCTGTGTTCCACATTCTGGAGAGAGATAAAAGAGTTCCAATTGAAATCAACAAAACATATCGATGTTTCATTTGTGTAGATATTTACAAATTCATTCAGCCTCCAGCCAGTATTCAATTTCACTAAGATAATAAGCTGCACTTATTTTCATAGTTATCTGGAGTTGGTCTTGCCTACGTGCCCAAACATGAAAACATGACAGTACTTTGGCAGAGTGACACAACTTGAGGAGAAATAATTAGGCATGAAAACACGTTCATTCAAATAGGAGAGTCTCATCTAAGGAACAGTCTCTTCTATGGCCTATATTTTGACCAAGGAGTCCCATTTCTTTCAGATTCAAACGAAGTTATGTCATGTTTTCCTACCTTGAACCAAAAGGGAGGAAACTATGAACATTGGACAAGTTCCCTAAACCCCGCCCCTTCAGCAACCTGCAAGGATCCCCTCTCACCGAACCATCCTCCAGCTGGAGATAGATAACTTTGTCCCCCGGGGTGTAATCTCTCGTGAGCTCTGCTGATTTCCACACCTCTGCTGCATCTGGAAGCCACACTCGAACATTCTGAGCGACAGAGACACACAGGTCAGACACAGCTGCCTAACAGAAGCGGATACCTTTAAAATGTCCGTAGCAGCATTATCAATTTGTTGTTTACGGTTTTTATTTAATAACATATAATTTATCATTAACAACAAAACAATGCTACGTCCATTTTTGAAATGTATCTATACATTATTTTAGAACCATGTGGCCTTTCTCTGCCACTCCGTTATTTAGAGAAAAATGTAAGTCGCTCAATTCTACCTGAAATGTAAAACTAAATGATAGACCATCCCGATGAATCAATGAGCGAAACAGTATGTCAACTAATCTAGTCTTAACCTACCTTCGAGTAGAGCTCAAAGGCAGCCATGGCGCTAACTCTGCTTTAATCCGTCTTCAGTTAACCTCTCTTCTGCAGTTGAGACACGGTATGTGGGCATATTCCATTTTCGAGGCAAATGTGGACAGAAGAGTTGTAGCTCCCCTGTTCAGAGTAATGCCAACACATACTTTCCAGCACAGAACTTTGTGCATTATGGGTAGCTACAGCTGGCCGGCGTGCCGTGGCACGTTTGAATCAGCTGTAGCACGAGTGCCTCGCAGTGGCCTGGAAAGGGTATTACATCACATTGGACCGTTAAAGAAGTCTTGTTTGTGCGATACGGATGCAAAATTGGAGAAGAATAAAAAGATCTGTCAACGACTATACTTAATGAACATCAAATTTAAGAGTCTAACAAGCCTTCCAAATATTTACTGATGGCTCGTGTATTTATGTGGGAATTTCAATATTTGAATCGTTTTATTTCACACGTTCAAGTAAGTCAGAGCTCCAATATTGTGCAAAACTATTTTATTTACAAAACAAATGGCACAAGGTGACTGTACAGTAAATGCACATGCACACTCCAGATAATTCATTTTAGTGAGTTGCTTGACTACAAAACCGCTTCATTCACAGAGATTCTCACTGGAGTGAGCAAATATTGCCCGAGAAAAACAGTGGTTCATTACTGTTAAGGCCATTTTAGAAGTCAAGATGAGATGAATGCTCACAGCAGCCTTTGTGAATCAATGTCACATATATGAATTGTAACACGACCACCTAAGAGCTATGTCCAAACTATTTTCAATGCATTCAACAAAGAATATAGCGTTCATAAGGAGGGAGGGAAGATATAATCCAAAACCACAACATTATTTTCACAATTCTAATAGAGGCGCGTTGTAAAATGTAAAAACAGCAGTAGAACGGGGGTTTTCTCCAACATATTGGGATGACTTTCAACCAGTCACTATATTAGATTTAAGAAGGAAAAAAAAAATCCTACACATCGTGTCAATAATTTCTAGTTCTATGAGAGAGTTGTGTGGCATACATAGTCTGGTTGATTAAACAGTGCTTTTTCAATTCTTATCAAGGAGATGCAAGACGACAATGGATGGCCAATATGTAGAGACGCGAAGGGCCGGAATGGTAACAAAACAGTTGACGTCAGAAAACTTTTGATTTCAACCAGCCAGCTTGCTGGCCACAATCGACGGCTTTCTCTGAGGCAGATCTTGGGGCGTTGGGATGTGGTCCCCGGTAATTTCAGCCTTTTCCGTTGTGGCCGTTGGCACTTGTTTGCTCTTACCCTTGGCTTTCGCCATATTGTAGTCCCCAGAATCGAAGTACTTTTGATGCTGCGTGCATACAATCGACAAGACAAGTTATGAAAAATGGCAATTTAATCATCTTCAACTGAAAGTAACGTTATTACCAAAAAGTTCTACCAAACATACCCCTTTCTGAAGTCGTTTCCTGAGAAGGTCAGATCCACCTGGTTTGGTACCAAGATGAGGATAGCGTGCCTTCAGTTTCGCCTCTTCGGCCTTTTCTGGACTTACAACTTGATCATCCATTTCCTGCAGCAAATCAAATGTAAATAATCGTATTGTTGAGTCGTGCAATAGCGGCATATTTTGGCCTAGGCTGTTGCTAGCTACACAGCCAACGATCAAGCTACCGCCAAGCTGCAATGACAAACAACCACCACCAGGAGGAAGGCAGCTTAGCTGACCAGAGTGGCTAGATGCTAGCTATACGTCGTGCAGTAAACTGGTCGTTGAAAGGAAATGTGTTCGTTTGATTTATAGATATGATATGAAAACCATGAATGCTACCGTTTGTTTTATAATCCAAGACGTTGAAGCAGATACATATCCAGTGATTAGTCATCATGGCCCCAGGATTAGTCAGTGCAAGCTAGTTAACGTTAGCCAGCTACTGTTAAATGGTGGTTAGCTGGCAAGCTAACTGTTAGCTTGCGGCATGCAGCTCGACAACATGTAGATAATATATTGCAGTAAATGATTCACCTGCTGTTCCTCAGTTGTCCGTGTTATATCCCTTCCCTCAGACATAGCTATCAAAGTATAAGTCACTGATACTGACGCTGTATGCAAAATGTACCTTGCTAGCAAGTTGACACCCTACCAACTCAGATGAGACGATGCTACAGCTATCAACTTTACCCCAGCATCTGCGCACTTCAACGTTTGTGGCTGGAAAATAGTTCTACGTCACAATTTCCACACTACCCTAAGATTTTATGTTTAAAGGGAAAATATTACGGCCGATCACTTTCTCTTGTATTTGTGCATTAATGCTATGAAGAATAACTAAATAAAGCACTTTCAAGCTGTCATGTCCTAAGCAATGATCATTTGCAAATCCATATTGACCGAACACATTTGAGCCATTCAGTTACACGCAGTCACACGACTCTTTAGTGTATAGAATTCAGACCCCCTTTTAACTTAAGTAGGATAACACCTGCCCTCTGCTCCTCAAGTCCTGTGCAGGCCAGCAGAGCGGGGCTGTTACATAATACTCATTCAGTTTCCCCCCCGTTTTATTCAACAACAAACTACATATGATGACAGTATTCAACAAACTAGCTTTACGTTATGCTGCCCTCCAGTGGACAAACTGGCAGTTAAGTTAATTCGCGTAAACTGTCTTGAAACAGAACTTTCAGCCTCAGTGCGGAAATCGGTTCAGTAATTTGCTTTGTTCGGTGTGGGTATTTTTTGCTGACTAATTTCTGATTTTTTGCAGCAACACCATTCTAAATGAAGTCGAGGACATATCTCATCAATAACTCTACAATTGATGAGAAACAGCCTATGTCTCCTCTCAAATATTATATATTTGTCTACGTCTGAAATGTATCTAGTAGGCTACACTATCATGTATCATGTAAAACACGGAGCAGCTTGACTACTACAAGACAAGGGGAGCCTTTTTTCCATGTTATGTTTATTTAAATTGTGAAAATAACTTCCGTGAATCAAAAACTTTGGTTGGTAGTGACTTTGTACTTTCAAACAAGACAAAAACACTACTTTAGAAATTGAGAACACAATACATAACGTGGTAAATTATGTGAATATTGAAAATCATGTAATTACAAAAGCACAAGTTAAATTATAACAAAAAAGGGCAAAATAAAATGTTTGTTTAGCCCATAGCCCAAATTGTCCTGAGTATATGACACCGCACTCCGCAGACAACAAGGACGTAGTCTAAAACGCCCCTTCACAATCGTCATATTCATTGAAATCAGAATAAAATTCAAAACACGATGATGCTAAAAAGAGAAAGTCACAACGTAACCATTTTTAAAAACTCTCAGCTTAAATTTCACTAACTACGTTTCATATAACTGAACAACATAACCTCTTAAGTTCAAAACCAAACGTATTGGCCTCCACAAAATGTATTCAGCCTTTCTGTAACTATCAAGACGTTTGGAAAATGATATCATATTATGCAAATACTGTGTTCAAATTCAAACCAAAAGTAATGAACAAATAACAGTTTAAACATTTCTTTGGTTAGGATTGGTTGTGTCTCAAAGCTGCTATAACATTTGATTATGTTGCTCTTCACTCAGAGAGTAATCATTTATAGTCAGACTCCTTGTTGTCGTCACACAGAACACAGCGTATACAACCAATATTTCACCATGCGACGTCACTTACAAACGGTAAACTGAGATCTCGATCTCTATTTGATAAACGCAAATTCAGATTCAACATCTGGATTGATCATCCACCGTCACTGGAAAAACACACGAGATCTTTGGTCTGACGTGAGCGACATCTACTGAATGATTCCAAAGACTGAACCAGGATCTGAAGAAGCGACTTTACTCTCTGAGGAAGGAGACAACTCTTTGGCATCGGCGTTACCGCTGCATTCAGCAACGGTCTAAAAGGCAAATGGATGACTCATCTAAAAGACAAGTTATAAAGCTTTCACCAGGATAAAACATCAAGAAATTTACAATGATAAATGCATTTACGCTATCATAAAAAAAAGAGATTAACATTTTTGGGAAGAACAATATTTTGGCATACGCTCAGATGTAGGTACTATAAAAGTAGTTTTTTGGGGTAACATTTGAGTTTCTTTTATATTCTTAAAAACTCCTTCTTTGGGTTTATTTTCTGTCTTTGAATGTTTTCATCATAGGCAAATCCCTTTCCATATAAGGCCGTCTTAAAGCTTTTAAGGTTCAGTGCACTGGAAATGCCAATCAAACTTTTCTTTTTGGTATGATCTTACTCAAATAAAAAGTTGACAATATCTAATGCACTTCAATGTTGAAACAACATTTTAAAAAACAAAACGGAAAACTTTTCAACCTTTTCAAAAACAATTTCAGGAGAAACAGGAGAAGGCCTTTGAGCCAAAAGTCCTGAAGGACATAAAATCAGGATGGAAGACATGGCTTTCTGTGAATGAACCTTGTCCCCAGAGTTACTGCACAACATACTGCACAACATACTGACAAAGGAGGTAGTAGTGTAAACACGAAAAGAGAAACTGAGGTAGACATTCAGCAATAAGGGGTCTACTAAACCCGTTGCTCCAGTGGCAAAAAAACTTAAATAAAGAGAAATGTATCTCGATACATTTTTGACATTCTGTAGGACATTCATTTTTTGGGTGAGCTTTGGTTTCCAACACACAAGAAGAGACACACAGACAGACTGAACCGAGGGAAAAGAAATCAGTATATCGACATTCATTTCAAAATCCTGAGGTAGACCTGAAGTAACAGCCCTCCTTCCTCCCATCACTGCTAGCTTCCTGGTCTGTGCTTCTTAGAAAAGGACCCTGGGGTCTAGTGGGGCTAGGTGAGGAGGGGACGACAGGGTTTCTGCAGAGCAGAGGATGGTCGGTCGGTCCGTGTCAGGAGTAGACGGGATGGGAGGCGTAGAGAACAGGGTGAGAAGTCTCCGCAGCTGTGAGGAAGCCGTGAAGCGAAGAGCGCTCGTCGTCAGAGGCGCTGCTGCGGAGGTTTAGGCTCCGCGGCTCCTCGCTCTCCACGGCCAAGCAGGCGTCCCCTTCCTCCGGAGAGGGGCAGTCGTCCGAGCCGAAAGACGGAGGCCTGGAGCTGCGGCTGCTGGATGGGTCGCTCATCTCGGCCTCTTCGGTGGAGTAGAGGCCCGAGTCTCCAGTTTCGTGGCTGCCCTCGCTGGTCTGAGAGCTCTCTGAGTCCCCCAGTGGCCCGTAGAGGATCTGCAGGGAGGAGGGCTGGAGGGGTGATGCACCCACCCTCTCCTCATACCTCAGCACTGTCTTCCCTGCCTCGTACAGACAGGCCCTATCTTCAGTCTACGAGGGACATTAGACAATTGTTTAGGGGCATGTGAGTCACCGTACTAAAATAAGAATACGGGTATATCAACACAGTAGTAATATCATCGTCACAATATAGAATGTACTCTAATTAAGTCTGACGACTTACGTTGCACATTGTTGCGTTCCGTTTCTCCTTTTTAAAGAACTGCCATCTCTTTCTCCTACTGCCACCGTTAACAGGGCCAGAACTGCTTATCACCAGGTTGGTACCTCCCTAAAAACAATCATAAAGTGGATTAGAAATACAGGCAATGTATACTTTCACATTTCACCATGTGTCACTATCACTATTAAGCCCTGACCAAAACAGTCTGGCTTGTCCTGAAGACACTACTGTCTATGAACTTGTGTCTCACCTTGGTATCTATGAAGGGACTTCTTATCGTTGGTTCAAGAGAATCTGCATTCCCAGCATGCTGGGGGGCGACCCGGGCTATACCAGGACCCTGGCCGTTCACTGCACCAATCATCTTGGAGTTTGACGATTTCCTGTTTATTGTGTGTCGGGGCAGAAGTTAGTCGATGGAACTTTGCGAATGGCTGTAGCGCGAATGGTTGTAGCGCGATCTGCATTAGGTTTTCATGGGAAAGGTTTTCATGGGAAATGTTCATACCTAGATCTGCCTTTATTGATGAGGATTAAGGCACACATGACAATGCAAGCCAATGCTATGCACACACCCACGATGATCCCAGTCATAGATCTCTGGTCTATGTGGTAGAGGCCGTCAGAGAACACTGCAACGCCAACACAGTTTTAGCCAAAAACTTTACAACTTGGCACAAAAACAGTGAGCAGACACGTTTAAATCAACATTCAACCTGATTTTAAAAGGGCCTAGTGGCCACACCATCCCTCCAAAACGTACCGGTGGTCTCGGAGCGCCCATCAGAGTGGCGGGGACTCTTGGCCCGGTGGGGGCTGCCAGGGCGAAGGGTCAGCTCCACCACGCTGGAGAAGGGACCGTCCCCAACCTGGTTGGAGGCAGAGATCTTCACCAGGTAGACGTTCCCTTGCTCCAGTTTCTCCAACAGAGCCATGGTGTTGCTTCCTGTAAATCACAGCCAGTGTCAGAGAGCACTGATCTGATAAACAAGCTCCCATACAGTCTTCTGGGTGACCAGGCTTACTAGACCAGGGCTAGACCAGGGCTAAACCAGGCTTACTAGACTAGGGCTAAACCAGGCTCACTAGACCAGGACTAGACCAAGGCCTAATAGACTAGGCCTAGACCAATGCCTAATAGACGAGGGCTAGACCAAGGCTTATTAAGACTAAGGCTAATTATCATCTCTTTTTTATGTTTCTCTGTTGGAACACCGCTGCTAAACGAAAACACTGCGCAGTGGTCTAAAAGCTTCCCTGATGCCTCATCACTCACCCTCCCTCTGCAGGACCTGCCAGTGTCCTGCTAGCCAAGCTCCCTGGGAGGCGTAGAGGATGGTGTAGTGTGTCACCACAACGTTCAGTTCCTCCGGCTCCCTCCATGACACCAGCGCCGTGTTCTCCTCGATCAGGGTGACTTTCACTGCCGCGGGCGGCTGGCTGGGTGCTGTCAACACACAGGGCCACATTCATCGTCAGTACTGACAGGGCCACATTCATCGTCAGTACGGACAGGGCCACACTCATCGTCAGTACGGACAGGGCCACATTCATCGTCAGTACTGACAGGGCCACATTCATCGTCAGCACTGACAAGAACGAAGCTCTTTCGTTATTTTATCAACTCAATACATAGTCTAAAGCAAAGAACGATATCTATGACAAAATGCACGTAAGCCCAATGCACCTTTAATAGAGGAAAGAGCTCCTCTATAGAGAACTTTCAGATGCAGGCTTCTTATACACTAGCTGTTATCACCCAGGTATGCAGGGATCGTCTACGGAGATTGTTACCTGATGGGAGAGTCCGCTGGTAGACAACAGTGCTCCAGGGACTGGACCTCTGATCCACATGGAGACGGACCACAAACTCATAACGAGTGTTGGGTTCTAGATCCTTCACGATCACACTCTGGTTGTTGCTGCGCACAGAGAAGAATATTCCGTCAGCCCTAATGTTGTAACTCATCATCCCTTGTATGAATGTGTCAGTGGTGTGTAAAAAGCTGATTTCCGTGACGATGCACCAACTGACGTTTGCAGGTAGCGTACGGCAGAGGAGTTGTGCGTCCCGACCGGAGTGCAGCGTGCGGTATAGCTGACGGGTTTCCCCAAGGTGAAGGCAGGGCGGCTCCATCGCAGGAGCACAGCAGACGAGCTGTTTGCCCGGGCGGTCACGTGGTCAGGGGCGGGAGGTGAGGCTACCAGGTGGTCTCGAACCGCTGCCATACAAACACACACACACACATCCACACACACACATCCACACACAAACACGTGTTCAAGCCTGGGTTCTCATGGTTTGGTTTTTGACGAAGTCAAACGGATCGATTCTGGCCTTAAGGTAATAATGGCTGAGTGGAGTCTTAGATTGTTTACTCACACACACATCCAGGGGTGCTGAGAGTCTGGTCAGCCTGATAACCATCTCCCAGCAGGCTGAATGCCAGGAGTTTGACATGGTACTTCCGTCTTGGATCTGAACAAAATGAAATAAACAAGTTGTGTCTTTAAACAAGGCATCGTACAAAAAAAAACGTATGAAGCTAAAACACAAACCACACTCAGAAATATGTCTAAACGAGCAAAAATCGTCTTTTTTTCAGTTAAAAGAGCCAAGCTTTCACAGGGGTTTAGTGGTTGAAATGCCTGGTCTTTGTCTGCCTCTAGTCATTCACAGACAATTCAGGGTCTCTCGTGTCACCCCAATCTATCATGTGTTACCATAGAGGAAGAAGCCTTAAGGCCCTGAAATGGTGGTCACATGACCATTGAACTCCGTGATGGACACAGTGTCTGTCCCCATTCAAAAGGTTCAATGGCAAAAGTAGTCAATATCACAGCAGAGGATCATAACCAAAAGTCGGTGTTGCAGTCTCTGTGCTGCAGTCTTTGCAGCAGTCAGTGTTGCAGTCTGTGTTGCACTTAACACACTGAAAGAGGAAAAGGCAAATGACTTGATATGAAATGAGTTCTGCGCGCATACAAAACATACTTAGAATCTCAGCACGAAATAAGTTTTAAACAATGAATCAGTTCTAAGCCACAAGAAAAGAACCGTACAAAAAGCTAGTGAGTTTAAGCAGCGTATCCTCTCCCCTTGAAATGAAGCAATTCAAACTACTGTCCTTTGCCTTGGGATTCCTTTGAAGACACCACCAACTCTCCTACTAAACCAGGACGTTTTTAGGGAGCGTTAAGATTTGTTTTATGCTTCCGAGTGTGAAAGGTTAGCCTGTGGGTATTGACCGGTGGAGGCAGTGTGTCCAGGGGGTGGGGGAGGGGATCAGGGGAAGCCTTCAGCTGCTGAGACCAGAGACCCCTGGGACTGGGGGGGGGGGTTGACTGGGGCCAGCAGGTCAGGCTAAGATAGAACAGAAGGAATCCGGGCTCCGGAGTGTGGGACAGGAGTGGGGCCCCTTTGTTTTGCCTTGGAAAGTCCTTGGTACTGAAGCCTTTTTTAGCCTTCAACTTGAAGGTGGCGGAAAAAGAAATAGAATTGTTATGAGCACAGGCAGTCGGTGAGAGCTATCAATGAACTGACCAATCAGAGCGTGATCTGATCAAGTGAAAGGGTGGAAAGACAGTCCATTCATTCCAGGAACCAACCATAAATTATCTAACTTCCCTCTAACTGTGTTCGCTAAACTAGAAAAGTATCTCAATTAACTATATGAGCGTAAGTTCATAGACACAGACGAACAAAAATGATCTTCCTGTCTTGAAAATGGTATTTAAGTAACCTTGCATTGTTTACATAGCAGAGTAGGACTATAGTGGAGAGTAGGGTGGGACCCAATCCCAGCTCCACAGTCTTAAATCCAGAGGTCACTGGCCTTCCCTGCTTCGGCCAGTCCCAGAGGGCTTTGTGCGAGTCCCAGTGTCCAGCTGGAGTGAGGTGGGGAGGGGCAGGCAGGGGCTGAGTGGGCAGTGCTGGCCCTGGACCTGAGGCACAATAGCCAGGAGTAATTATGCAAGGGTGAGGATGGGAAACTGGGATGGGAGGGACATCTGGGCTTCGACCTCTGACCCCGGGAGGCTGAGCTCTCACAATATGGGAGCGAGGCTGGAGAGGAAGACGCTACCGTTTAGGAAAGCAGGATCGGACGTTATCGATTGGCCAGGAAGGCTGAGGAACACAATAAAAACGGCCCACCACAGGAGAAAGGAGCTAATTTATCATCAGTGCGTAGTGTTCTCCTATGATACTAAAACCACAGACAAGGCAATAGGTTCAGTGTGTCGAGCACAGACACATTTTTTGTGCTCGTTGATTTGATTGGTACCTGCATTCAAATGAGCATATCTCCTTTAGATATTTTCTCATTTCAACTCGCGATACGTCATTTGAAAGATGACAATCTGCACTTAACTGATGCGAAACCGAACCCGAAAAAAAGCACCAACATACATGCAGAGACACACTCACGTCTTCCAATTCAACAGCGCGTATTTAGCTTGACCGTATTTAGCCGAGTCGCTTACCAAGTCCGCTGATGGTGTAGAGGGAGTCCTGAGGCTGCAGCTGGATACTAGGCTGCTCTGGTTGGCCTTCTTCATGGTAACACAGACGGTAACCCTGAACATCCACAGAGTCTGGGTTGGGCTGCCAGCGTACAGCGATGGAGGTACAGTTGACAGGCTCCAGCTGCAGCAGTGGGGCCAGGGGCACTGCATGGAGACAAGACAGCTGTTGTGAGGGACAGTGTGTGTGTAATCCTCTTGTTACACAAGGGTGTGGGTCACAGTCACACCTCACAGGAAACAGGATAAAGGGGCAGGGAAAAGACCAGTGTTAATCAGTTAGCGCTAATCCTCGCCACATCCCGCCTGAAAGTCAGGAATAAGAAACCATGTCATTGTGATCGTTTTACTATTTATTCAGCATCGATGTCAATCTCCTTTCCCTCTAGTAAATGCATAGGGAACCTGATAAATATGCTTCTCTCCATTGATCTTATTGATTGGAGCTGGGCTTATTTGCATTGCCTTTGTGTCAGTCTGCATTCCCTATATCTCTTCATGTTAGTATGAATGATCCTTTTTTATGAATGTAGTTGTTATCCTGTTACCTTGTTACATTGAGAAAGTTGTGAAGATTATCTTTTAAGGTGACAGATATTTTTTACCGACTGCTAAATTATATAGTTAATACATGACCATCCAAAAACAGAAACCTTTCATGACAGCTAACCTACACCTACAGAACTACAGTGTATGTTAGAAACTGTATTATCTATTGCCAATCTGCGCTATGTGACTTGAACAGAGCCAGCTGGTTTCGCATTTATAACCCCACCTATAAACACACACACATAACTCCAGGAGTCTCATCCATTCAGCTTGACACACAGACTCACAACCCTGCAATGAAATGTTTGTCTGAAGATTATGAATCTCTGTCTGTTAAAGCCGAAGAAGTCCTTTACCAACAGCACTCCTTCATGTTCAAACTCATAATACTGTTTAGGAAGATAAACAACCTACCCCCCCCCATACACACACACACACACACACCAGGCCATGAAAAGAGCCTATTCTTTCCCCGACACAGATGCCTCAGGCCAGCTCTTTATGACCCGAGACAGAGGCCACTGGAACACCACTGACTGAGCAGGGCAAAGGTCTCTGGGTAACCAACACAAAGGCGGTGGGACAATGCTAGTAGAACAGTCTCTAGTACCAAGCTCTATAGTCTACAGCATGGGGATGGTGGCTCTTTGCAGAATTCAGAATTCAAGAGTTTTAAACATGTGACAAGACGAGCAAGCTCAGGCAACCGTGATTCGAGCTCTCTGTGTGGGCGGGCGAGGTGCTCACCTAATGCAATGTGACCCGTTCTAAACAACGTTTGTTGTGAGTTACACTTGAAAACCCTCTTGGCTTTTTCGCTCTCATCAAAGAAACCAAAATTCATATCTAAACCTGAGCGTTCGCTTCTATCTCCCAATCAGAGAAGTTCCCATGCAGACGTGCACATCCTAACGTCATCAGGACGTCACCGGCCTCCTAGCGTGTCACATCCTGCGTCTTCACACGGGCGGTTACCTTTGGTGCTGGAGGTCTTGGGCGTGCGGTGTGAGGTCCAGGCGGAGGGTTCGCACCAGCCCACGCGCGTGGCGGCTGCCATGCGGAGCAGGTAGATGGTGTCGGGCTGCAGAGCCTCCAGGAGGTGCTGGGTGCTGTTCTGAGGCAGCTCCACGCTGCTGACTGTGCTATCCGTGGCCGTGCGGTACGACAGGCGGTAGGCTGACACCCGGCCACGGCTCAGCTTGGCGGTGAGAGGCTGCCAGTTCACCTGGATGTCCGTAGGGCTGTGGCTGGTCAGACTGAGCTCTGGGGTCCGCAGAGGCACTGAAGCAGATCGGAGGAGAAGCACGCGTCAGTCACCAAGCTCAACCTGACTTTTCTCCTCCTCCTCTCCTTCTCCAACTAATGATGATGTTGTTATGAGATAAGAGTTGGATTATTTCCCTACTCACCATCTTCTAGGGTGTGTTGACTGACTTGGTCCGACATGCGGCTAGCTCCCATCGGCATGTAGGCCACGATGTAAAAAGTATAGTTCCTAGCCGACTCCAGGTCGTCGATGATGTAGCTTGTGGTGTCGTTTCCAATCACCGCCTGGTATTCTTCGTTGTTTAGACCTGGTTGAAACGGACAGGAAGAGAATGTCAAGGGGGTCGTTTTAATGCAGTTTGCTTCAATCGGGTCGGCTCCCCTTAATACAGCTAACCGGCCGACATGAAAGATAACTTGGCATAGTGTAAACAAGGGTGTGTCTGTGTGAGCCTATATTTGCCACATGTCCTTCATATGCTCTGTAAACATGAGGCTAATGCAGAGCAGAACCGCATTTCCCACAAGTTCGCATCATGCCTGTGTCCCCTCCAGGCCTTCTGAAACAGGCATACTCAAACGAGGTAGGAAAAAAAGGGTTATTTTCTCGTGTTCTCCTCTCTCATTCTCAGAGCTCGTTTCAAAAGACGCATCATCTCTGCAACGCCCGAATTCCACGTCTGCGAGGTTCATTTGAGTCCGCATTTTCAGGCTTTTTAAAGCTTGTCTTTCCCCTTTAACGCTGAGCAGTGAGTTGGGGAGCTGACAATGACAGACCAGTCCTGTTGTTATTTTAGTGAGGCTGCCATTCTTCCTTTTGACCTCTGATCCCCGTGGCAACAACAGATGGCCTCCACTAAGGAAAGTTGGCCACATGTAAAAGAGCTACATAGCTCAGCGCGACAAACATTCCCCTCTTTAAAAGACACACATACCTTTCCAACACACAGTATTTAATCGAGATTCTACGCCATCACCTTTCAAGTTACGAATCTCCAATCAAAGAAATAATAACAAGAATAAAATGAATGACAACAAAACAACAAACTTTTCTTTTTTACCTTCAGCTTTCATGTAATGAACAGAGTAGGCAATGACTTTGTCTGCATTGTAGAGCGGTCTCTCCCAGGCCAGCAAGATGGCGGAGCTGGAGATGGTTTCAGCGTGGACATTCCTGGGCGCGCTGGGCCTGTCCTCGGACATGACCACGATGAGGCGTGCCAGGGACAACACTGAGCCCTGCACATTCTCAGCCAGGCACTGGTAGATGGCATCATCCTCAGGGATGATCTGAGTAATGACCAGTTTGCTGGGAGAGGCGGGGGGCGGGGGGGGACCAACACACGAACATCAACATCTGCACAACCATCATCATCATTTGGATCTGACCCAAGACCTCAAGGTAGTGGGGAAAAAAAGGACGAGGAGTGTGGTGAGCGTTGGGTGGATACCTGCTGTACATCTTGATCCGGCCATTCAAGCGCACTTTCTCTCCGTTCTTCAGCCAGGTGATGGAGGGCGGAGGAACACCTTCCGCCTGGCACATGAAGCGGGCGGTGCCAGCTCGAGGACGGGTTTGACTCTCCGGCTTCTCCACTATGGACGGAGGCACTGGAGGCCCAGAAAAACAGGCGGAAACCAAAGAAAAAAACAACCGTCACATGAAGAACCTCCGGGAAACACAGCCGCGTTTCGTTCTTTCACGATCATAACGATGTGTTTACCCAGCACGGTGACGTTGGCCGCGGCGATGGTGTAGTTCCGTGTTCCTGGCGTGGTGGCCCGACACAGGTAGACTCCGCTGTGTTGGGACTTGACGTCTGAGAGAACCAGGTTGCCGCTGCCAAGCACCCTTGCGTTGTACACGTCGATGGGCTTCGTGTCAGCCCTGCTCCAGGATAGGATGGGTCTGGGGTTGCCTGTGGCCATGCACTCCAGCACCACTGTATGGTGAAGGGGCACAGTGACATTCTGAGGTCCGGCGATTATCCTGGGCCTCTGTCGAGGATTGGGGCCAGAGCCTGCAGGAAAAGATGAATCAGTATCAGCGTGTAACGTTTCATCCAGGTGTTGAGTTGACATTCAGCGTGTTTCATCTCCATGTCTAATCACCTAAACCCAAAGTGACAGTCAGCGATGCCTCTCTGCTTCTTATTTGACTGACGATGGTTGTGACCACGCATCGATATTGTCCGGCATCTTCCATTTGGACGTTGTAGATTTGAAGAACCCCATTGGGCAAAACTGTGATTCTAAGAACAGAGGAACGCGGAATAACGTGTATGATGGAACACAACAATCTAATTACTGAAGACTGATTAAGACACACTAAGAAGAGTGGACAGCTAACAGGCTGCTTTGGTGAGGTACCTGTCTGTCTCCAGGGGTAAGATACTTTGGTTGAGCTCCCAGGTGATGGATGCAGGTGGGTTGGAGGTGACCTGGCAGGAGAACCTGGCCACAGCACCTGCAGTCACCTGAACAGGTACAGGCTGCACCACAAGTGGTGAGACGTCTGGGACACAGAAGGGGAAAACAGGGTAAGAACTCACATTTACACCCAGTCAGAGAAAACAGAGAAAATCAGTTCAAAGGAAGACATACATGATAGAAATAGATAGTTGACTGCTGTTTGTTTTATGTATCATGTTTTACCGATAACTAACCTTTTTACAGTATTAAGATGCTAAATGTGTTCATAAATATTAAGCATCTTACTACTGTCAAACTATATACAAATAGTATATTTATACGTTGAATTCTTTTTAAATCTTTCAAAACTTTATCTCTGAATCTTTTTGTACAAAAAACCCCTTTGAAATCGTTGTAAACCGTAATCCTGGTAAGTAAGCATCATAGAGGGTGTTTAACATTTTAAGCCACCAAGATCTTGTCTTTAAGTGGTTATCAGGTCCAATACTGTCCAGCTGCTCAGATCAATAGATCAATGGGAGAGACATTGAATGATGCATGACTAATCAATAGGCTAGCCCCTCGCCCCACTCAGGGGGAACTACACTTGGCCATTTTTCAGCAAAATCTAACCGTATTTGGGCCTAAATTGGTGTGATTTTACACAATGACTGGAATATATAGTTATTCTGTACTTAAGTCAGATTTAAGAGTAATTGTAACTGCAAATGTTTTGTGTTTTTCATGCTCAGAAACTGTGGACCTTTATTTATGTCACATTCCAGTGTAGAATATGCATGTTTCTACCACCCGAAAAACAAACAGAATAAAAACAGAAACCAAGTGGATGAAAAATGACCAATTTATCTAGTAAGCGTTGAGAGACTATGTAACCCTAATTCATTTGGGTAATAACACTTTCACCCATCCCCCAAAGTCAAAGACAGAACAGATCAATAATGAGTTAAAGGAAATCAATGTCACTATGCTTCTTCCTCTAACAAGCACCATTTAAATGTTGTCAAGAATATCTGAATTTGAAGCTTAATTTCATACAATTACACATGAACAGCTGGTCACTACTGAAACACATTAAAGGGCACTTTTAAGAAAGGGCTTCTTCCTTATGTTATAATATTATCACATAGCCGGATGGCTGTTGTTATTGATAAATGTATATGCTACTGCTACATTTGAGTGGCTGATTTCAACACGAATAAGAGTCCAATCCAATCCAGTTAAACCAAATTAGAAAATATCATTTAGGGGAAACCAAAAACATAAAGATGGGTTCTAGAGTGTGTTATTCAGAGCACACCCAAGTCTTTTTTTTTCATGGAATCGATTCACTTCTGAAATATCAAAGCAGCATCCTTAACTGCAGCAGAATATACAACAAACATAAGCAGAGGCTCTGATCGTGTTCCAGTTGGTGCAGCTACAGCAGACTGCTTCACTAATATGGTCAGCAGTGTCATAAAGAGAGATCAATGATCAGGTCAAACAGCACAAAGGTTCTCCGAAAGAGGTCAAGGGTCAATTCAGCCCCCTGTCCATCCAATCTAAAAAAAAAAAAATACGTGAAAAATTGGGACCCAAATCGAGGTAAGTTTGCCTTTTGTCTACAAAACCAGGATTTGCAAATGCTGTCCTTAAGCATTCCAATGCCTCCTGAGCCACATTAAATGACGCAACTGTGGCGATGTTTACATAGAGTATGTAAACATGTGTAGTAAGTAAACAAAGAATCAGAGGACTAGACACTGCAGATCCTGTACTGAGACCAGTCATAGAAGCTTCACAGTGTCATGTGATACACACCATTATGATAAATACACAAACAGCATCAACTCGTGTGCTTTGACAAATGCACAGGAGGAACTCAGCTGCCTTTTCTGTGGGAAGAAGCAGACTTTCATGCCTGCGTGTCTCACAAAGGAACCGTGATTGGTCGGTAAAGCTGAAGAGGGGCAAGGGGATGTTTGAAGCCAAAGGACAACAGGAGCATCAAACCAGAGCAGTCTGATGACATCACAAAGCCTTTCCCATGTGACCTCTGACCCTCAGGGCTTCTGGACAGACGGGGAGCAACAAGGGAGGGTGGGGGCAGGGGGAATCCTCCAGCCAGAGCTTACAGCTGACCTAAACCTTAACCCATTAGGTTCCAGAAAATCCCCATGATCAAGTTGGAGATCAAAACATTGCTTTTTAAAAGGTATACTTTCAATATCTTATACTCCATTACATTACGATGGCTGCATGTACGATCACACACAAATATCCACTCGTTTGCATTAAATGATTTGTCACTGTGTCAGAAAATTGTGCTCTAATTAAAGGAGATTTATGCGTATTTGTGGTTATGATGTCTGACTATGATTATTCTATCAGAGAACCATATCATTGCCCTCTAAGATACGAAAGATGACTTTAGATACCATAAGATGACTATCCGAACTTAGAGCACAGCCTTCTTCAGCGCACAACCTCATTCAGACCACAGCTTTGCTCGACGCACAGCCTCTTCCAGAACACAGCCTTGTTCTGGACACAGCTTCGTTCAAGGTTTAGGGCACAGCATCGTTCAGAGCACAGCCTCGTTCAGAGCACAGCCTCCTTCAGAGCACAGCCTCCTTCAGGGCACAGCCTCCTTCAGGGCACAGCCTCGATCAGGGCACAGCCTCATTCAGGGCACAGCCTCCTTCAGGGCACAGCCTCATTCAGAGCACAGCCTCTTTCAGTGCACAGCCTCGATCAGGCCACAGCCTCATTCAGAGCACAGCCTCTTTCAGGGCACAGCCTTGTCCATGGTGGGACTGACCATGTGAACAGACACAGCTGTCCTGAGCACTGATATGTGGACAAATAGCCTGAAAAACAAGTCTTTTCTTTCGGGGCAGTCAGGGGCACGCCAAACAAAAGAGGGAAAGTGAATGGCCTTTTAGAGATTCCTCTGAGTGGCAGACCACAGACCAATCACCCAGAGTAGAAGTCTACACTCACAACACAAGACAGTCAACACATATAACACAGAGGAGACTAACTTTCAACACCTTGCCCTCCAAAAATGAACATCTGTGAAGAAGAAATAAGGATGTTTCTCTTGGAAGGAGTTTTATGAATGTACTTTACAGAACAGCGATTACATAAACATTATCAGGTCTGGTTTTATCCTTCCTTATTACCTTTCTGATAGACTATCAGTCCTTGAGAGTCCTTTAAAACAAGTCTTTAACTGCTCTATGGTCTTTACTGTCAAAGCTACCTTCTCTGTGGAACGACGCGTGACTTCTAACGACATAGAAACGTGACTATAGTGGCTCTGGTGACTTTATAGGATTTTCCTTCATAAATAAAGAAGGGGAGGAGGGGTCCATCTGCCCCGCATCTCCATGGTAACAACCTGTGACCCTGACGTTGAGACATCCTGCCCACACAAAGTGGACAATAGCACGAGCTTAAGATCCTCATTCAACTGGCTACCAAAATTAACTTGCACCATGAAAATATAATGGCGCTAAGAATGCATTTAAGCTTGCTCACAACGCCATATATATTACCTTGTGGTCCGTACTTACTTATGATAGTCAGACAAGATCTTTGGCTCAAAATGGCTCCATATTTGTTTTGAGAAAGGCATCGATAGCAGCCTTGGTCAGAATCTTCTCCGTCACTTTTCACCTCTGGGATGTAAAGCGAGCCGTTGGAGAGAAACTGCATGCGTTTACTCTCAATCACTTTGAGCCCGTTCTTTAGCCACTTGATGGTAACCGGAGGCTGCCCATGGGCCTGGCAGTCTAACATCGCAGGATCCTTTGGTAGTACGGTAACATCGCTTGGCTCTGTGATGAAGGACAACTCGCTGAAACTAAAAACGGCTGAAATATAAAGAGGGAGGCGTTTTTGTTAATTATCTGGGATGCAAGGTGAGGAAATGGATAGTGACACCAAAATACATCATGAATTTCGACAGAAAACAAGATGAGCTTCAAGTGACTGAAGGATAGTAGAACTAATACTGCTTTTGTGTTTGATGAAGTGCGAAAAGCTTGTTGAGACAGTTGCATGTGGTAGATGCATGAACAGATTCTCAAACAGTCAACATTGGCGCGGCTTCCTGAAACGGAATCATGCGTTCTCGTGTGTAAGGAAACACAGCAGTTATCAATTGCGTTGAATGTTAAAGATAATGAGAACTGGAAACTGATAGTGTTAGTTAATGGAATTAGTGAACGAGGAAGCAACATGGGACCACAATTTCAACACACTGTTAAAAAGGAGCATGTTGACCAGGTATAAATAAGTGAGTTACAACTTAAAAACTCTTACTGTGTCACAATTCCCAACACCACTAAAGCATGCAACGCAAATACCCACTTATTTTCCCAAGTGGCCTTATCTATCCGCTCCGACGCTGTGACCATAGCGGTTAAGAAGGCTATGGTCATCAGGTCACTTACGAACCATATCCTCTGGCTAAAAATGTGTCACCTTCACCAGAAATTATTAGAAAAACTATGACTTACTTGTGGGTCGAAGAAATAAAACGAAAAACAGCAAATGCTGGTAAAGTTTCATTTTAAAATGAGCCATTTATCCAAATTGTTCTGTCATTTTCACTCTCGCGGACCTAGGTTCCCCATCGTCCTGCGAGCCTCTCCAAATTACTAATGACACTCTTGGTCCTACTACAGCGGTAGAGACCCCCTCCTTTAGCGCATGCGCACCAACGCTTACCAATATTATATTCGCATAAGTAGGACTAACTATTACGCAACCATAATATTGACAGTTTACAAAAATTGCCTTTAGTACTTGGTATGAATTGATATAAAAATTTTACGTTTGTCACTAATTAACATGTATAACGACACAGCCAGTTTTGATTTCAGTATATCTAATTAGTATTTAATTGAATGACAGTTGATGTTTAAGGCAATGTGCTTAAATAGTCATAAGATAGCGATGTACGTGTATAGCTATCATATTATTTTCTTCTTTTATTGCTCCTAACAAACAACGGTGTAACTTCGCGGTTACCAAACGCAATAAATAGCGCGATAAATAGTGATCGGGTTTCAGTGGAAGGTGCTCTCCACATCAAACTTGATCATTATTAAGAAGCTTTGAACAAGTCAGCTGCTTAATGAATTCAGATATTGATCCGCAGTCTGTGTCTCGTGACAATGACCCTCCTGCTCCACTGTCCTCATTCAACGGCAATACAAAGGGCTTCAGCTGTTAAATCAGATGAGCTGGCACAGCGAAAAAGGTCCCTTAAGCATATAGAAACATTCAAAGTGATTAGAAATATTCGCCCGCATCCGTGGGATTTCTACCAGTCATCGTAGGTGCGCAAATGTACTGGATTCATTTCTACATGGATTCACTGACTACTTTTCTAAACAAATATATATTTGTCACAACCTATTTTTAATGCCGCTTCTTGAATATTGAAAAATCTATCCAATCAAAATGAGCAAGAGTGAAGTGTGATTATTTATTGATTTGGACTAAACATTGATTTCATGATTTTAGATAATACTCAAGCCACACGTCACAGTGAGAGCCATTATCTGCAGGTCTACAAGTTAAAATTCTCTCTATTTTACTGATGTTTCAGTAAAAGAAAAAAAGAAAGTCTGTTGCTTTGTCTTGTGTTTATGATCAAGTAGTTTGTTGAAGTGTTTTGCAGTGTTATAGTGTAGTGTAGTGACTGATATCTTACAGGCGTTATCAAACAGAAATATCATCTACATTATAGTTTTCGTAGTCTTCTACAAACCGCCTCTATGCACCTCTAAGTGTAATGTCTTCCCTGTCCTGTCATGCTGGTCAAATCTGGCAACCCTGTCAGGACAAATGTCACAGAAGCAAAGGGTGCCACATGCTTTAAGGTCAGGCAGGGAGGTCATGATCAATAGAGTAAAGGTCATTAACATATTATGAATATTGCAAGGCCATGGGAAAAGGGTGCCACGGCTAACCTGCTCTGCTCTGATTGGTCAGAGGCCGTGTCTGTGCTAGACTCCGCCCCCGTGATCTTTGAGGTCAGCAAATGGGGGTTGACTTGACCTTTTGATCTGGATGCTGGGTTGATGATAAAACACGCTTCATGCTCTGCGTAAAACAAACAAAAAAAGACATTACTTTCTGTAACTATGATAGTTATTTACTGATGTTATTTTAAACTGTATTTGAATATGCTAATTGTTGGAAGGGAGGAAAGTGTAGAGTACAGATAGTGTAGCTTCAGATCATACAACTGTCAGACGGCACAAAAATGATGTTTGTTTTTATCATTTGTCAACGTTTTAGTATTCCCAACTATGCTCCCATGTAGGATTGTTGCTTTAGAGGATAAATGTACATGAAAACATTCAACCAGAATGAGCAGATTCTTTAAAAAAGTTTATTGGCTTTTAAAACCACTTTAAAAATCTCACCAGTGAGTACTTTCCATTGAAAAAAAACATGACCGCGTTTTGCAATATTAACAAGCTACTGTACATTAAGCAGTACACCAAACAACTACACGGGAAGGCTTTTCTACTGGTATAAATGGACAAAATAGTCAAACAGAGTTGGTACTGGGCAAGTCAGAAGTACAGTTAAGAGTCACTGCTTGATGGAGCTACTGTACATTTTACAAAAGGTGCATTTTCCTTCATTCAAATTCATACATCAGTGCCTTATTCAATGTAAAAAAATTAAGAGAAAATGTTAAAAATGTCTTTACTACTGCATTTTGCAAAATAAGAAAATGTAAAATTGACAAAACAGTTATTAACAAAACATACAGAACAATATTAACTTAGTAAACAGCACACAATGAAAGAGTAAAGTAACTCGTGTAACTAAGCACTGTTCATCTGCTAAACAGAACCCGCCCTAATCACAGAAGACAGTGGTTACCAAGGATACAAAGTTCTATAGAAGTCATCGCATGCACGCGTACAATCATTTATAAACATAATGAAGCATGAAGATTTTAAAAGGTAATTTCAACTTTTTTTTTCTTCCTTAACGCTTTATATTCTCAGGTATGAGAATGACTAAGAATGCGTATCTCATTGAGATTAATGCATTTTGCTACAATACAATTATATAGTCATTTTCTGACGATTCTTTTAAATTTTCCTCTCTTACCTTGTTGTAAAAATTTGTTTTTCTTTCTTTCTTTTTTTCGGGCATCCATCATAACATTAGTCCATAAAGACGTGGCAAAGCCATGTGTCATAAAAATTTAGTGCAATAATGTGAACCTCCAAAGTTTGCTGAAACATGAACCATTAAATTTCCAGTGTCTGTTGAAAGTCTTCTAACACAATGTGTATGTCACAGAAATGTTTTGCAACCAGCTAATATTTCACAACCTTTTTTTCGGAATAAACCATGCTATTGTTCTCGCTGAAAGCACACATCACTCCTGCATAAGCAGAGACCTATTATCTTCGGAAAACAAAAATAAAAAAATACACCAGCAAGCCAGACCAAACAGGCGATACTACATTACACCGAGCCAGAAATGCAATAGACAACATACAGTATCTTGCCAACTATAGTTCTGTTTAGATTTTTTGTAATGGCCCATAGATTTATCTAGATTTATGGCCATAATATAGCATCTTGATACATCAATTCCTATGTATCTATCCTATTTACAAATGGAACTTTAACATGACTTTTACAACATGAACAATAGCCAAAATTCCAGCAAGCATCCTACATTATCAGACACCTGGCTAGCAGTGATGGGTAACATGCTTTCAGGTCAGTAGTTGCCTTTTTAGCACAGTACTGCCACCATATCACAAATTTACATACTGTACATATATTTTTGCAGCTTGATCTTTGTCTGTTTTGTTTTTTAAATTTCGTTTCTTAGTAATCCACCACTATATAACTCTTCAGCGATCTCATCTTCAAGGTTGCCTGTTTCCCATCAGGGGCGGATGAATAATCAAAGCCATTAATAACGACAGCTCATCTTTGGTATGGACATAAGGCTGCTTCTCCAGAAAGACAATAAATCACAATTTCATTTCTTGATCTCAAGATGACATCAAAACCAAGATCAAATTGTTTTGCAATACAACCTCTTAGCCTTTCGATTCAACAAATCAAGCCGTCTCCATACTAGTGATATTCATGCTGTTAGAGAAACCACTCTTGCCACTACTAAGTGTGCCGGACATGGGGTTTATATAAAATGATAGCATATCAAATGATCTTGATCTACAACCAAATAAGGGCACGCGCAGTGTGGTTTATACAACATGCATGCATAACGCTGCAAAAGATTGTTTGTTTTTTTTGTCGTGTTTTTTTTTTTTTAGAATAAGAAAACGTACTGAGAAAAGCTTCTCAGAGTTAACAGCTGCCTGGATGTGATGGAACTCAGGGTGGGTCTGAGGGCGTCTGCAGAGGAAGCTACGCATTGGCTCTCTAGACGTGGCGTAAGGCCTTGGACTTTGGAAATAAGGCAGACGACTTGTTGCTTCTTATCCACGTCACGCGTGATCCGCAAAAACAGCCCCGGTTCCAGCTGATCCATCTCCTCCCTTTACAAAATACCGAACAGTACAAGTAGTGTAGACTATGAGAAGATTTCCCTCCCGGACACAGATCAGACGTAAAACAGCATTCCGCTGATTTGTAATGTGATAATGTATCAAGACAATGTGATAATGTATCAAGACAATGTGATAATGTATCAAGACAATGTCCTAAATTCAGCACCTGGCAGCATCACTTGCTCCCTTTTTAGTATTCTGATATGGTAGGCAAATGTCCCAGATGATGAACACACAGTTTGGTTGTCCTTCAATTCCAATCCTAAAACAGGATAACAGCATACTTATTTTTTTGGTGAGGTCGTTTGTGATTGTTTTTGTGCCAAATTTCGTACTTATCCCACTTTGCTAAAGTGATATCTGAATAGAAATATTGCATTGTTGGCTGTAATTGGGAAGATGAACGTTCACCTGCGTGCATAACATCTTTCAGAATTCAGATGGAGAGAGAGAGAGAGAGAAGGTGGATATGTACTATGACATGTACAACTGACATAACTAGTGACAACATGAAAACAGAAATCAGTAGGAGAGAAATATTCAGGGGAGGCTGGCACTGGACAGTTGGCCAAGTCCAGACAAATTCCCCGACAAACAATAATGAAAAACAGACGCCATAAATACTCTAACAACAGCAATATTAACCCAGCATCTCTACTGTGGTCGGCTGGTCTTTGCTTTCCAGCCAGTCGAAACCAGAGTTCACAGTTTCACTGCATATCTGCTGAAATAGCGGGTCGTTCTTTAGTTCTTCCAGTGTCGAGTCTTCGTATTGTTCTTGTTGCTGATTAGGGTCAAACAGCAGGTTTGTGTCCAACGTGTTAAGGTCAGTTATGCTACTGGACAGCTCTGAGGTCAGTCTGATGTCACTGGAGAAATCAGAGGCCACCGCGTTGAGCTCCGAGGCCACCTGCCCCACCAGCTGAGAGCTGGGATTCAGGCCGTCGTCTCCCAACAGGTCCTTTACAGTGTTGTTGAAGTCCAGCTGCTGTTGCTCCTCTTCGTCCTGCTGCTGTGTGCTGTGGAGGAGCAGCTGGGCCTGAGGCTGGCCCGTGTCCTCCTGCCCACCGAGCTGACGCTCTGGGTCACAGAGGCCTGCTTGTGCTTGGGTCTCCGTGGCCACGAAGCTCAGCTGCTCCCCGCTAGCGTTCAGGTAGCTGTGCTGCTGGAGCTCAAAGGCAGCCGGGCTGGAGGTGACGGGGAGCAGTGGACCCTGGTGGGACGGCCCTCCGCTGAAGCCTGGTGTGGTCTCCAGGATCTGGGTCAGGTTCATCCGAGCCGTGTAGTTGGACGGGAGGTTGTTGATACCCAGGCCGCGGACGGCGTCGTCCCCGTCCGAGTCCATTTTGTTCAGAAGGACGCTGGTGATCTTGGCGGGGTTGTTCTGACCCTGGACAGGAAGGACCTCGCTCTGCATCATGATGCTAAGAGGGACAGACTGACTGCGCTGGACCAAGCTGTGGACGCTGTCCACCGTCTGGCTGCCGGAGAGGAGGTTCAGCACCTCCGAGGCGACAGGCGTGGTGAAGGGGGACGCCACGGTTCCTGGAGCGGTAGAAGAGGCGGGGGTGGCGGCGGTGGTGGTGGAGGTGGTGGTGGGCGTGGGGGGGCCCGTGTTCCCGCTAAAGTTTCTCTGACGCACGGCCGGGCTCACGCTGCGACAGCGGAACGTGCCGGACCCGGACGAGCTCGCTGTCTTGCTGTCCAGCGGGGCGGGAACGGCAAAGCTCTCCTGCTTACTGGACGTGGGCACGCTGGTCATCTGCTGTTGCACCGGGGAGATGGGGGTCAAGCGGCCAAAGTGAGAATCTTGCCTCGACTGCGATTGGAAAGACTGGCCCGGTATGGCGAACGCGTGTGGCTTCCGAAACTGGTCGTCCACCAGGTCTTGGTAGCTGGGGAGAATGCCAATGCCTTGGCTGGACAGGGGGCCTCCAGAACTGCTGTTGTAGCGGTTGTTGATCCACTCCAGCTTGGCTTTGTCTGGGTGGGTCGCCATGGGTCTCTGCATGGGTTTCACTGGGCTACTTGAAACACTGCTAGCTTCGTGATAGCCCGTCATGCTGGAGTTAATGGGGGTGAAGGCAAAGGGATTGCGACACTCCACGGGGCTAGGGGGCACACTGCTGCTACAGTTAGACAGAGGAGTACTGATGGGGGTGTGCCGGCCCATGGTGCCATCCACGGGGGTGATGGGGGCCATGCGGGAACACGGGCTCTCCCTGGTCAAACCATGGCCCCCAAGGGTCATCTCAGAGGTGGGGGTGGGGGTGGGTGTCGGGGTGGGGGTAGGGGTCTGGACGGGGGTGGTGCTGCTGTGGGCAGAGTGGTAGAAGGAGGAGCCTGCTTGATGAGCGTTGAGGATGGTGCTCTGATGTGCGGTAGACTGGCCCTGCAGGGACATGTCCACACAGCTGCTGAACAGAGGCTGCAGGCCTTTCAGCTTCATCTGCTCCTCCATCTGCACCAGCTCCTCCACTATGCTGTCCTGGGTCATGTCGTCGTCGTTGAAGGGGAAATAGTCCATGTTAGGCTGGGAGCCGGTGAAGTCCACCATGTCCTGGTGGAGGGTGAGCTGGCTGGAGGCTTCTGTGGTCTGGCCCATCATGGGGAGGGGGTCTGAGGAGGCCTGCTTCTGGAGCGCGTCCAGCTGGCCCTCCTCCCATATTGTGCTCTTCAGGTCGCTCATCACGGAGGCCTCGCGTGCTCCCGAGTCGGTTGCCGTGGTGACGGGATCGGCTGCGGTCTGCGGCGGCAGCGGCGGGTCTGGCGTGCTGCTACCGGGAGCTGAGCCGCCGCTGGTGCCCAGGGAAACATCCCCGGGTTTGAGCAGGAAGGCCTTGGGTTTGACCACAGTCTGGGAGCCCTCGGCGGGGGCGAGGGGCGAGTCGGACAGAGCCAGGATGTGGGTGGGCATTAAGGTGGCGTGTCTCACGCTCACTTTGCACGGAGCGCTTTCAGGCCGGGCGGAAGCTCCTGCTCTGGGGATCCTCTTCACTGCAGCACCGACTCCTGGTTTGGGATTGTCAACTACAGCCACAGGCTGCTGGGAGATAAAAACCCTCTTAACAGGAATCACGTAGGAGTCCAGGGTGGGACCACTGCGTTTTCTAGGGCTCTTGGAGCCTGGGCAGGAGTCCTTGGACAGCAGGGTAACAGCTGAGGAGCCATTGGACGATGACATGCTGACGCTGGCGTTCTGATTATCAACAGTCAGGTACAAAGTACTGTTTTGAAAGTTACTATTGTTATTGCTGTCCTGTGTCCCGGCAGGCGTGGTGGCTGTAGGAGGGGACGTCGAGTCGCTTTTGGTCCGGGCCACTCTGTCGGGTCCTGGGGAGCATTTGACCAAGAAGCTGGGCTCACTGGCCGCTCTGTATTTAGTGACCCGGTCCTCCTTGCCACCAGAGGGCGACTCCTGGATGGTCCGTTGCTTCTCTATGCTGGGCGCTAGGTTGTTGCTGTTGTTAGCTTCCGACACCGCTTTGACGTCGTGGCTGGAGGTGGGGGTCGGGGCACCCGGCCGGACAGCAGGGGACTGGGGGGTGGCGGAGGGTCCGCTGTAGACCTGGGAGGGTTCTTCTGGAGCTGCATTGCTGCCCCCTCCAGCTGAGATGGGCCTCAGGGCTGTGCTGATGCTGTTGCTACTACTGCTTGGCGACAGGGAAATGGCGGTCATTTTGACCACGTTGACCGAGCTGACGTGAGGGGTTGGCATTACCGTCTTGATGGGGCTGTTGGTGATGAGGAGGGTGGGAGGCGAGCGTAGGGTGATGGCGCTCGTCGCCGAAGGCTTGGGCAGGATCTGGGCGTACCTGTGGCGGGCAAGGCGGTCGCCCACGGGGCTGGCGGAGATGTTCTGGGGAGGTTTGGGGGACTGTTTGAGAGACTGGGTGACCACCTGGAAGTTGACAGGCAGAACTTTCCCTTCTGAAGTTCCTACAGGGCTGGGAGAGGTCATGAGCTGTCTACTCCTCTGCACCTGAGGAGGGGAAAGCAGAGACGACTTCACAAACACTCGTAACTCCACAACACAATAGACCAGCGAAAACAGAATCCACAACACAATCGACCAGAGAAAACAGAACGTTTTCCTGAAGCAACGTGTTCATCTTGCGTGGGAAGGAACACCTCCCTACCGTGATTGGGCTGGGAACAGCAGCCACCACGATGCCTATGGTGGGTTGAGGGGACAGCAGGGCGGGGCTTCCGCAGGGGATGGTGGGACCTGGGGTGCTGACCTCCGTCCTTTTCCCCTGAGCCTCGCAGGGCAGGGGGGAGGTCAACTTCTGCTCCTGCTGCTTCTTCTGGATCTTCCGCTGCAGCTGCTGCTTGGCGTCGACGGAGGGCGAGGGGAGGGTCTTCACCTGGGGCTGGAAGGAGTTCGCTTCAGCCGTGGGGACAAACGCAGAGGCCGGGGTGGGCGTCTTAATGCCTGCGGAGGAGGAGGGGAGGGGAGGGAGGGGTGCGACTGGTTGAGTGGAACGTGATTTTTAAGATGCTTCATACACTGTGGCAATAGTTGTTGTTTGTTTGTTTGTTTGTTTGTTTGTTTGTTTTGGAGGGGATATCTGCTTCAGCGACAAGGGGCAGGAAGCGTGGTGGAGCGAGAGAGGACATACAGGAAGAGCTCCAGGCTGGATTGGATCTCGGCCGTCATTACCTGTTGGTGTTCCGGTCATGACTGTGAGGGCTGCCATGGACTTGGTGCCGATGTAGTGGCTGTTCAGGAGGAAGCGAGCCAGGTCTTCCACGTTGTCAAACTGGCGGCTGAGAACCTTCTGAGCCCATTCGCACACCAGGCCGCAGGCGGCCGAACGCATCTCATCCTCAGCACTGGGAGACTGGCCCGACGGCTCCATGAGCTCGCACTGGGAGACACAGGGAAGAGGGGGAGGGAAGAGGGGGAGGCAGAGGGAGGGAAGAAGGGGGAGGAGAGAAGAGGGAAGTAGGGGGAGGCAAGGGGGGAGGGAAGAGGGAGGTAAGAGGAGGAGGCAGGAGGAGGGAAGAGGGGGAGGCAGGGATGAGGGGGGAGGGCAGGGATGAGGGGGAGGCAGGGACTGGGGGAGGCAGGGGGAGAGTACAGGGGAAGGCAGGGGGAGGGAAGATGGGAAGGGGAAGGAAGAGGGGGAGGGAATGGTAGGGAAGAGGGGGAGGCAAGGGGAAAGGAAGAGGTGGAGGGAAGGGGGGAGGCAGGGGGAGGGAAGAGGGGGAGGCAGGGAAGAGGGGGAGAGAAGAGGAGGAGGCAGGGGTTAGCATCTAGCGCAGCAGTGCAGGCTGAGGATCAGACAAAGTGCACCTCCAATAGTACAAAGACTTACTCCATCGCCTGACTTCTGCAAATCCAGGTTGGGCAACGATGGCATGTGTACAAAAGCTTTCTTCCTCAAGCCACTATAACAGTATGTGAGAAGCAGTTAAGGTTTACAACAGCTGTCTGAACTGTCCTTAGGGGGAAAAATGCGGAACCAACTTTCATCAATCGATACATTATTCAGGTTAGCTCGACAGCAGACGAATGCGTTCAAAAGGATATTTAGATTTGCCTCTCATTCCCAGCCGGCGGGCTTTCATGTTGGGAAAGACGTTCTTCATGATCTTCCCAAAGTCTGCTGCACTTAGTGGGTTGTAGCCTAGATTGTCACAATAGCTCCTGAAAGACATTTGAATAAACATGAAGTACATTGAATTACATTCACTACTATGACACAGTATTTAGCAGGGATAGGAATCAAAACAGATGGGGCTTCAGTTTTGGATATAACATAGGTGAGCTAAACCACATTTCATTTTACGTCGATTTTAAACGTTTATTCGTCTACATCAACACTTATCTCAGAATCGTCACTTCCACTGAAATACTACACGATACGGTATCATGAGAGCAATTCAGCGGAGGTCAAAATTCTGGGATTATACTCTATAATCCGTGATCATAACGCCATCGTGATTGGCGAGAACATTGCTGCTAATTGCATTCTATTCATCCATGTCTCGGAAATACAAGATGGCTCTGCAGACGTGCATTAAAACACTCACTTATATTCGTCGTACACTTCCTGCTTAGGTAGAGACGTCTCAGGGTGTTCCTCTAAGTGATTCCGAATCCAGTTAAATGCATACATCTGCTGCGTGCGGCTGGACGACATGGAACTCTGATCACTGCAACCACGCGCAAACAAAACAAACAAACAAACAAACATCACACTTGAGCGAAGACAGATCCTCGACCGATAGGTCTGATTGCTTGTCCTTTAAAAGAAAAACTGAAAGTACCATAGTCCAGGAGTTGTGGACCCCCTCTGATTTTCAGTCCTATTGTGGAGTATTGAGGGTTGAGGTGATGAATAGATATGAGGAAACAGATAAAAACATAGAAAGCTGTACATAGCAAAAAAAAAACAATCATCATTAATAGGGTTACTTGATGATAATCACAAAGCCATGATGCTGGTGTGATACTGTACTGTGAGGGCAAGGACGACCTGGCTAACGAACATGGTCATAAAATACACAGGCAGACAATTTTACAATATAACGTATACAGGTGTTGGTCGTCTGCATATTATTAATCAGCTGATGAATATACAATGAAAACAGACAATGTACTTTTAATATTTCTTACGCGTGTCTGCGGAATCATATTATGGACGTATTTAATCAAATCGTTAGATCGTAACAATCCACTTATAATAACCCTCCCCAAATTAATAAAAACACAGCGAAGAAGCGTTAGCGATGCAAGAACGGACTGAGGATGTTATTCAAACTAACAGAAACCCTGGACACATGACCTCCAGCTTGAAGACTGGAGCATCAACGTGAAAGAATACCTTTTATCGTCTACGTGACAGAATACCTTTTACCGTCTACGTGAAAGAATACCTTTTACCGTCTACGTGAAAGAATACCTTTTATCGTCTACGTGAAAGAATACCTTTTACCGTCTATGTGAAAGAATACCTTTTACCATCTACGTGATGAAAGAATACCTTTTATCATTGCCACTGCTGGGACCAGAAGGCAGCTTGAGGTAGAGGTAGAGCTTTTCAATGTCTGTAAACTTCTCAACATCTTGCTGTGAACATGAGAAGGACGGAGAAGACCAACGTGAGCACAACACTGAACAGACAAATCTTTCCTTTTGTTGGATATCCCTCGTGCTCTCTTCGTATTCTGTAACTCCCCCTGTCCTAAGGGTCAAAAAAGACCCACCTTTAACCATGAAATAAAGCAAGTTCATTACATTATTACCCTGTACTGTTTTTGGGCACTGAAATGTGAAGCCATGCTGCACATGAATCAGAAAAATGTAGTTTTGTCTGAGTCACATATAATCTAAATGCCTCCCTGTGGGTGTGCGTGTGTGCATTAAACATAGTTTCGGGTCATTCTGACCCCCGGAAGAGAACACAAGGGATATACACAAAACATAAACGCAATGTTAATACCAGCTGATGTGAGTAAAGTGTCACCAATAGTGTTTCTGTAACGTCTGACCTTAAGGAAGTGAGAAGAGCTAAGCTACTCCTGCTAAAAACCTGAGTGTGAATTGACAAGGGAGGCTGGTTAAAGGTGCGTCCTGCAATTTGAGGTAACGGCTTTTACAAAAGCTGAAAATGGAGAACGTTGCACAAGAGAGATCTACACGCTGTAGTATGTTAAGCACACTTGAATTACGCCTCTTTTTAGAATCCTTTGGTTTTTAAGAATGAATAATCTCACCTTCTCTACTGCCTCTCGCCTGTTGCTAGGGTAACCAATACTTATGAATGAGGTGAGAGTCAGCCAATAAGCAGCCATTTAAAAAAGCTTTTTACTAGACGCTGACCAGCATGCAGTGTGCCAACTGCCTGTTTTGTTTTAAAGTGATACAAATGCAAACCTTCATAGTAAGCCTACAGCACACAGTTAGGATTAAAACACAATTTGCCCTGAAAAATATTTTAAAGATAGATTTTGGTTTGACTCAAGGTAATAATAAATTGTTTGTCTGTTGCCATGTTCTAATATGATGTAATCTGATCATCAGGCACATGTGATAACCGTTGATATAAGATAAAAATTTCGTAGAGACCGGCAAGCCTCAATTCATAGTCAACTAATTTATAATTATATAAAGTTTAAAACATTGGTTGTGGTGTACTTGTAGGATAGAAATAAACAGATGATGTATTTAAAAAAAATCTAAAAACTTCAGTATCTTTTCAATATGTCATACACAGCCAGCAGAAATGCAATTACTCACCAATATGTTGTCCACTTTTGATTGTACGGATTTGCTGCAAAAGGTGAGACATCAAACGTCAAATAACGACCAGTGACACATCAGGTAATCCAGTGACTAATTTCTCGCAAGGACCATTGGCCAAGGTCAGATTGGATCACCTTCCTTCAATATTTCTAGACATTAAATGGGATGCATCAATAGCTAAATGCATTTGTACTTTTTAAGTAAATGGCTGGCGGCCTCTACACCATAACCTCTGGTGCCTGTCAGATAGCTACGCCCCAGATGCTCCGATGTTCTGGATCACGTATGGACCAGACCAACCTACATTAGCGCCAGTTAGCTACAATAGGTGGCACAGAGTACCGTTGGCTAATTTTCCCCACAACTGCCTGTCTCATTACAGATATGGAATTATTGATATAATTCAACGCCCCTAGGTCACCAACTGTATAGCTAACTAGCTGGAATATTTACCTCCATCATCAATCAAACACAATGATCCATATTTTTTCATGCACGCAACACGAGAAAAACAAAC
This sequence comes from Plecoglossus altivelis, assembly GCA_036571765.1. NCBI lineage: Eukaryota > Metazoa > Chordata > Actinopteri > Osmeriformes > Plecoglossidae > Plecoglossus > Plecoglossus altivelis. The sequence continues at coordinate 17,793,324 of BROE01000003.1, forward strand.
ATCATCGACAAGTGATGGCTCCAGCTAGCTAGCTGCTAGCTAGAGCTCAGGTACATTGCAAGAGGCCTCCCATGACTGATATGCTAGCTTTAAACTAGTTATTGTTTTCATATGAAGATAACCCTTTATCTGAACAGCCGACCGAATATGGGGTGCAATAAATGAATCGCATTTGCAACCGTGTTAGCAAACATATTAGCGGTAGGCTGGGCGGGTGTCAATACTATCGTCTTTTTTTTTTTTGACAGCGACTGTATTTGCGTGTTGATCAGCCATTGACATTGATCATAATCAATCTTACCAAATGGAATTCTTTATTTTGAACTGCAATGCATTAGCCTCAGGCCCCTGAAGTCCTGGCACTAGCGTTGGAAGTGAACATAGTCCCGAAGGCTTCTGGTGTTGACCAGCTTGTTGTTGATCATCAGCCATCATGATGGTTCTTGAGGGAGAGATGAGGGAGCTTTAACAAGTAGGCCTCATCCTGCTGTAGCTCGAGACCACAGCTTCTCTCCGGTTGTGCATTAGCTTGCTAGACCGGACCCAACGTTTTCGAACGTTTTAAATAAACCTTAGCTAGCTAGGTCAACCTACTCAAATGACAATAAAGCATAGCTATTAAGACTATGATATGACCATTGAAATGTATAAAATCAAACAAAACACATTCGGGAATACAAAATACATTTCGCAGAGGTCTCCACTGCCGCAAACAGCACGCCTGCAGCAGCCACGGACGATGCTGCTGCTAAGCAGTAGGGGCGCAGGCGCAGGGAGCGGCATCAGATCGCAACTAGATATGGGCTTTACTGTACATGGTAGGGAACGGGTTTTTCATACTAACAATATCATTGTTTAATGAACAAACATTATCATCAATAAACTTGCCCAGTTAAACCACTTTTCGAAAAAATTTGTGGTTACACTACACTCTTTAATTTATAATTATATGCAAGTATTAGTGTATGACTGATATGAAAATGGAAACTTTTAATTCAGAAGTGTACATTATGTATGAATAACCTGTACCAATCTGACCCTAGTCAGTAACGAGTAAAATCCCAGCTACCTGTTCAACACTGCCACCTACAGGTTTACACTTATTTTCCTGAGATAAAAAACGAAGAGGCTAGTCTACAGGCCAAGAATGACCTTTTCTTCTTGTATTCTGTAATACTATTTTACGTAAATCTATTCAGATCAGTCATATGAGAGACTTAAAATATGCCATTTTAAATTTAGGATTATATTCACATTAATGGATAAATTAATTTGGTGTATTTAAATCTACCTTACACTCACATTTTACACGCTATCTAGAATAGAGACGTAAAATGGTTACGCTTCCCGTTTCTCTCAACAAAATCTCCGTAAGTGATACTTATAGTGTATTTTTATATTCTATTTTTGACCTGCTGCTCCTTGCTATTCAATAATAATCTATTTAACTGTCACTCTCCTGTCACTTCTAATTCGACATCTTCCAATGCACTGGTCTGAGCAGTCCGTCCTTGCTTCATGTTTCACAGGCTGAGCATAGCTGAATGATTCTCGACTAGTTTTTGTCAAATGTCAATGTGTGTGCTTTCTTAGATGGTCAGTTTGGTCGTTTTTGTCTGCGATATTGTCTCTTGCTCTCTGCTTTTATCGACGATCAAACGTTTTTCTTTCGACAGAAATAAACGCATCAAACGAATGGCGTGGTTCACAGTAACAAGCCAGTTCATAAGGTCAAAGTGGTTACAAGGTTGGTGTTGATGTGAGCTTCCCTCTTCTCCTGACTGGTTGGCTTCAATCTGGGCCAGTGGCTGAGGTCACCAACAGCACATGATTCAGTCTGTCTGGGCCTCACGTGTACACTGCAGTTCTGCTTTAATCCTCTTACACCTTCGTCTTCTGGCATTGAAGCCTCGACTCCAAGATCATCTGCCCTAATCTTAGCCCAAAGATAGTGTCTCCCTCTAGAGTCACGCCAGGTAACAAACACCGTTTGCACACACCTGCAGAATTTCAGTGGCAGAATATCTCAACTAGTGTTTTAACTTTGCTGGAGCAGTGAAGAAATTAAGTGTTGAACCAACGCAACAATGTGTGGTCTTTTATATACTAGGCCGGAACGGTTTCTGTGACCGGTTTGAAGTGTAGGTCTACAATATGTTATCCAATGACTGACAGTAACCAGCAAGTGTGTGTACGTATATGTGTGTCCCCCTGCATGTGTGTGTGTCCCCGCATGTGTGTGTGTGTCCCTGCATGTATGCATGTCCCTGCATGTATGCATGCCTGTATGTGTGTGTGCACCTACGTGTGTGTCCCCGTGCGTGTGTGTGTATGCATGTACGTGTATGTGAGTGCGTCCACGCGTGTGTGTGTCAATGTGTATGTGTGTGTTGACGTACGTGTGTGTGTTGACGTACGTGTGTGTGTGAGTGCGTACGCGTGTCCATATGTGTGAGTCCGTCCATGTGTGTGTGCGTTCTCATGTGTGTGTGTGTCCATGTGTGTGAGTGCGTCCGTGTGGGTGTGTGTCCATATGTGTGTGTGCGTTCTCATGTGTGTGTGTGTGTCCTCATGTGTGTGAGTGCGTCCATGTGTGTGAGTGCGTCCATGTGTGTGTGTGCGTCCTCATGTGTGTGTTTTCAAAAGAGGCGTTTCGTGTTTCTTTGGGAGTCCCTGATTTTGACGTCACTATCCTCACCCATCCTCAGATGGCTTTTATTGTGGAAGAGAGGGGGGAGGATTTATTTTTTTATTCACGGTTGTTGTTGCTGTGCTCTCCAGTGGGAGAGCGGATGGGAAACTCTGATGTCATCAACCTTGGCCCAGCAGGACTGTGGAGCAGGCGGGCCCTCAGGGAGCCAGGAGTGGTGCCCATGTGTTTGTGCCCTGTAGATGGTGTGCTAGATGGTGTGGTTCTGTCCGGCTGTGCTGCACCTGCGACCCAGCGTGCTGATTGATCAGTTTGGTCATGTGGAATGTCACCATCTGGTCTGTTGTTGCTACTCTTTGCTCTCCTTACTGGCAGGAATTTAGTTATTTAAGCCCTGTCAAATCATCCACTCCATAGTAGGGAAAAATAATCACTTGAAAAAGAACGTCTTTATTGCAGTGCTGCGTGCTGCATTGAAAATGTAGTCGAAAAAAATGTATGGCCGGCTTTAAATCAGTAATCCTTTCTCTTTTTACCACATATCATTTGAGATTTTACATCAATAAAGGTTTCAATATTTGTGTTATTAATATTTATTTGATGACACAATGGTATACCTTAGTTAATTGTTGTAACTGAAACACACAGTGCAGCACTAAAGGCCTTGCAGACATTTAAGATCTTTCTCACAAATGTAGCTTTTTTTTCTACAGCCTTTCTTAATTCCTTATTTTCCCCTCCTCTCCAGTTGCTCTTTTCCTCCTAATGACCAGTCTCTTATCAGAGTGCATCAGAAGTGACATTCATCATTGTAGAGTGTCATAATCAATGGCATTTCAACAAAGAAAAAATATAGATATGCTAATATGAACTCATTAACATTTGCATTACCTGTTTGAATAATGGCCCTCATGACAAGGCTGTAATTAACTAAGATTGATGCAAAGTTCAGCGTGAGGTGACTGTGTGCATTCTACCCTCGGGTCCACGTGTATGAAGCCTTGATGAGGGTACGTCCGCGTGCGGGGTTTGGAATCTTACTCATCCTCACCCAAGAAAACTGTCTGAGCTATATGTGACCTCCTTATAAAAATACCTTACCTCTGTCATGAGTAAAGGCTAACATGCAGTGAGCTCTACCTCAGTCATCGCGACTTAAGATCCTCAGATAATCATGCTAATAGAGAAGGAGACGCGCGTGTCGATCTCTTGACCCAGTTTCCTGCAGGTTAGACTCGTTATGTTGATGCTCAACGGTAGGGATTGCAGCATTACTTTTGAAGAATCCGTGCAAATTGGCTTACCTTGACTGCATGTGAGCATGGAGGGTTGACCATTACAATTACCATTATCTTCTGCGGAAGCTGTCTAGTTTTCCTTTTTTTTCAACAAATGCGTCAATTGCTCACATTACCTACGCATACGTGATTATCCTAGTGAGGTAGAGGCTTCTTATAAGTATAAAACCCTTCTCAAATACATTTGCATAAATACAACCATTGTAACAGGCCACAGTCCATGTTTTTCAGTCGATCATGTTCAATGTTTGAACGGAACTCGTTTTAACGTCCACTACATTTCGTGGTGATCGCACATTTTGACCCAAGTTTACTTATTTGCGCACATGAAAGAGTCGACTCTTCTCACTGTGTTTATGAGAATGACCAACGTGTTGTTCTTTCTGGCTCGATATTGCGGCTGGATCTCATCCTTATTAAACTAAACCTCCAATGACTGTCTACCAAACTACATGTGCCAAGAGTTGGCGAGACTGCGGTGTTATGGGGACAACGCGGTTGTGTCAGTTAGAATTCTTTGATTGGATTGTTGTGAAGTGTCACAATGTCTAGGGCAACTTGTCGCGCCAGGGCTGCAGGGTGCCACAACACTGTTGTCATGTCTGACGTGTATCCACGGAAGAGATCTTTCTTGATCCTTTAAAATGAGTGTTGTTCCAGATTATTCCAAATGCTCACTGTTACACGAATTCTTTTTTGTTGTTGTTGGGCCAAACACGACATAGAATCTATTTAAGATGCTCAGTTCATACTTTATCACAGATAAAAGCTCTGATGGAGAGTAAAATCATGGTTAGAGTGGAGGTCAAACCATTTTAAAACAGTTGCGGATCTTCCTACAGTAGGTCACTTAGACTGGTTGCCCAGGCCAACACGCATTAAGAGCCAAAGGGATTATAGCTCACAGGAAAACCTCCTCTGTGTGTGCATTCAGTCAATGCAGCACCCAGACAGGCCGTTTTATAAATAACCTTACTCCAGCCAAAGAAGGAACTTGCCATGCCACAAGTGTTGAGTACTAAGACTAGGTTTAATTTGAAAATGTGGGTCAGCTTGAAAAGTAGGTGGTGTTTACAGGAATTCTTTACCTGGTTAATGGGAGGTAACCTTGTTGTCCTTGTGCTTCAAGGTTACCTCAATTAGTATGTGTTGTGTTCTGGGCAGTGTGATATCGATAGGATATTCAGATGGGTGATTTCAGTGTGATCACGTATAAATACAAGTTTGTATTCCCTCATGTAAACATTTTTTTTTTACACGTCTCCCACAATTGTTTCAAGGAGATGAGATCTGCAGACATGCAATCGTATATATATATATTGTATATATTCTGACAGTGCTGTTACAGTGTTTGCCAGAAGCTATTATATATTATACTATACTGTATGTACTGCAGAACAGCAGATTTCAAAGTGGTGATTAGACACCAGGAACGTAATGATGATGAGAGTGAACACTCAAGGATTTGAATCGAACACTCCTGGTGTTAAATAAACAATTAGAAATTTGTTGTGAATGAAACATGTCAGCAGTTATTCGGTGACAGTACAAGTCAAGCACACACACACGTTCCTGGTCTCCTCTCAGCCACCCCTCTGCTCCCTGCAATGGTTTAGCCCTCATTTGCATAAAGTCTGTGTGAGTTCACTGCATGAAGAGGACAGGGTAGAGACTGAGTAGATGTGAACTAACAGCTCATCAGCAAGGGAGGAACTGTGGACTGCATTGTGACACTGGAGTCTTCTACTGAACTAGCTGGAGTCATGCATTGTGCTTACCCTGCCTCTGGAACTGGCAACAACTCTCTGATATATTGCTGCAACGTGAAATCAGTGAGTATATTTCTCTGTTGTCTGTACGTAGGATCTCTGTTTGAGTGTGATTTGGTGTGAAGGTGTCATAGGACGGCATGCAGGTACACCAGGACACCTTTACCTTACTGATACTGTCAGGGGTTTTCCCATCTACGTGCGATTTGGTAGATTTTTACTTCTGGCTTTTTTTTTACAGTTCAAGAGTTGACTATGTCTCTTTATTTGCCTTGTCACCATCTATAAGTAACATCTTTTTGAAAACATACATTTGGAGAAGTGATGAAGTACGTTTAGTTTCAATATTTTATACGTGTACGCACATTTATATCACACGTATGCACATGTATCAAATATATAAAAGGATGTTTGTAAATAAGTTAATATTGATGGTTTAACTAGACCCCACTAAAGTTTTCTGTGAACGGTCAAATTTGTGGGATGGGATAGTGGTCAGAGCAAGTGTACTGATCCTGGCGGTATGTTCAAGGTCCTCTGATCACACAGACCTAAGAGCCTGCTAGTTAAATCAGCTTGTCAAACAGATCTTGACATAAAACAGATTGTAGCTATTTCTGTTGGATTTAACCTTGCAATGCGCAGCAGTCCCCATGCCCCATTAGGACAGTTATCAAAGAAGGCTTTGATCTTTGTCAGTGTAACCATATCCAGACATCACGGATCATGGAGAAACAAAAATAGTTTCATGTGGTCGTAGTTAGCCATGGTGGAACCATGTTCCAGCTCCATGTTCGGTACATACAAGGATTCAATTCAACTATTATTCCTCAGTATGTTATCGCATTCGCATTCTAAACTGCCAGGGTGATACATTCCGCTTTACAATCTTTTAAATGATATTTCTATGTTCTTAGACATGCAAACTTTTGTACAGGTGAAGCCAAAGTTTAGGCGTGACACCAACAACAAGATAAAACCCTGTCTGAAACTCTGTTGTTATGAAAGAATAGGGCTTGATCATTTCTACTGGCGTGATGGATGGTTCTTAAATCAATGCTGTGCTAAAAGAGATGGAGCGAGGAGCTCACTTTATTGGGGGCCCTGCGAGGGCGTGCTGGGCTGGGGGTGTGACTGTTATTAACGGGTCGCCTCCTTGCCTATGGTAAGGAGGACAATTGGCTTTATCCTCTACCATATGCTGCTGGTGGAAGATCAGACTGCCTTGGTGTCTGCATGGGCTCCTCTGGTTAGCTTGGCCCACAATCACCATGGGACTCATGCCAGACAGGGTCATGCTCTGCGTGTGTGTGTGTGTGTGTGCCAGAGTGTGTGTGTGCCAGAGTGTGTATGTGTGTGTGCCAGAGTGTGTACGTGTGTGCCAGAGTGTGTATGTGTATGTTTGTATGTGTTTGTGAACTGAGATGGGAAGAACCAAAATATAAATAAACTTAGTTTGATTTTTCTAGTGCCTTTAACTCAGAATTTATTGACTTGTTTGTTTACTTTCATTCCTTAAGTTTTGAAATATCTTTACTTGTACTTCTTCCATTTTCAAGACAGGCTAGTTACTTTATTTTCAATCTATATTTTGTGCGGTGATAAATATTATTTGTGTGAGACCGAATGTGAAATAGTTAGAGGTTAACCTGGTCTAGGTTATTGCAAGTCACGTTTCTAACGTCATCGGAAGTTTTAGACGCATCCTAGTCGTGATATTTACGTAGGTTAACTCTCTTTACAGTGTGTGATTGGTCGTCTTTGATCGCTCAGAAACATCCCGCCGCGAAAGAGTGATAAACGCGAATTAAGTGAACGGATGTGTTGTTTGCGGCCGCTTTTTGAGTTAAGAAAGTGGACCGCAAACTTGACAAGGACGGGCATGGCGGACCTAAAACGTTTTAAAACTACAAACATGATACAAGGGATTTGACTTGTATTGTCAGATTGTGTCCACGACTACAGTGAAATGTATGCTACTCTATTAAGCTTCTTTTAAAGGGGAGGGTATTTGTAACTGATTATTATATTTATTCTAACATTACTAATCCCACCCTGAAGAGACGTTAATGGTGGAATACATACAATAATGCACCTTTAAAATGTGGCAAATTGTACGGAGGACTTCTCAACCAGCATTATTTTAAAGCCTTTAAAATGAAAATACAAGTTGAAGCTTTTGAATCGAGCAGGACCTGAGAATGATTAGGGGAGGGATTTCCTCTGGTGAATGCTTCCTAAATCCGGATGAGGAGGCGCATGGATTTTAGGATTATGGATTATCACAATAGTTCTAAGTGTACATCAGCTCGCAGCGTCGTTTTCATTTGAACGTGTCAACTCTCATCTATGATATTGGAATTTATCTTTATGTCCGTTTGTAAGTAATTCATAGAAATCGCTGTTTTGTTCATTAAACCTGTTCACCCAGTGTCGTATATTTGACTCATAGTTTGCTGTGTCTTCTGTGTATCTTCTCATCTTCAGGTTTATGATGACATTAACCAGAATCCCTCCACTCACCTCTCATCCAAGGGCCCCAACAACATGTTTGGCAGCGCATACTATGGTGAGCAAAAGTACCACCACAACAGAGACATTGGTTCCATGATACTAGCTATCGTAGCTCTATCAGTCACCACACAAATATGAATAAAAAGTTAAAAAATCTGATTTAAACCCACAAAATACTTTCAAATACACTTTGAAATGTGACTTTCAGTGACGGGGAATGTACTTTGTATCTCTGGTTCTATTTCAGAAGGAACAAACGGATCCACAGACATGTGGGGTTCCCCCGCAGAACTGAACCAGCAGCTGGGATATGGGGGTCGTTCTTCCCAGCAGACCCACTCAGTGAACTACAACAACCCGCCATCCCACAGTCACCTGGTAAGACATGACAGAGACCAGACTGGCTGGGCCTCAGACCTGATTTGGCCGGGCCTTAGACCTGACAGGCTGGGCCTCAGACCAGACTGGCTGGGCCTCAGACCTGACAGGCTGGGCCTCAGACCTGACTGGCTGGGCCTCAGACCAGACTGGCTGGGCCTCAGACCTGACAGGCTGGGCCTCAGACCTGACAGGCTGGGCCTCAGACCTGACAGGCTGGGCCTCAGACCTGATCGACTGGGCCTTAGACCTGACAGGCTGGGCCTCAGACCTGACAGGCTGGGCCTCAGACCAGACTGGCTGGTCCTGTTTCCAGGGCAAGACTCCCTCCTGGTATTAACCCCAGCCTCACTGACGGTCTGTGTTCCCCAGGACTACTCTCCACACTCAGTCTCCCCCGCTGACATTAGCCGGGGTCTTCCTCCCATGTCTACGTTCCACCGGGGCGGCAACACCACGTCTCACAACACCAGCAGCCCAGACGTCTCCACAGGTGAGACGTCTGCCGTAGCTGCCGTCGATCTAGACTAGAGCAGCTTTCCTGATGTCTCCATCTAGAATGTTAGCTTGGTTTACAGTTTACAGCTGTATGTGACTTTTAAACGCGAGTCTTCTTCTTGTGGGCCAGGTAACCATGGTAGCCACGACCATTCTACTGGCAGAACACAGACTGGAGATGCCCTGGGGAAAGCGCTTGCTTCTGTAAGTATAGACTATGGTTTGCTATGAGGGTACATAGTACAATAGCATGCTGTTCTGAGGTTGCTCAGCCTCTGGTTTGCTTTGTCCTGTTCATAAAACCAAACCAAGGCATAAAACAGAGTCGTTTTGTTGTTGTTTTTTGTTTTTTTGTTTTTTGCCGGGCTCTAATGAAAAGCTAGGGAAATTGTTTTTTTCCCCTCTGGTAACAAAGTATCTTGTATGGACCCTGAGCCGTACTCGCATTGCTGGGCTCTTTATGAGCTGCTGACTTATAAAAAAAGAGCCCAGGATTGATGAGTCACTTCGGGTTACGAGCCTTCTCCAAAGACCACAGCAGGGGCCGTAAAACCCTACAGAGAAATGACAAGTTGTGCCTTTAAAATGATCCACGAGTTGGTCTTCACGGTGCTCCATCTCTTCCCCCCCCTGCGTCTCCTGGTAGATTTACTCCCCTGACCACACGAGCAGCAGCCTTCCGTCCAGCTCCTCCACCCCTGCTCAGTCTCCATCCCCTCTCCCAAGCTCTGCCGCACCCCAAGGTACCACACTGGAATCACATCACAAAAACCAAAGCTGTTTCGCTGAAGCTACATTTTTATTGCAGTAGACCAGAGGGTGGCCAATCCTGGTCCTCGGGGGGCCACTGTCCGGAACATTTGAGATGTTTTCGTGGTCTGACACACCTGATTGTAATGAATGGGGTCGTTGTCAAGCTCTGTGGAAGCCTGATAATGACCATTCATTATAATCAGGTGTGCTGGAGCAGTAAAACATCTTAAACTTTAAGAACAGTGGCCCCCGAGGACCAGGATTGGAAACCTCTGCAGTAGACTATAGTTGTTGTTGTTGTTGTTGTTGTTTAAGCTCGACAGCTAGTTGTTGTTGTTTTTAAGCTCGACTCTCTTCTGGTCTGTGTCTCCTAGGTTCTAACCTCTGGCCTCGCACATCCACTCAAGCCCCTGTCTCCCCTAATTATGAGTCTTGTCTCATATCAATGGTACGCACCTGCTTGTACGATACAAGTCATAAGACAGTTATAAAAGGGTTGTATTTCCGTGACATCTGCCGAGTCGCTGTGGTACTTCACACAGCAGTCTCTCATCCAACTTCCTGCTTTTAGTCCCAGCTGGAGGATCGTCTGGATAGACTTGATGACGTCATCCATGTCCTGCGGAACCACGCTGTGGGCCCAGTGCCCAGCCTGCCCAGCGACATCCACAGCCTGATGAACCCAGCTCACCCTGGTCACAGCTCAGCCCTGGGACCCCACAGCACCAATCACACACCTGCCATGGTAAAAAAACACATGAATGTTTCCAAGTGCGTGTATGTCTTTGTGTGTTTGTGTGGGTCTGTGTTTGTGTTTTTATGTTTGTGTGGGTCTGTGTTTGTGTGTGTGTATGTCTGTGTGTGTGTGTATGTCTGTGTGTGTTTGTGTGTGTTTGTGTGGGTCTGTGTTTGTGTTTGTGTGGGTCTGTGTTTGTGTGTGTTTTGTGTGCGTTCGTGTGTGTATGTCTGTGTGTGTATGTCTGTGTGTGGGTGTTTGTGTGGGTCTGTGTTTGTGTGTGTGTGTGTTTTTGTGTGTATGTCTGTGTGTGTGTATGTCTGTGTGTGGGTGTTGGTGTGGGTCTGTGCTTGTGTATGTCTGTGTGTGTATGTTTGTGTGGGTCTGTGTTTGTGTGTGTGTGTGTGTATGTCTGTGTGTGTATGTCTGTGTGTGTATGTTTGTGTGTGTGTGTATGTTTGTGTGGGTCAGTGTTTGTGTGTGTTTGTGTGTGTATGTCTATGTGTGTGTTTGTGTGGGTCTGTGTCTTTGTGTGTGTGTGTGTGTGTGTGTGTGTATGTGTGGGTCTGTGTGTGTTTAGGCATGAGGACTGTTGAGGCATGTGCATGGTTATTTTCTCTGGAATGGAATTGTGTGCAATATTTTCACTTTCCTGAAAGAGTTAGGGAGTTTTTAGCAAAGGATTAAGAATATTTTCAGATTAAATTCATTTTGTGTGAGACAGATTTACTCAGGGATATATAAAACAAATGAGTGGGCAGATGTCGGTTTTTGTGACCTGTTTGTCATTCAGATTTATAGAGCTTTCGTTTACAGTGTAATATAGCTGGCTTCTCAGAGGACAGTAAGATACTGGAAGAGTATAGATGTGCATAAAACGTTTTAAAATGAAGATTTCTTTTGTGTATTTTTCTAGACAGAAGGAGTCAATCTGAACAACAACCCCACAGTAGTGCACAACCGCAATCAAAATGGCCACCCGTATAACAGCGGGCGACGGGCATCTCAACACACCGCACACATGCAGGAAGAAAGCAGAGGTCAGTCAGACTCCTCTCTTCAGTACCTGCCATATCTCCTGGTCCATCCAACTTCTCTTTACACATCCAACACCCACGGCAAGAACCTCTCCAGTAAATGTTGTGTCTGTACAATCTTTCTTCCAGCACTGTTCAGTCAGTTGGATCTGAAGCTGGAGGGTCTGGATGGAGACGACATGCAGATGTGTCAGAGCCACAGTTCAGCCAGCCAGCGGTCCGATGAAGAGAGTGACACTAGGGACACTAAGACTCCAGGAGACAGCACCAGAGCCAGGTGAGGAGTCTGGGTGGTCACCTCCTTTCACGATACCTCCACCATTAAGGACTTTTAGTTTTCACCAATGGGAGTGATGGGACTTCGTATGTGTTGACTTCAACGTACCGTTTGTGTGGAAACCGACCACTAGATGGCGTCTAAATGCATATGATAAAATCCCTCAACTCAGACTAGAATAGAATATCTTTTTAGTCATTGCACACTGTACAATGAAATTGGATATCATCCTACTCAGGTGTACAGAATTAATACACAGGTTTATAAATAAAATAAGAACAAAATGTAAAAGGATTAAGGCCATAAGTTAAAACACACGCGTACATCCATCACATTCCACTATGGAACAGCTCCCTAAAACTCCAGGGCGCAGTCATTTTAACGACATAGAACTGGTGACGGCAGACCAAGACGTAAACAACTTCCTCCGTGTTCCCATGGATACAGCAGCATCCACGAGGATGAGGACCTCAGTCCGGAGCAGAAGGCCGAGCGGGAGAAGGAGAGGAGGATGGCCAACAACGCCCGCGAGCGTCTGCGCGTGCGGGACATCAACGAGGCCTTCAAGGAGCTGGGGCACATGTGCCAGATGCATCTGAAGAGCGAGAAGCCGCAGACCAAGCTGCTGGTCCTGCACCAGGCTGTGGCTGTAATACTTAGTCTAGAACAACAAGTCCGAGGTCAGTGCGTAACCACGGTGGGCAGGGAGGCGGGGCAGGGGGCGGGGCAGGGGGCGGGAGGCGGGGCCCGAGCAGGGAGGGAGTCAGGTTGTCATGGCGTCACTACTTTGACTTCTGCATCGGAGGGAGACACGCGGCGTGGGCGGGGCCTCTTCCTCTCTGAGTAAGGTCACGCGAGTGAGAGAGCGAGCGAGAGAGAGAGAGACGGAGAGAGAGCGAGAGAGAGAGAGAGTGAAGGGGAGAGAGAGTGATAGACAGACATAGACAGACACATTAGAGGGAGCGGGTGAAGATATAGAGTAGTAAAAAAAAAGTGTATATACAGTAGTCACAAATGCAAAACGTTATAGAATGTGTGAGTGAGTGTGAGACACAGAAACTCCCGTTAGAGTATTTCAATGATGATGATGATGGTTGCAAGAGGGGGGTACTAATTAGACACAACATTGTGTACGTTATCAGTTTTGGGTCATCTGCTTCACGTGGATCGCTACTCACTAAGATGGCTTTTGAAACCTACAGAGAGAAACCTGAACCCAAAGACAGCCTGTCTGAGGAGACACAATGAGGACAAGGTATCTGGGGGGCTTCCAGAAGGCCAGGCGCTACACCCATCACTCCACCCAAGTCTGCCAGACACTGATCACCCCATGGGCCATCTCTGAGCTCCACACAGGTATATTAGACACACTGTTTTATATATATGCAGTCTATTTTATACTTCAGAAGTTTGTTTATTGTACTTTCCTACTTTTTAAAATTGAAGATCTGTATATGTTTATTGTTTGTGCCTTCCTGCCACACTAAATTCCATGATTCCAGGCAAATTTACATGGCGAATGAAACCGATTTGGATTCTGTTGTACATGGTTCTTTGTTAGACATATTAAAGGCTGCCAGATAATAAACCATCATTCACTCATTGATTTTTATGTCAGCGGAACCTGGCGTTGATCTACGCTGTGCTGAATTTTGACCAACCAATTAAAAGGATCTTTTAATCCCTCAGCAGATGTTGGGTTGATGAGCATCCTGAGACTGTAGACCCGTTCAGCCACTCCAGATGGAATCCAGGGTCTTTAAGACCCAGCAGCCGGAGGAGGAGTGGCGGGTTCTGTACTGTCTGCTCTGAAGTCATGAAGTGTTGCTGTCTTCACAACTCTCTAAAGGGACTCGTGCCTGAATTTACTTGTAATTGACAAATGCATTGTAATCTAAACATGTTTTGTACTACTAGTTTCGTTCCTCTTTTCTCTTTTTTTTACATTTAAATATCAAAGATCTTTCTGTTTGACATCATAAAGCAAATGTTGGAGGAAACCTTGCTGGGTGGTTAACTGTCCTGGTTTAAGCTAGACCCAGAATCCAACTACATAATTGATCTTTGTACACTGAAAACGCCAACCACGGAGGACAGATATTCTTAAATGTGTGAGTGTTTGTGCACACCAGTGTATCTTGTTGAGTGTGAGTCCACATGTTTGTGTGAGTTTGACCATTCTGTGAATGAACAGACCTCTCTTCATTTGTTCTGTTCGATGCATCCTAGTCATGTTGTCATGACCACCAGGTCGTGTCATGTCAGTCATGTTGGTGAATGGTATTTTCTTAAAGGCAACATTGATGGATAGAACAGAGCAGTATGTAATAGGACAGTATCTCAAGATTCCCTCTAAGTATTACTCTTCAGCTGTGTATTGATTTGTCGCATGTATTATCTTTGTAGAGTTTTTTTTTTCAATAGTTCTTTTATACATGTATTGAGAAGTAAATATATTACGTTGTCGGTCGAAATTTTACACGAGAGGATGTTTTGTCATATTTTATAAACATTTTAAACAGATTCTAATTATTTTACTTTGACCAGAACTGTAGGTGATAGCGATATAGATCAATTAATATCCTATTTCTAACACAACATTGTCTGAAGTTTGAAATGATGCGGCTGAAAATAAAACACTGTACATGTTTTTGAAGGATATCGTACGCGAAGCGTTTATTTTCCCCTAACAACCGATTCCTGAAAGTTTCTCTCAAAGACACATTCCACAAATGTCCGTCGATAAATTACTGTTGCGCGCCCGTGAGGCAGTGCCAACTGGCTTTCACGGAGACAGGGGGAGAGGGAGAGACCGGGAGAGAGAGGGAGAGACCGGGAGAGAGAGACAGAGACAGAGAGAGAGAGGGAGAGAGAGAAAGAGAAACTTCAGATAACGTCAGACAACTCGCGCAAGGAGGAGCGCGTCTCCTTTCATTCTGCAACGCAACTGGTAAGTCAATTATCACTGAACACTGTCAAGTTATAGTAAATGATAGGTAGTTGAAAAGTAATTCGGAGAGAGGTTCTTTCATTTTTTCACCAAAATGGATTAGCGTCGTTTTGTAATTACGGTAAACGGAGAGATGTGTCTACCATTGTTGGAACTCCGATGACAGCATGCTAATACTCTTTTAGGCTACCTAAGTATATAACAGTTATCAATAAAGTTGTTCATAATATAATTATACTTTTCGAAAGTTTTCAAATATTGTTTTAATATAATTAAATGGATTTAATTGCGTCTACCATTGGTGTTTTGCACTAGTACTTGTTCAACAATCACTTCGGTCAAGTACCGTCAAATGAACTAGATGACGACAGTCTTGAGAAGACACTGCCAGTGTTAGTCGTCATGCAGTTGACTAAATTTCGCTGTACAATCGGACTCTGTAAATCGCACACAGAGTGTCCTGTTTTCCCAGAACAACAGCATCAATGTATTGTGGCTGTATTATTTTACGCTTGCAGTGTTGTGTAGCTGCGTACGACGTACTCTTGCAATAACATTGTTCTCTAGACTCTAATGAGCCACTTCAACCAGGTGAAGAAGAGAGTACTGAAAACCACGCCCATACATCTATTGCTTTTAATCGCTTTGTCGGCAATGCTAACATCTTGTCTAAGAAATGTATGTGTTTTTTGAACAGCTGTGAGTATAGGGAGTTCAGGGTATTTCCCTTGAGTCTCCCCCGGCAACCTCGCAGATGGAGGCCCACAGAATGAGCGGCTTGCCCCAGAGGGACTTCAAGCAACACAGCCCTCGAAGCAGTCTCCAAGGTGACAGTGCAGGCCAGTTCGGGGTCAGAGTTCAAGTCCAAGGGTTCAAAGGTCACCCGTACGTGGTTGTGAACAACGGTGGCAAAGATCATAGTTTCCCTGGCGACCAGGAGGGTCGGAGGGATGTTTCTGTTGTAGGCCTCCAATCTGAGAATGGCCAAGCCGTGGTCAGGGGGTCCCCTCTGGGTAGCCCCTCGTGGGATAAAAGACAAGCTGTTAACCAGGGTCAGTATGGCTCTCAGGGAGACTTCCTGGAGTGCCCAAGGTCCCCGAATGTGTTTCACTATCAGAGGTATCCAGAGTTACTCCGCCCCTATGACCCTGAGAACAGCCTACGAGTCCCTTCTCCCACTCATATGGGACATTCAAACACGACCCCAACGTTTAGACATCCTCAGGCAGCTCTGCCCAAAGCCAGGATCCCGTTACCAGCCGAGGGTGTGGTGGAAGCCCAGAGCCTGCCCCAGAATCAGGCTTTTACCCTGGGCAGGGCTCCCAGAGAGCAGGCTGAAACTACCTGGAAGTCCACCAGCTCTCTGGAGCCTGAGCCCGTCCCCTCTGTGGGGAGGCTGATAGACCAGTTCGACAGGCCCCAGAGGAGGGGCCGCTGTGGCCGTAGGGGCAGGATCGACCCGGAGGACCAGAGGAGATCACACAGCGTGGACAGCAGCCGTCCGTCCAACCCTTCCACCCTATCGGCGGTGAGGGGAGAGACCCCTGGGGGGTCCAGCGTCCCCGGGTCCCCCAGGGCCAGGTTCTTTGCAGGAGAGGTACCCACACTGGCACACAGAAGAGAAGACAGCAGGTCCACCACGATGCTCTCTAGAGGACAGGAAGAAAAGGACCAACCTTCTCCCAGAGCGGCTCAAGCGCTCTACAGAGGGGACAAAACCACCCTGTCCGCCTCCGTCAACACCACCGATGACTCCACTGAAGAGAGAGACACGCAGGTAAGACAGACGGTCCACTCCAGTCAGGAGAACACACACCTGGGGGCAGGGTAAACACACTGCTGCGTTGCTCATCATCAGGTCACTCCGGACCTGCTGAAAGGATGGCAGGAGCTCCTCCCGCAACCCAACGAAGAAACCACCAAACACGTACTGTACACGTACCTCAAAGACGGGTAGGTACTGGGAAGAAACATAAACCGATAGTTTGTTTCCATTGTTTTGTTTCATCCGGTTCAGCCAGGGATCCCCAAAACGTTGGCCTTTCTCCACGTGACTTGAAACTAGTTTCCATCCATGACATGTCCGATCCAAAATGGCTACTTTATCTGTTTGAATTGACACAATACAGCTCAGGACTGCAGAGCACAAATATATTTCCACACCTTCCATAAAGCTACTGATCCTCAATATATGAAACCACATGGGAAGGCCAATAATACTTTATTTTGATGATGCCCTTTAATCTACGAATGGTTGTTGTGTTTCAGGACAACTGATAGTGATTCCACCACTCAAAGAAAGGTCAACTTGGTGTTTGACCGAATCAGTCACCTGAAGTGGAAGACTGCAGAGAAAGTGGAGGCGGAGAACAAAGTAAGAGACTCGAGTCTTGACGACCTGCACAGTCAGGCTTCGTTTCTTTCAAAGGTGTTTTCTAAGGTATTCGTTTGTTCCGTGTCATGTAGGACTTTGCCGCGGAAGCCAAGGCGCTTCAGGAGAAAGGGGAAGAGCTGAAGAAAGAAGTGTTGGACTTGAAGAAACGTCTGGATGACGGAACGCTGGTAAAATAACTGGCAGTTTAGGGGAATGAGAACCAGAAACATGTCTCTCATCCACAGCCTGGTCTCTCCTGAGAGAGGGTTTCCTCACACCTCCACGCTTTTATGTCCACGTGTGCGACGCAGAACGAGAAGAGCCTAGCAGAAGCGTGTACGAAAGCCACGGAGGAGGTGAAGAGCTTGCAGGAGGAACTGGAAACGAAGGAGCGTGAGCTGTCTCAGCTCAGGGGACGACTATCTGACATGGAGACGGAACTTCAGACAACCAAACAGGAGTGAGTACAGACGTCTTTATCCACTTCTGTAGAGCAAAACACACTCCGTTCTTACAGACTGGGTCCGTTTACTGCAGGAGTGTCCAGTCCTGGTCCTGGGAGTGCCACTGTCCTGAACGTTTGAGATGTTTCCCTGCTCCAGCACACCTGATTCTAATGAATGGGTTGTTATCAAGCTCTGTGGAGGCTTCATAATGACCCTTCATTAGAATCAGGTGTGCTGGAGCAGGGAAACATCTCAGACGTTCAGGACAGTGGCACCCCGATGACCAGGATTGGACACCCCTGGTCTACTGACTTATATCCCTTTTGTGTGTCTGGCAGACTTGCACAGCTAAAGGCAGAGAGAGAAAAATTGAGGATGGAGTTGAAAGATCAGCAGCAGCAGCTGTCGGACATGCACGACGAGCTGGACCAAACCAAGAAGTCCGAGGCTGACAGGATCGCGGACGAAGTTCTTCTGAAGGTTAAACACATTTACTTGTCAGAACACGCGCGTACTGGTAGCAGCGCATTCGGAACCAACGTTAGTCATCCGTCGACCGACATGCTTCATTTGAACGACGTGTCTTTGCCAGGACATGGCCCAGCTGCGTCTGGAGTTCCAGGAGGTTCTCCAGGTGCACGAGGAGCAGGAGGAGGTGCTGCGCTGGAGGGAGAGGGAGCTGACGGCCCTCAAGGGGGCTCTGAAAGAGGAGGTGGAAACCCACGACAAGGACATGGTTTCTCTGAGAGAGGAGTACGAGAAGGAGTTCCGGGAGCTTCGTCTAGCTGTGGATAGAGTCAAAGAGGTAACCTCAGCCAGCAGGACCTCTTTGCTTGTTAAGGAAAGCCTTAACAAGCCAAGAGGCTAATTTAGCATCTCCTCACCAGAGCAACTGTCTGCTGGGACAGGAGAAGGCTCGGATGGTGGAGGAAAGAGGAGAAGCCCGGGAACAGGTGATGGAGCTGACCCAGGAGAGGGAGAACCTGAGAGGACAGGTGCAAGACCTGGAGAGGGAAGTGGAGCATCTCAATCACATGATCCAGGAGTCTAGAGTCCTGGAGAACCAGCTAGAGGAAAGGTCCAACCTGCTGAAGGTAAGGTGTTGAGTGATGGAGGCCATCGTTGAAGGCTTGACCTGTGAAAACGTTGTTCAATGTTACAAGGCAGGTGATTCTAAATAGAGGGGGCTCTTTGGTTGTCATTTCGCAGAAGGAGAAACAGCATGTTGAGGAAACGCTGATGCAAGTGAGAGATAAGGAGGAGGAGCTCTGTCAAGCTAACCAAGCCCTGGCTGTACGGCTTGAGAACATCCAGGTAAGACTGACTTGTGTAGTGTAGACAGTCCTCTCTCTCTTCCCTATGCTTCCTATCGTTCCTTGTCCATCCCAATAAAGCAGAAATTGATTAATTGGCATGAATGTCTGTAGAGGTTGGGAATGAATCGACCTCAATGAACACATCTGATCGCATCTAACCACATATGAAACACGTCTAACCACATCTGAAACACCTCTAACTGCATCTGAAACACCTCTAACCGCATCTGAAACACCTCTAACCACATCTGAAACACATCTAACCACATCTGAAACACATCTAACCGCATCTGAAACACGTCTAACCGCATCTGAAACACGTCTAACCGCATCTGAAACACATCTAACCGCATCTGAAACACTTCTAACCACATCTGAAACACATCTAACTGCATCTGAAACACATCTAACCACATCTGAAACACTTCTAACCACATCTGAAACATGTCTTCAACGTGCGTCCCCGTCTGCCCCTTGTGCTGATTCATGGTATCAGAGTGAGTTCACCCAACTCAACCACGAGAACAGAGACCTGCAGGAGAGGCTGAGGGAGGAGAAGAGGCAGACAGAGGAGCTGAGGAGGAGGCAGAACGCTCTGGAGGAGGAGAGGAGGACTCAGGATACATGTGTGGAGCAGCTGCAGAAACAGGTGAGTGGAACGAAGGAAAGGAGGAGGCGGGAACCAGAGCACCAGGTCGCCGAGGGCAACCGTTTCTTTCAGGATGAAGGTGTGGTTCGATGATCTAGTGTTGATGAATGGCCCCATGTGGCCCCATATGGCCTCTCTTACATTCCTGCCCCCCCCCCCCACCACCACCACCACCGCCATTCTCTACCTGTGTGATGTGTGCCCGTTCAGATGAGCGACCTGGTAGGGGAGTGTGAGACGTCCACAGACAGACTGCAGGCCCAGATCGATGAGGCCAGGGAGATGAGCTTCAGAGACCTGGCAGCGCTGCAGAAACAGCTGCAGGAAAAGGGAGTGGAACTGGAGAAATCCCGTCAGTCAGCCAACAAACTGCAGGAAGAGGTGTGGTCGCCCTTCTCTTTAACGTTCCACCCTACGTTATGATGAGCAGGGATATTGTTTCAATGTCAAACGATTCATACATTTTAGTTTTGTTTTAATGTAATTTAATGAGCCTACAGGTGTTTGTGGTTATGCTTGTTTGTGAGCCTCTAACACAGGAATGTTTTCTGTTATTATTCAAAATGAGGTAGTCTTACTGAGTTCAAAGTTGATTCACTCCGAAGGATTGGGAGATGACCGAGGATGATCCTCTTGCGTGTGTGTGTGTGTTCAGCTGTCTTCCCTGGAGGAGGACCTGAGGCGGTGTCGAAAGGACCGGGACACGGCCCAGGAGACGAGCAGACAGTTAGGCCGGAGGGTGGAGGAGGTGGAGGAGAAGAGGACAACTGCCCAGGAGGAGCAAACCAAACAGGTCAAAGTCCTTGAGGTAAGGACTGGATGCACGTTACCAAACACATCTGGAATGAATTCTCGTCTTTTCCATTGGATGTAATTCAGTGTGTCTATTAATCACAGATCTGGCATTTACAAACATTTCCTACACACCCTGGGATCAGTCCTTTTTTTTACAGATTCGGTTCATTGTAGATTGGTTCCATTTCTCAGGGTGTTTACCTGTTAGCTGTGTCTCTACCTGCATGACCGGAGTGTTATACAGGTAGCAGAAACAGCAGTGTTATACAGGTAGCAGAAACAGCAGCGGTTGCAGAGTCTTAATGACACGTTAGTGTTGTTGGCACAGCTGATGACAAAACAGGAGACGAGGACGGTGGTTGACTCTTTGCAAGGTCATCGTGAAGGGGGGGGGGGGGTCATGTTGCCGCTGACTACAGAGTTGACAGACCTGTGTGTTTTTGTGTGTGTGCGGAGAGTGTGTGTGTGTGTGTGTACGGAGAGCGTGTGTGTGTGTGTGTAGTTAATATGAGACTTTCCCATCAAACGTGCCACGTCTACCACGTTCCCAACTACTGCAGTCTACCGTAAAATAAACAGCGGGAGGCGAGGAGGGAGGGAGGGAGGGAGGGAGGGAAGGAGGGAGGGAGGGAAGGAGGGGAGGAGGGAGTTCATGCTGCATGTTGGATTGAGTGTGTTGTGTTTCCTTCCCAGGGGAAGATCTCTAAGCTGGAGGACGACCTGTGTGAAGAACGCAGCAACGCAGACCTCCTGATGACTAGAGTGGACAAGGGCAAAGAGCAGGCCGGTTTAGATCCCCCCCACACACACACACGCACACACGCACAATATACACCTACACGCACACACACACACACAGACACCCACATAATATACATACACAAGCACACACACATATGCACATACGCATGCACAAACACCCACACCCACATAATACACATGCACACACACACACATACACAAGCACACACACACACCCACACATATATACACATACACACCCATATACATACACACACAACATCCTCATCTTTCATTTGACGGGTTGTCTTCCCTCACGCCATGTGGGCGTTCCCTTCAGCCTCAGGGAACGAATCGTGAATTTCATGGTAAACAGTGCGAAGGTCCACACGCTCTACCGTGTCAGTCAGGAGCTGAAAGCAGCTGATTGGACGGCAGATTTTGAAAGTCAGGAAGAGGTTTTTGTTTCTTGTGTGAGAACTCTGCCGTGAGCCCCCTCCTCACCGTCCCCCTCCTCACTGTCCCCCTCCTCACCGTCCCCCTCCTCACTGTCCCCTACCCTGTTTCTCAGACACAATGTGTATATGAAATGCTCATGAATGCTGCTCTATGAGTCAGTCTGTTCTACGCTTCTCTCTGATAAAGTAGGCCAGAGTGTATGCAGGCAGATTGTTTCTAATTGACACACAATATTACATTGTTTTGGCTACCCTAAATAGACCAAAAAACTGCAGACTATTCAGGGCAGCTATTCAGACTCTGCTGTCTATCCACCTCTAAATACTGGCCTCAGCTCATCAGTATAGAATAGTCTTTGAATTCTGCCCAGTCTGGTAGTTAGAGCAGACACCATTTCCTCTGTCCAGGAAACCTCACCTCTGGAATCATGCTTTTTCGTAACATAACTCAGAGTAAACCTGACAGGGTCATTGTAGATGGCTGTCTCCTGACTTACTCGTTGGTTTTCGTGTCACAGTTGGAGAAGATGCGTAGCGAGCTTCAGCAGGAGAGAGCAGCCAGACAGGATCTGGAGTGTAACAAGATCACCCTGGAGAGACAGGTGCGGTGATACCAACACCTGCCGGCCGCAACACAAACATGACTCATTTCCTGTTTTGACCAAGCACGTTTCCTGTTTCCACTCAGTTCAGTTTTTTCCATAGCGACTGCGATGTGTTCTCCTACCTCTGCAGAGTAAAGACCTGAAGGGGCGGGTTGCTTACCTAGAAGGTTCCCAGAAGGCCAGCCAAGATGGCCTTGTCTCTAAGCTGGTGGTTCGCATCCAGGAACTGGAAGAGAAACTGCAGGGAGAGGAGAGGTGAAGAACCAGCACAAATATGAGTCTTAAAGCACCTATAAGGCAGCGTATTGACCAACAGTAATACTTGTTTGAGATAAGTCAATGGTGAAAGTCATTAACTGTCTCTTAGGATTGCTTATTAGCATGTCTTTCTGTCCTCTTCTCACCCTCCCTGTTGTCCGCTTGTGTTCATGTGAAGGCAAGGTTTGTAAGCGCGGCGGTTACCTTCTGGTGTGGCCCCCGTCGAGATAAAAAGGGCAAAGCAGGGATTGTGATAGCACCTGCCTGACTGGATGTTTTTGCTGTTTGGTCCTGTGGTTAGAGACAACAGTAACCTGCAGCAAGCCAACCGCAAACTGGAGCGCAAGGTGAAGGAGATGATGCTGCAGATGGACGACGAGCACCTGTCTCTGCAGACGCAGAAAGACCAGGTGAGAGGCTCTGTTCCTACACCTGGCTGGTCGACACGGTCAGCCTGTGTTGGGGAGAGACTTCAGGCTTGGATGGTGAGGTCTTACCTGGGTTCCCTCTCTTGTGCAGCTCACTCAGAGGCTGAAGACGGCCAAGAGGCAGATGGACGAGGCAGAGGAGGAGATCGAGCGGCTGGAACACGCTAAGAAGAAGCTGCAGAGAGATCTGGACGAGCAGGCGGAGAGCAACGAAGAGCTGCAGAACGAGCTGCACACCCTGCGCTGCGAAATGAGGTGAGCTGTCTGTCTCTGTCTGTCTCTGTCTGTCTGTGTGTCTGTGTGTTGGTCTGTCTGTCTGTCTGTGTGTTGGTCTGTCTGTATGTCTGTCTGTCTGTCTGTCTGTCTGTCTGTCTGTCTGTCTCTCTCTCTCTGTGTCTGTCTGTCTGTCTGTCTCTCTCTCTCTGTGTCTGTCTGTCTGTGTGTCTGTTTGTGTCTGTCTGTCTGTGTTTGTTTGGCTGGCTGGCTGGCTATCTGTCTAATGCCCCGAAGAATGAAATTTGTATACTTACCTGAAAGCTTTGCTCTTAAAGACAACAACAACCTTTCCGATTTTACTACGGAATGCGGTGAACCGTGTCTGTCTGTCTGTCTGTCTGTGTTAATGCTTGGAATGATTCATCTTGTACATTTACTCCACGAAAGCTTTGCTCTAAAGACAACAAATGTTACCATTTGACCCCACCAGACGGAAGGCGAAATCAACCCCTCTGATGATGATCGTGGAAGATCACGCGGACAACATAGACGACTGCATCTCTGACTAAACGATGCGTCGTTAGTTACTGGAAAGATGAGTAGGATTTTTCCTTGTGTGAGGAGTCCTTCCTGTACAGCCCCGAAGACAACGCTCACTGACCTTTCTCTGAGCGTGTTTCTTGTTGTGAATCCTTAATATGTTGCCTAGAGCGGCCTCTAGTGGGCATTTGTAAACTGCGTTTGTAAACACCTATTGACATACTTCAAGAGGATCCGATGAGAAAACGCAAATGAAGCAACGTTGACAAAGTGATGAAACACGATAAGCTTGTGGCATTTCAAAGATGTGATTGTTTTACATATGTACTTAATCATGTTTAACATATGTACTTAATCATGTTTAAAATATGTACTGAATCATGTTTAAAATATGGACTTAATCATGTTTAAAATATGTACTGAATCGTGTTTAAAATGTGAACTGAATCATTATGGGATGTATTTAACTTCAGTCTGTAGACTGAGGTGGACATGCTGAATAATACTAGTTTAATGTCACTAAACCTCTAATCAAATGGCTTTATTCGCGTTTTTGTAGCAATGTCCCCTTCCATACTGTTTGTATGAGTACACTGTTCATAGAGCATCTGCAAAGCACAATACTGCACCGTTAACAGGAACGCATTTCATAACCGTAAAACAATACCTACATTAAAATGAATTTTCAAATGGACATACACAGTACAGTACCCTTGGGCCTCTAATCCATGACTCCATAGATGTGCGCTGTGATTGTGGTGAACACGAAAAAACAGATCAATGATGTGTGTTGAATGGGTGTCTAGTGGGGGTGAGGGTGGAGGGGGTTGGGGGGGGGGGGGGGTCTGTTGAACTCAAGAGGTTTCCGAGGGTGTTAGTCAACTGACAGTCCTAGCTGCAGAGGTTGCACACAAGCATATGGAGATTAAACACAAGAGAACGATGAGGCAACATTGTGCTCTGAAACATGGCATACTCAAGGAATTCCTGGCGGAGTTTCTTGGGACTTTTGTCCTGGTTGTAAGTACAGCTTGACGCACGAGATACCTTTTATTTTGAAATGTAGACGTTTTTGTTTGCCGTTGCTCATCGATGCTTATCCAGTGGGTGTTGTGGTTGTGACTTTACTATCAACTTATATTAAAATGTATTTATGTGTTTGTTTGTTTTTGTTTGTTTGTTGTATCGCTCCGTCTGTATTAGCTGTTCGGCTGTGGCTCCGTGGCTCAGACGGTCCTAAGTCGCAACGCCCTGGGAGAGCCGCTCACCATCCACATAGGTTTCTCTGTTGGACTGATGATGGCTGTATATGTGGCTGGTGGAGTGTCAGGTAAACTATTAGAGTTATCACAAATATCTCAGGTTGGGGCTGTTCAGAATCGTCCAGATCTCTACCAACTCTGAACCATGTGAAGCTTTGAAGTTTTTTGTCGCTGACGGCTTCGCTTTCAGATTTCTATCGAGTATCTTCAACGGGATTTAATTGCTAAGCCCCTTGAGTAGATAAAAATAAATTGAATCTAACGGTTGAATCTTTGGTCTTGATGGAGACCAAATCAAACTGAGCAGTTCATTTGTAGTTGTGTGTTCACACAGCGTGGCGTAAAAGCTTGCGTGTGCAATATTATGTAATGAATGGATTGATATTAATTGGAGTTGGCAAAAATCTATTCCCCTCGACCGGGGATATTGGCATTAATTTAAATCAATGTGAGATGACATCTTTATTTCAAGGATTGTGTAGTGCTTTTCATCCATTTGTTTGGCTCTATCAGTCATAACTGTGATTAATGTAATTCCTATTGTATAAAGGCTACATGTCATTATAAATGACTAAAATGTGGAGCGGACTTCCATAGTGCGTTGTCAGGGTAGCAAAGTAAAGAAAGTTTTCTTATGACAAAACTCGCTGTTTCCTGCCACCTCACACTCGAGTTAAGGAGAACGTGCCAGACGTCATCCAGATCCGATAGATGAGAGCTAGACATCGATTTTTCATCCCCGGCACATTTGAAGTGTTGCCTTCATTGAGGTCGTCCGTAACCCCAGGCTCTGAACGCCCTGTGAGCGCCATCGATCACCCCCTATGTCCATCTTTCTATGACAACATCCTGCCCCGACGCCCCTCAGACGAAGCTGTTGATAAACACATGCACGCGGAGCGACACTGACTGACACCACACTGAACAGTAAAAAGGTTGTCTTCTAATTTTACATGAACTCACAGTTCGTTATCTTCTCTAACTCGGCGACAACCTCATGAGACATTTAAATCAGACGCCTGAAGCGCCCGGGCCTATGGTTTCCTCGTGCTGCTTCATGCGACCCCGCCCCCCAATTTAGGCAGGTGTACCCTCCCTACCTTCCTCTCACTGTCTGCCCCGCCTTACGTCTCAGGGGCGCACGTGAACCCTGCCGTGTCTCTCGCCATGGTCATTCTGGGCAAACTGAAGTTCTGGAAGTTTCCCATTTACGTGATCGCTCAGTTCTTGGGTGCGTTCGCCGGAGCTGCTGCAGTCTTCGGACTGTACTATGGTGAGATATCTGATTTTCGCTAACACGCCCCCGATTTATTCCCTAATGTGCCACACAGAGCAGATGTCACAATAAACCATTACAGCACGATAGGCAATTTTGAAGCCAAAGGACATGTTTAAAGATTTCGAGACACGTCTGGTCAATTGGGTTAATTCGTTACCAGGGGGTTATCTTCACAAAACACTATTTGTAGATGACTGTCGTCCCATTTTACTTTTGAAATATATGTATGTTGAGCTGTAATTGAGCATCTATTGGACTGTGAACATGTTTAATGACCGATGCGTCAGCGCCTAAACTGTTTCTGTCGAACTGCCATCCGTGCAGATGCTTTTATGGAATACACTAACGGCATCCTGTCCGTTACCGGGATCAATGCCACGGCTCACATCTTCGCCTCCTACCCCGCCCGGCACCTGTCAGTACTTGGTGGCTTCATAGACCAGGTAAGATAAGATCGGGGACAGATGACCCCACTGTGTTGTTCCACTTCATTAAATTAGCCCCTTTTTCCTGGGAAATGTAGTTAATGCAAATTGATTGTCCCACTTTCTCACATTAGCTGAGTTTTGGGTGTAATGACCCATTTTCTGACTGTCTGGGTGTTCAGAGCTACACTTAGCCCCATTTTGAGTCGTTCCGGATCCTTCAAAAACAAACAAGTGTTACGTAGTTTGGATCCAGCGAGTGTGGAAACCTCATCACTGGCTCAATCAAAATAAATCCTTTAACTAAAACTAAATTGATGTTAAATAACATTATTGTTATTATTATTATTTTTAAATCTAAGCAGTTTGAAAGCTATGTTTCCGAACGCACACGATGCTGTTTATGCCAGATCTTCATGCAGGTTGTGAATGAGACCGTGTTTCCGTTCCCCTACCTCAGGTGGTGGGGACAGGGATGCTGGTCATGTGCATCCTAGCTATCATCGATGGGAAGAACATCGGGGCCCCCAGAGGAATGGAGCCGCTGGCTGTTGGTCTGATCATCATGGCCATCGGGGTGTCCATGGGTCTGAACTGTGGCTACCCTCTCAACCCAGCCCGTGATCTTGGCCCCAGACTCTTTACTGCGGTGGCTGGCTGGGGCATGGATGTCTTCAGGTGACTTCCTGTTCTGGTTATTCTCATCTTCTCACCTGTTGGAAGAGCAGCTTCAGTTCAGCTCTCCTGCTCTGTATGGTTTTCCGTCAACATTTGCCTAGGAAAAAACCCATGTGGACATTGATTCATGTGTTATATAACCCCACATGCATTCCTCCCATGCAGTCAATGCTGACAAATGATCTAGTGTCAGCGAATGACACCTGCATGTGGTGTGCTATGATGGGCCTCTGTCCACTCTGTATTGAATTATAGTCAACATCTATGGTTGTTGAATGACCTTGTCAAAACCAAACAGTCAAATGAAGCTGAAATAAAATCGACTAAAAGGCACGGAATTTATAGAATGTGTTCATAGAATTCAAGTAATGTATTTAGAAAACAGAGCATATAGTTAATTAGTGTGCGTGTGTTCATATCTTTGTATATGCAGCACTGCAGACAACTGGTGGTGGATTCCTGTGGCAGGGCCCATGGCAGGGGGCGTGGCCGGGGCTCTCGTTTACTTCCTGTTCATTGAGCTACATCACACGCAGCCAGAGAAACCCCACGAGGAGGAAGAGGAGGAGGATGACGAGGAAGAGGAGGAAGACAGCAGCCTGAAGGACAAATATGAGATGATCACCATGAGCTAAACTGCTCTTCCTCCAAAGACTAACAATGTCCGGTTCAGCAAATGTCAAACAGGAGACGACTGTCCAACCCCCTCCCATCTAGGGACAGACTTGCTCTCTCACCGTTGTCATGGTGAAACCCTGGTGTAGATAGACAGCCGTTAGTTGTGCCAGTCAGTTGTGCAAGCCTGTTTCTGCCCTCTGGTGGCAACAAATATTATGACAGACTTGAGAGAGATAAATACAAGGTGCGTTGATTTATAAGATTCTCCTGCATCTGCGTTCGTTGGATCTCAGAACTGCATTATAAGTACACGAAGGGCACTTATTGGTTTATAGTAATGTGCTGTTCAGCGTTTGGCAATAGTATCTGTGACACAACGGAAATGTACTAGCCATGTCTTGACAACCATTTTCATTCTTAGTTTTCCTTTCGTCTGTGTGAAGCTCTGTACATTTTGCCTTGTGGTTTGTAAATTCTAATGTAAAATGCAAGTTTCTGACCAGACATTTATGATGTGTGGACCTAACTTAAGCGGTTCCTCCTTGTTGGAGAAATATTGGACCTACTGCAGCAGACCTGTTGCCTTCAGTGTTGGTTTAGATTAAAATACGTACCCACACACATTTCGAACAAATGTGTCATTTTCAGACACATATTTTACATTCACAGACATTCGCACCTACAGTACGAGGTACATTTATTTTGCGTGTTGCAGAAAGATTTTATGACAACCTTCCTTAATGTCGCTTAACTTATTGTCATACGTCCTGTGTTGTGTTTTTTTTCTCCGTTTTTGTAAATGTCTCGCATAATTGCCGAGCACAATGTCTGTCTTTCAAATAACTAAAAGTTTTAACGATTTCTTAAGATTCCTATTTGTGTTGAAGATTATGATTCATAATAAAGCATGTGTGTCTTGTATTTGTCTTCTATATTTTAAATTCTCACAGTCCATCTGTCCTCGTCTTCAAACTGTCACTGTACAGTGGAATGTTTACAGTTACCTTCGTTATGGTAACCAAGGGCAAACACAACGTGGGTTTATAGTTGCTTCGTATCATCTTTCCACCACTGGCCTGGAACGTACAGCAAACCGACACTCCTGTTAACAGTAGGATGAAAACGGGCAAAAGAAAATGGTAATAGTTTAACAGCAAACTTTCACAGCTGATGAGTGTGATATTGCTTAGGATCCTACCTCAGTTATGACCATGGGAATGTCACTCTAAAGAATGGTCTTACTCTCCGCTAAACAATCGATTATGTCTGGGATGTCTGGCTTTAACCTGAGGATAACATGTCGAGATGTTGAAAAAAAGGGACTTGGATGGGCAGAGGGTGTTCAGACACAAACCGCTCATTATAAAACATTGTCCCGCTACAAGAGAGCTTTGCTGCAGTCCAGAGATGACTCCTGTTTCCAAAAACAGTACTGCTGTTTGTTCAACCTGGGGGCCGAGTACGTAGGCGCTGGCAAAGCTAAGAAAGGTCTAAAATGCCTTTTGAGATGCATGAAAGTTAAGAAACAGTCAGGCTGGGAGGACGATGGCGATCTTTACTTCAACATTGGTCTGGCCTACGAGGGTCTGCAAAGGTTGGACAAGGCTCTGCTTTTCTTTCAGCAGGCAGCGAGAAGCTTCAAGCCGAATCGTCCCAACAGCTTGGGAGACGCGCTGATCAAACTGTCCTACTGTTGGGTGTCCGGAGGGGAAATGGCCGTAGCGGTTAAGTCCTTTGACCAGGCTGCCAAGGCTTACAGGCAAGCAGGGGAAAGGGAGGATGCAGCCATGGCCATGAGGGAGGCTGCCAAACAAGCAATACTGAGCGGCGAGGCGTCCGACACACGCGTGGTGGAACTTCTGGAAGGTTGCCTGCAGGACTGCAGGGAGGCGGGTTGTGACGTCAGACTGAGAGGTACGTTTCCGATAACACAGCGATCTCATTCGGAGATTATACCACGTGTGAGTTCATACCCACCGCGAAACCCACTTCACGACGATGCTTTTACTACACTCAGGCCAGCTGCTGAATGACGTGGGGCTGCATTACTGCACGCTGGGTCGGTTCAGCCGTGCGGAGGCCTGTTTCTTGGAAGCACTATCCCCCTCCAGCACACAGACAAACGACGCCCCGCAGAGAGCAGTACTGCTGCAGAATCTGGGGGCAGTGAAGAACGCCCAGGGCCTTTTCTCCAGCTCTCTGCCTTATCACACTGAAGCAGTGCAGTTGTTTGGTAGGCCTGCGGTCTAAACATGTACATGAATTCTTCCATTAAAATCAAGTTAAAGAGTAGCGTTGCACATATGCGATAGTTTGAATGCGGGTCCCACAGCGTAACGTCGCACATATATAAGATTTTGAACATTTAAATGGAAGATTTTCCACCAAATAGACAGTTCAGTGAGTACAAATGAGGACGCCAATGAGTATCACTAGCATGGTAGTATCAGTGCTAGTAGTAGTATTATAATAATGATGATAGAAGGGTTAATAATACTAGCTAACCTAGCCAGGAAGCTAACTAAAGCTAACGTTAGCTAGCTATCGTTTCAGAAAAATAACTTACGCTTAGAATCCACGAATTTAGGTCCATTTAAACTTCATCGTGCTGGACATATCCCTTTTGATACACGCACAGTCACTACATCAGGCACATCCAGAGAGGTAGTCATAGTGATTTGAACTTGAATGTAGGTGTTTTGGGGCAGTGGAGAGGTGAAGGGGAGTGCATGGCGAACCTGGCCTACGCCTACAGCCAGATGAGACTCTTCCAGCTGGCGGTGATAAGCTACCAAACAGCTCTGGCGTCTCTCAAGAGAGCAGGTATAATAAGATCACGCCGATGTTTTGGTTCGGCGTATTTAGAAAAGTACTTATCATTCGGCTGTTTCGTGTCACGCATCTGTCTCCCCGCAGGAGATCTTCGGGGTCAGTGTTTGACGTACGAAGGTCTTGCTGCCTCTCTGTTCTGTGTGGGTGCCTACAGACAGGCCATCTCCACCTACCAAGACTCCCTGACTCTACTGGGAGGGTCCAAGGTACGGTTTGTTTACCGTCTTAGAATTGTACTTGACACGCTCTTGTGAGACCTTTTTTTCTTTCTTTCTTTAATGTTGTCGCAGGCTGCGTTGGATATAATCAGGAGAAGGATTGTGAGGAAAATGACAATGCTTCTATCGATTGAAGTTGGTGCGTAAAATCTCATGTGATTCCAACTCACTGGTTACGGTTTTTGTTGGTGATCCAGCAATTGCATGTCAAACCTACCAGATTTACAATTAAAAGGATTATGTGCCAGCAGTACAGTAGGATGTCTGTGTATGTTATTTACTACAATCCTTTGTTTACCTTAAGATCACTATGCAAGGGTTACATAGGCAAGCAAGTAACCTTTACCTTGAAAGGCGTGTGTCTTTGTTTGGCTATTCAAAAAACACATCTCAATTAGCGCTACGGTACATCCATGTTCAATATGACTGAGGATCAATGCGCTTTGAGCCGATGCGCATCCGAGGGCTTTGGCATCCAGTGGCATCGATTCTTCTTGTGTTTTCAGTAGCAAGCATATGGGGCTCACAGGTCCACCATGGCCTTAAGGCTGGTGTCAGATACACACCTCCCTCTGGTGGTAAGCGGTGGTATTACACTGGGGTCATTCCCATCTCCAGTGTATTTGCTACTTAACGATGTAGTAATGTTTCTCGTAGCACACACGGATATAGTGGGCATGCATTAATAGGTTCCCTGTCCCATTGCTAAGAGTTCACAATGCGGATTATTCAACTGCAGTTCATATTAAGTAGCAGAAGTAAAAATACAAAATAAAAACAGTAGGCAATTGTCCAGTTTATTTTGAACGAATCTTTTAATTAATGCATTTCAAGTACTCCAAAAATTACATCTCTTCGCACAATACAATTTGAAACCTCTTTTTTGTAGTTTTTTTGTTTTTTAGTAAAAATGTTCAAAGTGAACAAAAGGTTTTGATACTGTATAAAACACAGTGAACATTAAAATCAGACAGTAGTATTACTTTTTAATCGTGTTCTTTCGGCCTACATCACCTACAACATTTCAACTCAATTTTGGACATTTCAGTGCACGTTTATCTAAAAACTTTACCGGTACTACAAAACTAAAATGAAAGTAAATTTACAGGCATTATTCTTCTGTTTGTCTACCCAAACCATGCCACAGGATAACAAAGACAAAAATTAGAATGAGACATTAAGTCCATAACACTGAATAGTTTTTACCACTGGTGATGGTGGAGAAGAAAAAAAAATAAAACGGAAGCAAACCCCTTTTCAACTAGCACATTTAGGAACATAAATAACTTAGAAGAGAGGGAGGTCACCACATCAACATCTTGGAACATTTTTTTTATATCTGGAATTAGAATACAAAAAAAGAGAGAAAGAAAGATGTATCAAAATTTCTTCATCTTCAAATAAAACTCAAATTCTCCAAGTACTGTACAAGTTCACAAGGATATAATCTGGGCTAGTTTTAGTGGGCTAGCCTATAAAATGATTTTAAAACCCCCTAATCTCAATAGTTCCTCAACAACAATGTGTAACAAAAGCTTTGACATGAAACACACATACTAGAGTCTCCCACAGAGCTGTGCATGCTTGACCAGGTGATGGAATAGTAAACTAGCTTGGAAACAGCTAGCCTTACCCCCACTTTTTCCATGTTAAGAAGGCAGGAGGCAAACACCAAAGAACAAAACAAGTGCACCCTGGCAGTTCCCATTGCCTCCAAACCTGAGGCTGAGTCCTAACTAGTGCATGGTTTCTCACAACCTACTGACCCTTCCGGACCCCTGTGACACTGACATATATAACAGGCCCGTTCTCCACCAACCGCTGGTCAGGAGACGTTTAGGACGCGGTCGCAAAAGCACATGGTTGGATTGATGATGCGATCACGAACACACGCTCATCGACTCTGCAAGGACTCTGGCTTTAATGAACAAAAACACCTGCAGAAACGGTGGGTAGGAAATGTTTTAAGGAAATAGAAGAATAATGACCATTCCTTCTACACAGCTACCAGCCCGACGCACAGCTGTCGTGGGCTTCAATATGTCATTGATTCTAATCTCCTTTAGTCACCATTGTCACTATTTTAAGACTACAGATACAAGCGGTCATAACAAAGTGATAGTGACAAGAGACCTTTGTTCACTGTAGTTACATATAATTGTGTCTGCAAACCAACACTAAATCATCTTCAAAGCACACTTTTGATGTGACAAGTAAGAGCATGGAGTCATTTTTTTTCTTCCATTTTTTTGTGTTTTTTTTGTGTTTGTTTTTTTTTTGAACATCCATATTGGAACTATTTTGTAATTGAATATGTCCACACTCACGTAAACCTAGAACTGTAACATTAATACACTCTCTGTCCTATTGTAAGCCCTAAGTCTGCCTTCATTTGTCTGCATTTATGAACTACGCAGGCAGAATTCTTATCTTAAGTTAGTGGTTATTCATTCATCAGCAACAATAAAAGTGTGTAAAACTTAAGTGAAATTCCCTCCCGTTCCTTGACCATCCCTACATGTTACATGGAGTGATCAGTACGACATGTTAGCAACAAAACAAAATCAGATGAAGACTTGGGATCTTGAACGTCCCCTCCAGGTCAAAAATAGGATATGATGACCTTGACGTTTTAGCATCCGAGTTAAGTGACCTAACGTGATGTTGAAACTGCCTCCTGATGTCGCTGCAGTAAGGGAAGTGTAGAGGGGGGGGGCCTCGGACCCCCTGCCCCCCTCGGACCCCCCGCCCCCCTCTCCCCCTGCAGCGTTCAGGAGCTCATCTTCACAGATACCTTCATTAGTGTGTTCAGAGTCCTGAGAGTACTAACCGAAACCAGTAAAGAATCATACATTTACAGTAGAAGAAATAGTTTGTATTCACTTATGATACACTTAAATCTGTACAGTCACATGCAGAGGAGGGTCTGCATGAGAAGCTTGTGTCTTTTGATGTTTCAAAAAAGGTGGAAAATCCCCAAAGTGCTGAAGATCTCTACCAAGTGCCTCTTGGCCTCCAGGGTGAAATAGCAGAAGATCACAGAAGATCCCCCAGTGGCCACAGGGCTGTCACTTGAGAAGACTTAGCAATCGGAAAGGAGAAAAACAAAAATCTAATCATCACAGAAGGTACTAAAAGCTACGCATGATTCCTTAACTCCTTGGCACTCCTTTAAAAACAAACCAATTAAACCAAAATGAAGGGGAGGCGAAGGGGGGAAAAGCCAGACGACCAAAATGGAAATCGCCCTGGGAGGGTGGGGGGGGGGAGAGGTCCAAGTCCGTGTCCCAGACAGGAGGGCTGTTTTCACTCGACACGTGCAGGCTCATGGCAAGAGCGGTCTGGCACTCTCTGTTTCTCACTGTCGTGTTTGTGGCGCCGTTTGTCGGATGAAGGGTGCGAGGAATGATTGGATGACTGGTTTAGGCTATTCTTTGGATGGAGTGACTGTTTTATCCCACTGTAGGCACAAGGAGGAGGAGGAGCCAAGGCGTGGTCGTCTCAGCGTCGCATCTGGCCCATCTGATAGTTCTCCCTAGGCTGGCGGCAGTGCCTCTGGGGCTGGGGCTGTCTGGCTGCCTGGGGCTGGGGCTGCCTGGCAGGCTGCCTCTGGCCGCCGTGCTGGTGGGAGTGGGGGTGCTGGGACTGGTGCTGCACCTGGGAGCTGGCCTGCTGCTGGGCACGCCGCCTCTTCAGGGTGCCTGGTTAGGAGAAGGGGGACTGGGTGTTAGTTCACATCAAACCACTTCCAGGTCTCAACCGTGCGGTTGGGGCTCCCTGGTGGTTTGTTAAGTGTTTTTTGTTGATGGAAAGGCAGGCTGGCTGGCAGGTTGGTACTCACCTGGGAGTGGTTTGGGCGGGGGCAGCTTGGGGTTGCTGCTGGGAGTGTGCACACTGCAAATCTTAATGAAACCAGCCATCAGCATGATGAGAGCGATGCCCATTAACAGGACGGCCCACCAGTGTGCCTGGATGAAGATCAGACAGACACGCAGTTCATACAGGAACCTGATCCTGGGGTGTTATTAAAACATTAGTGAATATAAGGACATCTAACTGGACAAGGGACTGGAGGTCATGTGACGCTGTCGGGGTCAGAGGTCATGTGACGCTGTAGGGGTCAGAGGTCATGTGACGCTGTCGGGGTCAGAGTTCATGTGACGCTGTAGGGGTCAGAGGTCATGTGACGCTGTCGGGGTCAGAGGTCATGTGACGCTGTAGAGGTCAGAGGTCATGTGACGCTGCAGGGGTCAGAGGTCATGTGACGCTGCAGGGGTCAGGTGATGCTGTAGGTGTCAGAGGTCATGTGACGCTGTCGGGGTCAGAGGTCATGTGACGCTGTAGAGGTCATGTGATGCTGTAGGGGTCAGAGGTCATGTGACGCTGCAGAGGTCATGTGACGCTGTAGGGGTCAGAGGTCATGTGACGCTATAGGACACGTACCACTATCCACTCAGCGATGTTCTCGTAGAGTTCAGGGTTGAAGATGGCCTTCTTGAGTCTGGCCAGCGGCCCGTCTGCGTCCACCAGACGACACTTCATGAACACGTCGCAGTAGCCCTTGAAGTCGTTGCAGGGGGATCCGGCGGGCAGGGTGGTCACCTTCTTGTTGAAGAAGCGTGCCAGCTTCTCTGAGCCTGTGCTGCTGCAGGTGTTAGGGTTCACTGACAGGGAAGGAAGAGACTGTTAGAGTGAGACTGAACAGACAGAGCGATAGGAGATTCACCTTTAGACCCGATGACACTTTGTGATCACTCTCGTAACGGATGTGTGTATGTGAGTGAACATGTGTGTGCGTGTGAGTGAGTGAACGTGTGTGTGTGAGAGAGTGAACATATATGTGTGTGTGAGAGAGTGAACGTGTGTGTGTGTGTGTGAAGCCGCCTCACTCTTCTCCATGCAGCACACGTGACACAGCTCCGTCTCATCCTTGCCCTCCTGGCTGGCGCAGGTACACACCTCCAGCCCGTACTTCTCACAGATGGAGCCAGAGCAGCCCTGGGGAGGAGCAGGGGTCAAAGGTCAATCAGCGTCCTTACAAGAGGGCTACCAGGGAAGAAGGGGTGAGGGCAGAGGTGCACTGGACCCTGACACACCCTCCACAGCACCCGCAGGGGGGGGGGGGTTACTTACCCCGTTCAGGCAGACTTGGGTCTCCCCGTGGCAGGCGGTGAAGTTGGCCTTGGGCTCAGAGGTGGGGCACTGGGCTGTGCCCCCGTTGCACATGCCCTGGTGGGCACACTCCGACTCCTCTCGACACTTCTCGTTGCGGCCCTTGTAAGTGCACTCGTGAGTGCAGCAGGGACCTTGGCTGGGACTGAGAGAGAACACACACTTCAGTCTGCTGTGCAACACGCAGCTTCCAGACAGGTGGTTTGCGTGAGGAGAACTGGAGGGGGAAACGGAAGGTAAAGCGACTGCCTGTTGCCCCGTTTGAATTACCTGCAGACTTTGTTGGGCTTTCGCTTGCACTTCTTGTTGTCGGGCTGGTTGGCGTCATAGCAACACTGGTCCCTGCACTGGTCGCTGTAGCCGCAGTCACACTCCTCTCCCGGCTCCACCAGACCGTTACCACAGATGGGCTGGCCAGACTCTGTGGAACCATGCATGTGCGTGTTTACACAAAGAAAACAAACCCGGACACACAAACACACAAACGCTTCTCCTTTCTGTGGCGGGAGCCAGATGGAGGGTTGGACAGCAGAGCAGCAGGCCTCACGTTCTCAAACACAACGTACCGACAAAGCAGTTGCCCCTCTTCTTCTCCAGCACCTGGCTGATGTTCCTCACGCTGCAGATGGAGAACTTGTTGTTGTTAAGCTTGTCTCCTGAGGTGGCTCGGGCGTACATGATGTAGTTCCCTTTCTCCTTCTTGTCCTGGCTCTTAGATTCCCCCGGAGTGCACTCTGACCCCGAGTCGTGCTGAGGACAAGGGAAAACAGCTACCTCGGTTCAGGATTTAACAGGGGATTAAAACATGAGTCACACACTAGCGCCATAAGCCTCCCTTGGGCCGCACTGAGCGGGGAGGAACGGCGTAATCCTCCTCGACTCACCGGCGAGCCGAAGTTGTGCCCGACTTCGTGAGCGAAGGTGATGTGAGAGACTTTGGGCGGGACGTGCGAAGCGTAGTTCTGCACCGTGATGATCCCTGTGTTCAGAGACTTCTTCTTTCCGTCTGAGTATAACTTACTCTTCTCACAGATGCCACCTGAGCTGCCTGAGAACACAAGCCCAGCCTGTCAGAGGCGCCCAAAAGCATCATGGGAGCCAAAACCCAACAGCTTTACGGCGTGACTGACTACGTCCGTGACGCTGTTGACTAGAGGGTCACGGAGGGGTTACCTGCAGGAGCTCCCACCCAGGCCAGGCCCAGCACGCCGTCGTCAAAGTCCCTGTCAGTGAACACGTAGGCCAGGCAGTAGTCATCGTGGTTCTGCTCCGAGTTCAGCTCCAGAAACTTCTCCACACCGATGTTGGCGAAGCGGAAGGGGTTGGACCTGTCTCTCTCGTCACTGGTCATGTTGATCTGGAGCGAGACAGACAGAGAGAGAGACAGACAGCGAGAGAGAGACAGATAGCGAGCAAGAGAGAGAGACAGACACAGTTCAAGGAAAGTAACAACGCCAGCATAATACACGGGCAGCATTTTCAGGTTGGTGTTTACAAAAGACTGCATGAATCTAGAGCTCACCCTGATTCTCTTCACCATGAAGCTGATGTTGCGAATGCCCATAAAGTCTGTCCCCTGGTAGATGGCATCAATGGCCTTAACGTGACTGGAGATCTGGAACAGGGAGATAAGAGCACTCATTACTCACACTGGAATGGAATTGTGTCTCTCTGTCGCAGTGAAAGCTGCTGCATCCTGTGCTACAACAGCCTCTCTTCTAGCTGTGCTACGACACCCTCAGTGCTATGACACATTCTGTGCTACCTGGGCTACGACACCCTCAGTGCTATGACACATTCTGTGCTATGACACACTCTGTGCTACCTGGGCTATGACACATTCTGTGCTATGACACATTCTGTGCTACCTAGGCTATGACACACTCAGTGCTGTGACACACTGTGCTACCTGGGCTATGACACACTCAGTGCTGTGACACACTCCGTGCTGTGACACACTGTACTACCTAGGCTCTGACACAGTGCTGTGACACACTGTGCTGTGACACACTGTGCTACCTAGGCTATGACACAGTGCTGTGACACACTGTGCTGACACATTCTATTCTACCTGGGCTATGACACACTTAGTGCTGTGACACATTCTGTGCTACCTGGGCTATGACACACTCAGTGCTGTGACACACTGTGCTACCACAGCCTCTGTGCTACCTGGGCTATGACAGCCTCTCTGGTCTTGTAGAACTTGAAGAAGAGGTGGTCTGTCTGGATGAAGAGCTGGCAGGTGTTCTTCTCCACCTGAGCCATCCTCTTGTTCCGCAGTAGAACTGGCCCTGAGTCAGCTTCCTCGCTGTGCTCCTGGAGCATCAGGGGCGAAGGAGGAACAGATATGCATGGTTAAATAAATCATATAGAGCATTTTCAGGCCAGAGGTGGCTGAATAAAACATTGCTCATGTATTTTTAGGTCATCAAACATACCTAAACCAGAAGTGTTTGATACCAAAGACTCTGTAAGCAACCTCATAACTATCAAGCAGATAGCAGCTATCTGTGCTGCTCTATCACTAGTAGACAGCGGAGTGGCGTCTGTGTGGTGTGGATTTACCACGGTCGGCTGTTCAAGGGCAGAGCTCTGGTACTTCTTCATCTTCTCAAAGACAGAGTGGTCAGCGCATCCTCCTTCTGGGCCGTACTTGTGTGGATAGTCTGAGGGGGGGGGGGGGGGGGGGACGGACAGCACACAATGAACCCAGACCATTGGAAGAGCACTGAGCCCCAGACCCCGTCTGTTGTCTTCGGAAGAGACGCGCTAAGGAGCTCCTCCCGCAGTGGAGATCAGGGCTGTTTAGCCAATGCTGCTGTCCATTTGGCTTCTCTAATGCTCCCCAAGAGTGAATAACACTTTTTTATGACACATTTTTCTCTGCACTCTCATGAGCATGGCAGTGCCCCAGGCAGAAGATAATTAGTCGAGTCTTACTACAGGCCGATGTAAGACCTTGTTTGCTGTTGAACTTTGCATGGCACATGGGATGATGACACATGGGATAATGACACCGTGGCTGAGTGCTAGTATGCAGCGTAGCAACACTGTAGAGGCAGACCACTTCATTAAGCTGGAGTGGCCCAGAAGAGACTGCTAATGGGTGCCTTGGGGAGTTAGCTTGTATATTATCAGAATCTAGATTAAAGGTTTGG
The DNA here is from genome assembly GCA_036571765.1 of Plecoglossus altivelis. NCBI lineage: Eukaryota > Metazoa > Chordata > Actinopteri > Osmeriformes > Plecoglossidae > Plecoglossus > Plecoglossus altivelis. The sequence goes on from BROE01000003.1 coordinate 17,832,655, forward strand.
GAGCGTGTGTGTCGATGTGTGTGTGTGTGTGTGTGTGTGTGTGTGAGGAAGGGACTCACTGATGTCATCTTCGTGGTAGATGACCGAATGGAAAGGTACGTCTTTGTCCTTCAGGTATCTGTCAGCAGGCTCCACGTAGTACGTCCCCTGGTAGGTCTGGATGAAGCCCTCAAACTTGCCGTCCACGACCGAGCCATGACTCAGAGTGCCCTTCTCCCCTGTGCAGAGACACCAAGATTCAGAGACCCAGACTCAGAGACCCGGAGACCCAGACTCAGAGACTCACACCCGGAGACCCAGAGACCCAGAGGCCCACACTCGGAGACTCGGAGACCAAGACTCTGAGACCCAGGCCCAGAGACCTGGAGACCCAGACTCTCACACACACACAAACACACATACTGAGAGCAGCTTCAAAGACTTCTCTCCAGCTTTTAAAAAATGGTTTTAACCATAAACAGCAATGATACGGTTTCTTCTTCCATCCATGTTGCCAAAGTACAACAAAACCTTATTTGACCCCCCAAAATAATAAAAAGCAGACACAGGCAAGTTTTACACATACCATATATTTCTCCAGTGTAGATATGGGAGGTATCATACGTGGTCTCCTCTCCTCCTATATCCACTTTCAGGTCCGGGGCAAACAGGTTGGTGTCTCTCTTCATCCTCAGATTGAAGTGTCTGAGAAGCAAGAAAACAATCTCAGAGTCTCAGCACACAGGAAGGTGTCAGCACACAGGAAGGTGTCAGCACACAGGAAGGTGTCAGCACACAGGAAGGTGTCAGCACACAGGAAGGTGTCAGCACACAGGAAGGTGTCAGCACACAGGAAGGGCTCAGCACACAGGAAGGGCTCAGCACACAGGAAGGTGTCAGCACACAGGAAGGGCTCAGCACACAGGAAGAGCTCAGCACACAGGAAGGTGTCAGCACACAGGAAGGGCTCAGCACACAGGAAGGTGTCAGCACACAGGAATGTGTCAGCACACAGGAAGGTGTCAGCACACAGGAAGGTGTCAGCACACAGGAAACAGGTGCACAAGCATCCAGGACATAACAAAAGGAAGTCCCTGAACAACAACCCTTCACCTCCGGGGAGGGGAGGAGGTGCTTAGCTGCTCTCTCTCTATTGTCCCACACATGACACAACCACAAAGGACGATAAATGTCATCCTGGAAGTCAGATGCGATTGTTACGTGAACTTTTGTCTCTTAAGGGACGGACAACCAAGACAAGGGGGGGTGGTAAGGAGAGTTATGGATGTGTTCCCTTGAGCATACTGGCTGGGGTGGAGATCTGTCTTAGGCAGGGATGTGAGGTTGCTGATGTTTTTGGCACTTGAACGGGCAGGGGGGGAGGGGGGGGGGAATGCAAATGAAAAGGAAAACTGAAATAAAAGCAAGGCCACTGGCTCAGTGGGAAAAAAAAGAAAATACATAAAGCTTTTCTTTCTGCTCCAGTACAAGTTGCTAACATAATCTTACGTGAGCAGCTCTTAGAAAAAGAACCAAAAAATTGGGGTGTTTTTCAACAGCAGTGTTTCCTATTACTGACAGCGACCAGAGAAACAAACAAGAGTCAAATCAAGAAATACTTTTATCTTCTTTAAAGAGTGGAAGGCTGGTTATGTCAAATCAAATATAAATCTAAGAAAAATACGATTCTGGAATAGCCCCAAAACAGACATCGTTCATCAGTCCAAGAATTAGAGCCGTTTCATGCTAAGGAAAGAGGCTTGATAGCTTTAGGCAGTTCTACTTTTCTAAGAAACAGGCGCCTTGCTTATTTCTGTTTGTTTGTTCACTCTGAATCCTCCCCTTCCCTATCAGGCTGCATCTGGACCTCAAAGCACCGGGCCTGGCCTCCCCATACTCCCAGCCAGATGGTCTCCACTGGGTTTCTCGGCTCAGACAGAACGCCAACTCTCTGACACAGCTACTCTTTAAAAACCGGTACAGGACATTAAAACGAGTATGGACTTCTACAAGCATCCACGGGTGGCAAGCAGTTTCTGTGACCCAGAAGAACGTTCTGTATTCAAAGAAGTGTTACACTTGGGGTGTTTGGCAGTCACATAAACCATGCTTTCCTTTTCTCTATCTCCATTAAGAAAAGCAACCTACCTTCCATGGGCATGGAAGTCCAGATGCAGGAAGCTGTCCTGGTGAGAGAGACCCCTCTTAGCTCTCAGATGCTTGCTGTGCACCAGGTCTGAATCATACGAAAGACCTTCGTAGTGGCGGATGTATTTGTTCAGAGGGTTCCCATAATGACCTGTGCATAAGATAGTGGAGTTTTAACAACGTCTGTATTCATATTGTTGCCTACACAACACATTATTACCCAGATCAAAGTAATCAACATAGTTTGGTAAAAATGCAAGTTCCATTAACAGCATACATATATTTATGCACTCACTACTAAAATATTAAATAGGCCTGGTATTCCATTATAGGCCGACTCTTATAACTATACTGAGAAACTGTAAAGTGTAAAAGATGTTAGAATTCAAGCATGAACGTGTATTTGATTGTTTTGAACGTCCCGAAGACCCATTTTCGTGCTTTTCCTTCACATTTTTATTTAAATGAGCTTGTCCAAATGCTTAGGATCGCTTCTTCCACCGGATGTATAAGCGAGTAACCAGTATAAAGCGAGATCAAAATGACAACATTAACATCGTATTATTACAAGAGAATGTGAAACAATATATCATGGAAGATGGATACATCCGCATCAGAAATATTTTGAATGGTTGCTGTTGTCCTAATTGACGACTGCTTAAACATATGTAGTTTTCGCTTTCAGAAATTAAATGATTCAATTACCACAAGCCACATTTAGTTTGTTTAAATTGATCGGGGGTTGGATATTCGTTGAAATACTATTGCAATGCCCGTCAAATAAGCATGACTACATCATACTGTGAATTACGAAGTGTAAGAATCTCTAGGGCTTCTGTTGGAAAGTAAAAGGCATTGCATGGCTCGCAAAACACAAAAAGATTTAGCTACGCCTGCTAAGAAAGAAACCTCTCATTGTTTCTGAACTGGTGCTTTAGACAAGAGAGCTAGTTAGCTTCCAACAATAGACATACACAGTAAATGAGGAACGTAACGCCTACTTGCTGTGCTATCTAATCAAACTGGCTAAATGACATCCTTTTTTACAAAATAAGACTTTTCCAAAACAACGTTTAGATTAGTACTGCGTGTTTGCATTGATAACTGAGCGAGATATTCAACTTAGCTAAAGCGATATCCCAAGACTTAGTAGTATATCACTGTTAGCTAGCTTGCTAGCTAGCTAGCTAGTCAGATAGCCTAGATTGTGTTAGGTAGCCGTGTCGGGTGGTAGTGTACCACTGTCAAACCGACAAGTCAATATAGATAGTTGTAAATGGAAAACAGGCAGACTTAACAGATTGCATGGAAGCAATTAAATACATGTTATTATGCGGAGGTGCGGTTAAAAGAAATCAAATTGAAGGATGCAATCTTTTTCAAAACAACCAGGCCAAGGCTAGTGCGCTGTTTTTGCCTAGCCATTGGCTCGCGATATCTTTTTTTCTGCTGTCCAATTCCTTCGTGGAAGTCGCTTTTTCGATTGACGAATTGAAATATGCCCACTCACCTTGTGCACAGTTTATGACATAAATAATGAAAATTAATTCCAAGAGAAGTATATCCGTCAAACCCATTGTTAGAGCATTGATGGTGTTACCACTTTATTGTCCTACTTAGCTAGGCGCAGCCGCCCTGTGTTTATCGCAGCTTCCTCTCATCACCGCCCCTTCTTCTCAACGCCATGACGTCAGACGCAGTTAGGATCTTCACATCCCTTCCCCCACATAACACACTGAAGGTATTTTACTACACAAAACAGTACCGTGCACAGTATGACAGGTTTTTATAACTCCGTGCCTGCCTTAGACGGCTACCTTACTGTAGGTGTTTTCACCGATCCACCCTGCAAGTTCGATGATCAACTGGATCGTTAAATTGGGTGTTAAGAGATGGAAAAGTATCCGTCACTCAAGCAGATATTAATGTTTAAAAGACTCTGGTAAAAGTTTAAGTGCTGACTACAACTTTTCACTCAGTTAAAGTAAAAACCAGTAGAAGCTTTTTTCTCTCTAAAACTTAGATTTTAAAATGTATTTAAAATACGTGGAATAGTTTTTCCCAAATGTATTCGAAAAATAGTTTTCAAAACTTTTTTTCGATTCTTTTTTTCTCCCTTTCAAAACTTTTTTAGAAACGGGGAGAAAGTTATTCTACATTAATATACATATAATAAACACACATATAAGTATATATATATTCCATATTAACATATATACATATATAATACATATATATAAACTACTTAGATATACATCCAATCAAGCAGTATAATAAAACTTTATTTTTTTATCAACAACAAATCTCATAGACGTCTCCACCCATGTTGTTCACCAGACCAGCCAAATGATCAGTTTTGTGTCAGTTCAAGGAGTTCACAGTGGTCATTAGTAGCCCCCCGAAAAAGAGTCCAGTCATCGCTGTCATCTGCAGCTGTTTGTCTCACTGCAAACGAGCTTCTCTGGCTCCTATGGCCGTCACGTGACACACCTCCACATCTGCACCCAGGCTCTGCAGCTCATCCAGCCAGATCTGCTGCTTCTGGGACAGCCTGTCGCTGGGCCCCTTCACCTCCACCAGCTGGAACACAGAGAGCCCTCTCCAGTAAACAACAGAACGTGGCTGAACTCTGCACTAATTGATGTACGATTACCAGCGAAACGTTTGAACACATCTTCTCATTCAGATGTCTAGTCTAGACACACCCTCACATTCAAATGTTCAAACATTTGACCGGTAGTGTAAGGTGAGTTTATACCTATAACCACACGGTCAAATGTCATGTCATTGGGTGCCCACCTTGAGGTTGCTGTTTAAGGTGTTCCATACCACCAGGTCAGGCAGACCCCCTCGACAGTGACGGTAATCTTTCGCCATCCGAGCGATTATCCCCGCAAGGACGTTTCCTCCTATACAAGACACAAGACTCTGCCCACACATAGGTCATTTAGAATTAGCCAAATCCGAACGTCTTCAAAAACGCCATGGTGTATCACTTACCTACCGAAATGTTATTAAATATCATAATAACATCATATCAATAATCATCATTATGTTATCATTATTAATAACACAATATCATTACCATGTTATTGACAAGCCATGACAGTAGGAGTTGTGTATCACTGTAACTAATTTAACTACATATCAATCCTGTACGTCATCATTCAAGAGGTTTGTAGATACCTGAGCTTGCTCCAGAGAGGAGAAGCGCTCCCAGTTGACCAGCGAACACACCCGTCCTTCCTGTGCGGTCCAGGTGTCAAACAGGAGAGTGTGGAGCGTGTCCACGGACGCCTCGCGGAGCATCTGAACACGCGTCTCCACCGCCTCCCTCCGATTCTCGTAGAAGCGATCGGTGAAAAGGTCCAACGGACAGGCCTGTCACGTGAGATCGTTCAGGAGCTTGTTACTGAAGGGATATCTGGCTAGAGAAGGCTGTTAGCGTTGATGGTGTTTGTACCTACTTGGTAGAGGTTCCGGAACACATCTGGAATCTCCTCCATGAAAATAATGTCCCACATCAAGAGACCAAACAGAGTAGAGAACGTGGATCCTTCTCCATGAATGCCTACGCAGAACGAAAACTATAATGAATCCACACATTTACACTGACTACAAAAAAGAAGATTAAAACCAAAACCGACGTTGGTTTGTTTTTATAAAATTGAAAAACGTGCCTTGGTCAAAGCCTTTCTGTCTGTAGTGTGCCAAGGCTAGTTCCTCCACAGAGCACATAACTGTTGAGTCACCCCCTTCTTCCTCAGTCGGCAGGAGGAACACAGACTTCCCCGTACCCCCTTCATGAGGGAACAGCTGGCCTCGGATGGTCACCTGGACGTCAACCAAAATGATACGACTCGTCTTTTTTTCCACCCTTCATGGACGTTTGAAAGCGTAGAACTTCCCAGTAGGACTTACGTGAGTGACGTCTTTGACATGGATGGTGGGCAGGTCTTGGAGTTCAGGGCGGTACTTCTTGAAGCTCGGAGACTCCTTCAGTCTGGCTGCTCTCTGGTGGAGTGAGAGCTGATGACCAGTCCTCACCAGAGGGTCAGACAGACCCTCTCTGATAGCAGAAATGGCCTAGAAAACAGGACATTGTTGTCACAAGAGTCTAACTAAGGGCTGATATACCAGGAGAGAGAGTCTGGACAACCAGCTAGGAATGCTTTTGAAGAGGCACAAACCTGCTTTGGCCGTTTTAGGTGCTGCTGCAGATTGAGTGCTAGCCTGTCCCACCATCGCCCCCTGCTGTCAGGACAGTATACAGACTGGCCCAATAAGACACGCAGCTCCTCCACCGCTTCCTAACACAAGCATAACACATTCCAACGGTCAACAAAAACGACAAAAAAAACCCCCAACTAAATCCAGCGACTTTTCAGTCACGTTTACGTGAAACGTAAATCACCTCGTAACGTCGCAGCCTCTGCAGAATCTCCACGCCTCGAGACAGCAGGCGAGTGTACGCCCAGCCTGCTGTGAAGCAGCGGAGGAACACCGGCAGATTCTCCTCGTGACTGCTCATACAGAAACAGGCGACTCAGGAGTCAATAAGCAGCTCTCTGAAGCTGGACTCAACAAGACAAAGCACCTCTGGGTCACGAAGAGTGATGTGGTACCTGAGGTCGTGGGTCTTGCTAAGCTCCTGCCAGGCAGCTTTGGCTGAGGTGTAAAGCACTAGGGCATCGTCCCAGTGGCCTGCCTGCATGGCTGTGATCACCTCCTGCAGGGAGCGCATGACCGCCTCGTACCTGAAGATGATGGATGGGCAACATCTGAACACTCCGTGGCACATTTGCAAAAACACAGGCAACGAAACGTGACCATGACGTAAAGATAAGTGTGTGTGTGTGTGAGTGGTGGTGGTGGTGAGGGGAGGGGGGGGAATGACATGATCACATTGCTGTCCGTGTTCCATCGCGAGCAATTCCTCCTCCGAATCTGACCTGATGAGGTCGTCTCGGTCCCGGAACAGCTTGGCTCGGCGCTGCACGGTGTAGTCAGGGAAAGCCAGTCGACCAGAGTTGACCAGGAGGATGGTGTAGAGCTGACTCTGGCCTCCAGCGGCCATGTCTTCCTCTTCCATGGGGTCCGTCAGAGAAAACAGGAGGAGGACCCGAGAGAAGACGGCCCTCGGGCCTCGGTGGAGACGCACGCAGGAACCCGCCAGCTGCTTGGCCCTGCAGGATCAAACAAGGACAAGAGTTGAGCTGATCGTCGTCCGATTATGTCTGTATGTCATGGTAAATAATGGCCAGAATCGTACGTTAACTTAATCTGATCTATTCACTTTTTGAGAATGACGGCCTTGGTGTTGTTCTGACCAGGCGCCAGAGCAAAGAGAGACTTCTGTTTGCTCAAACGAAGAAGCCCATCTAGCAACTGCTGTTTGGGAGTCCCAGACCCTCCAACACGGAAGGTCTTAGCCAGGTTTCGAAGCTCTGGGACAGGCAGTAGATCCAGAACCTCCCCAAGCTCCTGGAGGTCATTTTCTGTTATACAGAAAAAAATGACTTAAGTATAAAGTTTAAGAGATGAAAATGACTTTGCAAAGAGGACAGTTTAAAGTGACAGCCTCCAACCTGTCTGTAGGAAGCAGCCATCAACCAGCTCTTGAACGACAGGGCTCAGGTCGGAGCTAATTTCAGCGTAGCCTAGCTTGTTCACTTGAAGCCATTTCAACTTCCTCTGAAACAGTCTCACGTACAGCTTCTGTCCAGGCACTAGAGACCAAAGGTACAACTAGGAAAACACACAAAAACATATACAGCTAGCTAACAAGAACAGCTAATTAGTTAAAACGAATAGCTGTAACCTACACAACAAACAGATTAAGCGACGTTTCGACCTACCTGAGAGTTTTTCAAAGGTGTGTATGACAGCCAGGTCATCCTGATTGAACAGCTCCTTATCATCCTCGTTCTCCAGTACGGCCTCAAGCACAGTCCGGAAGTTACGGAGGTAGTATGATAACCGCGCCGGGTCCGCGGTCTCCGCATCGGGTTCAGTATGATCATCCGCGTCCAGAACTACGGAGCTTCTAACGTGAACCGGCTCCGTTCCGCTCGAGTCACAAGCCACATCTAATGGGTCTAAGCCGTCGCGGCTGCAGTCGGACACCCCTGATGTGCGTTTGTTAGACGGAGCCTCGACTGTCTCGCTGTTCTCCACATATCTCACCTTCTTACTGAGAGCTGAGGTCCTCTGTTCCAAGCCGTTGTCGCCAGATCTTTCCCCTTTCTTCCTCTTTGTTAGTCTGGAAGCAGCCAGAGAAAAAACTGGAGGAACTGTATCCCCGTGTTTCTCTAATGGGCTCTCTACTTCCACAGAACTGGTGGGTTGAGGAATTGTTTTGTTGTCACCAGTAACTCCGTGATTCTCCTTCTGTGAGCTGTTCAGCTTCCCAGAGTCTTCTTCATCTGAAGAAAGCTCTATCACAGACGATGGCCGAGGGCCATCCGGAGATTCAGCGCCTTTACTGGATAACTTGGAAGACAAGCTGCCCAGACTGATAGTTCTGACCACACGCTTTCTGTTTTTGCTCACTTCTTGTGATATCTGCCTTTTGAAATAAGGGCTGGTTTTGGGCTCCATATTTGCTTCCTTGGAAAGACATGTGACGTCCTGGTCTGTGGTCTGAGGGGCACTTCTAGGAGTTGACAACAGCTGCTTCGACACAGCAGTGCTACTGAACGAAGCCGTCACGTCATTGTTTTCCCTTTCAAAGTTCTGGCATTGTGAATCAATATGCTCATTTATCTTGAATTTAGAGACAAGTTGGCCACAAAGAGGACAGGGTAGATTAGATGGCGGGGTATTGTTGAAGAATGAGGTGATGGGACTCGTTCCGTTCCGTCCATTTTTCAAGATTCCTTTTCTCTTCGAGGCAGACAGACTTCGCAGTTTGGTGCTGTTTGTATTGGGTCGCTCTGCCATAGTAGTTCAAGCTAGTGCGCTGTCCTTAAGTTTTTACCAGAAAACCACTTGCATAGGCTTTCCATTGCACCGGGGTGCTAGCTCTTGTCTACAGCTGATCTCATTAGAAAACAACCGAAGCTGGCATGATTCAAATTACTTACAGAAGCAATTTGATGATTCTGTGAGCTTGATGTTAGCTAGCGGCTAAATCAGAGTCCACCTTTCGAGCACCAAATAGCTAGCTAATTAAAGTATGATCGTTAGCTGCTCTTACAAGTCTTATCGTCAACATTACCTTGTCATATAAGGTATCAGATTTTGACACTGTGCTCTTTATAGTTCTCTAGATGTGTCGTCTTGTACAATGTCTTTGATTAGCAATAAAAACGATATGCTTGTCCGCTACATTTCAAGAATCTGCGCGCAGAAGGCTAAAGCAATCGATCAAAAAGCGTCAGACTAGAATAATAGATGTCTGACGGATCGATTTCAGTCGGTTCTGGTTCTGATTACATTGTGGTTTGAAAACCCCCAGTGAACTTGAAGGTTCGTTCTCAGTAATGCGATTCGAACATCCTAATCAGCGTAATTGTTATCCAGAAAAATAGGCTATTGGGTTGTCTTTTTAGTCTACGTTTTACAAATATAGTTATTTTCTTAATGTTACATTTTCTTGTTTAAAAATCTGTCACATTCTGGTTTGAATTGATGCGGAGCTTCACATCCAGGCGACAAATGATATATTAATCAAGTAGGCCTACTCTGTGCTATAACTAGCGCGTAATCACTCCATTATTGGAAATATTAATTCATACTAGCCTATTTTTTTTTATTTCAGAAAGACCGGTATCCCGTTGTATGTGCCAAGATCAAGGTACGACATTATCTTACAGTGCTGCCCAGGGAAGAGAGAAGAACAGCGATGTGCCTTTCTTACACACGTTCCAGGGCTGAGATTGTTTTCTTCAGAAACCACCAGATTCCGGGGCAATCTTTGTGATCGGTGATAAACCAGCGTTCAAAGGCAGCCATACCTTTACCCCTACGAATCAATGTTGGTAAGTGTCCTATAATTATTTGATGTTCAAGGATAGGAAATTTGCTGTGTTGGCAAATCAATCTTTCAATTTGTTTTAGCCCATACCCAATGATGAGCTCTGGGGCACAGAAATTGCATCTCAGACCCAATCCACAACATTCATCACCATCAAGACACTTAGCATGGTGCAGTATCAATGAGATATCATTAAAATGAAGGTCGTTGAGTTTCTACGTTTGTCCATGTATCTGGTGAAACCATAAACCTGGACCTTGGTGAGCAAAATGTGATGGAATGATGAGGATGATGGATGAAAATGTCACCATGCGAGAAGGTTCGAGACAAGAATAAAACGATAATCTTCAGTATTCAACGATTGTAAAATCGAGCACACTTGTGTGACGGTTAGGGACAGTATATCTACACCCCCCTGCAGTTGCGGCAAAAGTTTGGCGTAACGAATTATCATAAGATTATGTGACGGGCTCGGGGAAAATCCGGCGTGAATATGCAGTCAAAACAGAAGTATATCTAAATCAAATATTTGAGTACAAAGCGTATATGTACATAAAATAGTCAAGCTCATTTGACAGTTCAGTACCTTGGACAGTTCTGTTTCAGTGCGTATTTTAGTGGGTGGGGGATGGGGGTTTAACGGAGGCGTGCTCAGGTGTTAGTGGGTAGAAAGACGGTTAAGGTAGGCTTGATTTAACAGTTTGACTAAATCATGTATGTGCAAGTGCACGTTCTCTTTCAAAACATTTTTGCGTTGTTTTTAACGTTGTGTAGTTTTTCATCCTAGACCGAGTTGTTTGTTCAAATGCAAGCACACTGTGTCATTCTTTCATTGTTAAAGAAAGTATTTTGTGTTTCTGATCTATTATAGAACCAAGAATAGAGGGGTGGGGGGTTATCAGATCAACCATGGCTTATGGAAACAGACCAGGGACTATTACCAAAATACTGGGCACCAGCTCTCCTTCCTGCCCAGGCCCTGGCCCTGGGTTCCCAGCATATCCAGATGAGGAAACACAAGATTTGAGGAGCGAAGCTCCTCCACCTCCCCACCACAGTAGCACAGAGCAGTATGATGACCAGCCAACACCCTCTGACCTGGTTAGAGTCCGTCCTCTGAGCTGTGACCAGCTGGACGAAGAAGACACTTGTTCTGAATACGACAACGTGAGTTCTGATGTGGAGCAGCACTCCGACGAAATGATCCAAAGCGCCGGAAATGGGAAGGGCGCGGACGTGATGTACTACACCCATTTCTGCTCTGAGGAAGGCAGGTACGTGGAGACCGTGGTGGACGGCGCCAATGAAGGCTGCGGCGTCGTTGGTCAGCGTTCTCCCAGGGAACATCGCAACACCGAAATATACGAGGAACCACCGCAGGCGCAGGGCAAAGAATCCCCTTGCTCCGACCGCCAGTTCAGTCCCTGCCGTGCCCCAAGAGGCAACGAAAACGAGCCTGAAGCGCGTCAGAAGCAGGAATATTTCCCTGATGAACCTGAGCAGGATGAGGCCGGACACACAGACGAGGTTACAGACCGTAGGGTTCAGGGACAGTACTCCGTTGGTCAGCAGGAGACTAAAGGAGAGAGGATGAGAAAGAGAGGAGAAGATAGGGCAAGCGAGCCTAATGAGGTCTACTCTACAAGGAACTGTGTAGTCCCAGTGGGCAGTCAGAAGTCAGCTTGTGAGTCGTCTCTCAGAAGCACTAAAGAGAAGGGGAGGAACAGCAAGGGAAGAGCCAAGCTGGAACCAGGCGAGGACGTTGATCTTACGGTACCTGGAGCAAAGGGGTGTGCTAACAGCCCCACTCATCCAAGTCCAGAGGCCCAGAAGAATGGCAGACCAGCGCCCATCAAGCCCAAACCTAGACCCAATGTCAGTAAGCCACACCCTCCCCCACATCAGCATCCTAACAAGACCCAGAGCCAGACACACCCCAATCCACAGCCCAAACCACAGCCACAGTCCCAGCCCAAGCCCCAGTCCCATCCCCAGCCCCAGCCACAACCACAGCCCAAACCCCAGCCACAACCACAGCCCAAGCCCCAGCCACAGCCACAGTCCCATCCCCAGCCACAACCACAGCCCAAGCCCCAGCCACAACCACAGCCCAAGCCACAGTCCCAGCCCCAGCCCAAGCCCCAGCCACAGTCCCAGCCCAAACCCCAGCCACAGTCCCATCCCCATTCCCAACCACAGCCCAAGCCCCAGCCACAGTCCCATCCCCAGCCACAGTCCCAGCCCAAACCCCAGCCACAGTCCCAGTCCCAGCCCAAACCCCAAACCAAGACCCCAAACCAGACCAAAACCAAGACCCACGCTCCACAGACCCACCAACCTCAACAGAGAAGAGGAGGTCCCACCAGACCCACCCCAGAGAAGAACCAGCCCAGAGCTTCCAGCCCTCCTCAAGCGCTGCCCCACATCACTGAACTACAAAGGGTTCCCTCTGAAGACAGAGAGGTGTGGGCAGAGACACAAAAACAAGTAAGTGTTGCAAATGGGACAGGCTTCGCCTTGATTCCTGGCCATTTGTCCTGCACGTCTGCTCACTCTGTTGCAAACACCCATCAGAGTGTCGCAGAGCAGTCAAGGATGCCTCCCTGCTCTGAACCTAAACCACCAGAGGACAGCATTGACCAGGTGAAGGTGAACACTGAGGTAATTACAACACAGCTAACAAACTGTTCACGTAAATCATCCACACGCGAATGAATAGAGGATGTTTGTTTTTTTCTACCTTTTCCCTCCAGCAAACGCAAGAAAAAGCATCTTTTCCCAGCTTCGTGGACGGTAAATGTATTTCTCGTGTGGTTTGTGGACTGTTTATGTGCTATTCTGCGATGTGTGCAATTCATCAAACTGGTCGTTTCACAGTCCCAGGTCCTTGTGAACCAGAGGACCTGATTGATGGGATCATCTTTGCTGCTAACTACCTTGGCTGCACTCAGGTGCTGTCGGACAAGAACCCCTCTAAAGCCATCCGTATGGCGCAAGCCCAGGAGGCTGTTAGCCGCGTGAAGGTAGAGCACTTCACCCCAGGGGAATTCAATACCACATCCAACTCTTCATGCAAGTGTGGGCCAAAACTGCAGAATGCGCAATAATTTGTCAAAACACAGCAATGCCGCATCATGTTTAATTGAGTGCAGCCGCTGTTTTAGAGTTCACTCTGCAGCCACACGAGGGAGCTCTAACATGTTTTTTTAACCTTCCCACAGTGTCAAGATGAAGATTCACAGATGGTGACTGAAGTGGACCTGTTCATCTCCACAAAGGCTGTTAAAGTGTTAAATGCAGACACACAGGTCTGTAATGGTCAGATCTGTGTTATAAAATCAGAAAGTTATTCCTAAATGGCAAATATCTACATGAAGAACAGTGGGATCCTTATTTGTGTCTTTTATTTACGCAGGAAACGATGATGGACAGCGCTCTGCGTATAATCTCCTACATCGCGGATATTGGGAACATCGTGGTTCTGATGGCGAGGAGACGTATGTCTCAGGCGACCTCGCAAGACTGCACCGAAGACCCGTTGTCCCCTACAGAGGGGCAGAGACCGTACCGGATGATCTGTTACGTCTTTGAATCGGAGGACGTAAGAGTTTGCATCCTCTCTCATAGGTCTAGTGCCATAACACCACATCCAAATATAACATGTCGCCTTCACCCAGGGGTGTCAAACTCCAGTCCTCGATGGCCGCTGTCCTGAAAGTTTTCGACGTTTCCCTGCTCCAGCACAGCTGATTCTAAGGATGGGTTGTTATCAGGTTTCCACAGAGCTCTGTGGAAGCCTGATAACGACCCATTCTTAGAATCAGGCCCTCGAGGACTGGATTTTGACACCCTTGCATTAACCTGAGCAACTTCTCTCTGGACTGCATTGTTCACTGAAGAAAAGGTTATGTTGCCCTTCCTAATCAACCCTCCCCTTCCCGCAGGCACAACTCATTGCTCAGTCCATCGGTCAAGCTTTCAGCGTGGCTTACAGAGAATTCCTCCGAGCCAATGGGATCAACCCCAAAGACCTGAGTCAGAAACAATACAGTGACATCATCAATTCCCAAGAAATGTACAACGATGATTTGATCCATTTTTCAAACTCTGACAACTGTAAAGAGGTGTGCTACTTTGTTTTTATTGCAGATAACATTAACATGACGATGCATTTGTACGCGTACACGTTACCCTGGTAGGCAAAGCCTCAAGCCATCTGTGCCGCTAACGTAACCACACCTGTTCCCGCTCGCCCCTATGATGTAAACACCTGTACAATGTTGTCCCTCTCTCTCTCTCTCTCTCTCTCTCTCTCTCTCTCTGTCTCTCTCTCTCTCTCTCTGTCTCTCTCTCTCTCTGTCTCTCTCTCTCTGTCTCTCTCTCTCTCTGAATCTCTGTCTCTCTCTTTCTCTCTGTTTTCGTCTGCAAGCTGCACGTGGAGAAGCAGAAGGGAGAGAGTCTAGGGGTGGTGATTGTGGAGTCCGGCTGGGGCTCCATCCTTCCCACTGTCATCCTGGCCAACATGCAGAACAGCGGCCCTGCTGCCCGCTCAGGCAAGCTCAGCATCGGAGACCAGATTATGTCCATCAACGACACTAGCCTGGTGGGGCTTCCACTGGCCACCTGCCAGGGCATCATCAAGGTACAATGCTCTAGGGGTCATGCCCCCATCAGCTTATCGGGAAGCAATCCGACCTTTTCACCTCTGCTCCCTGTTGCGACTGGCATAAGTTAATGGGTTTTCGCCAGACAGGGTCACAGGGTCACAAGTTCCTACTCTTGTTTCAGGGCCTGAAAAGCCACTTGCAGGTGAAGCTAAGCATTGTGAGTTGTCCCCCAGTCACCACGGTCCTCATTAAGAGGCCTGATCTCAAGTTCCAGCTGGGCTTCAGCGTTCAGAACGGCATTGTGAGTGCGATCCACATTACTCTGACTGCTCCGTGAAGGACGGTCCCTCTTAAGGATGTGTTTGGCTCTGTTTGTAGATATGCAGCCTGATGCGGGGGGGCATCGCAGAGCGAGGAGGGGTGCGTGTCGGACACAGGATCATTGAAATCAACAGCCAGAGCGTGGTTGCAATGGCACACGAAAAGATCGTCCAGACCTTGTCTGTTTCAGTAGGAGAGGTGAGCAAGTTCAGTTATAATTTTAGCGCCTTATCTACATTCAAAATCCACATTATCGAGTGCATTGTTTCTCATATCTTAACTGGGCCCTCACCGTAACTCTGTGACATGTTCATTGATTTTTGATGATCTATTAGTCGACGAATCAAAATAAGATTAGTCACAAATTCAAACGAAAACCGAAAATAGCTCACGCCCGTCCTCGTGTCTCTCTCCACACCAGATCAACATGAAGACCATGCCAGCAGTGATGTTTAGACTTCTAACAGGGCAGGAGACACCGGTCTACATATAGACTTCTAACAGGGCAGGAGACACCGGTCTACATATAGATACCATATGTCAAGCGAGTTCATGTTTTGACGTCAACAGAGCAGAACTGATTTCACGAAGTGTGAAAACTCATTAGTGAAATCGTCTGAAGTACTGCCTGGTTGACGTCAAAACATGAACTCTGTTGGCCCTTAGTGCCACATGGTTCGACACCACTGGTCCACATGGGACCTTACATGCCTTCTGCATGCCCCGAATGACCGAGCGATACATTAAGTAATCATTTCACTCTCGTATCGTCTTACTATACTGGAAAGAATCTCTTCAGGTGTCATGTTGAAGTACGTTTGTCAGGTGTCATCTTGTCACAGTGGATTGATATGTAAATAAGCTTCTGATAGTGTGTGTGGATGCAGCACTTATGATCTGGGAGAATGTGAATATAAGACCATGGTTATTTTCTTATGAAAAGAGATAAAGTAGTACATTTTATTTTTTGATTTTGTCCTTATTTTTTATAATATATAATGTTATACAATGTTATTTGATTACATATAGTTGAATTTACTGGCATGTGAACTACAGTATATCATTAGCAGTGGGTGGGCCGGTTAATAATAGCAGATAAGTATTGGGTTTTCGATGAAAGTATTGTGCTTTGCAGAATAAAGAAACACATGGAAAACTAAATTATGAGGCAAACTAAGATGTTAACATTTGGGCAATACTGAAGGCCAAATATTATTATTGCAACATGTATTCTAAGACAAACGTTTTGCTGATTGCCTTCAGCAGGTAAGAAGAATTGTATATTTGTTGTTTGAATGTAATGCCTTATACTAAGAAAAGCATTGTCATGGCTGAACCCTTATAAAAGTATACAATTTCCTAAAGTGTTTTAACAAAGTACCCATATGACATGCAACACTTACAATAAAGAGAACATGATGGATATGTGCATGCATTAGAGGACAACAAGATTTTCTGTAATTAGGACATTTATTGATACTATAGACTGAGAAGCAGCCAAATGAAGACAACAGCACGCTGTTCCTTGGACACAAACCTGGCTTGCTGGTTGCATACTGCCCAGTCCTTGAAAACAGCAGTGTCAATCCTTCACATTTGTATGTATTACATTACTGCGACATGCCAAGGACATGGTATTACATATAAAACAAATTAAATAATAAACAAACGTAAATGCTATTCAGTTTAAGCTATGCACATTATTACACACTTGTACACAGGCTTGTAGAGGTCATTGAAAGTGGTCCCTCATAAAGTGCCTTCTCTTTCTGAGCTGAGGATCTTCAAGTATTGATGATGTATAATGGCTGGAAGACCTTTTCATTCTTTCCTGAAACACAGGGATAGTTTTTTTTTAATGACAGTCCAATAAGGACATTTTTTACTTTAGATCTTCTACGTAGAATTGGGGGAGGGATATCAATCTGAGATTTGGAGACTTACACAGATGATTACAACAGTTCTGATCAAAGCTGTACATGCAGAGTCATTTCTTCAAGGAAGCTGGAATTCACATATCCTTCGCCAAAATTCACTTCATCGTCGTCCGAATCATCCATGTCGACACTGAAAGCCTCCCTCATCTTTTCTGGGATCAACCAATCAAACAGCACCACCGAAACACCAATCACAGCACACAGTACTCCTGGAAAGAAGTTAGAAATCAACAATCTTAATAAGATTCATCAATAGCATAACACGATTTGTCAACGTTTTCCTTTACACAGTGTCTATGCGGGAGCATTGAGGTATCGACATACCTGTGGCAAGTGCCAGCCAAAACGAATGGCTGTAGCCTGTTTCGAAGGAGCTTGTGCCTATAGTAAAAGTGCATGTGGGCACGTTATTGATTGTGGAGAAGGATGCCATGGAGAAAAATATGAAAACAGCCGTTGCCACCATCATGTATCCGGCATAAAGTATGACAGGCATGGAGAAGAGGATGTTGGCAACTAGCCAGCAACAGAACGCAGTCCTGAGGAGGCAAAAAAAAAAGAAGTAATTACCTGGCTATTTCTACATCAACGTAAGCCAGACGAACAGTATACTGTATGCTTATGGATAAGAAAGGGAATAGGCTTTAGTACCAGAGGGTGGCGGATGCGTAGCGGCCAGAGTATCTGTACTGGTAGATGAGCCCACAGGGGCTGTGGAGGGTAAACTTCTCAGCGATGTAGAGGATGGGGTTGGGTAGACCTTTCTCCAGAGCCTCTTCGTAGCTCTTATCAATGGTGTCCCTCCACTCAAACATTTCGTTGTAGTCTATGGTCTCGTTGAGTTGCGTAACAGGATTCCCTGTCATATAAGATGAAGCTCATTGCGTTATTAAACAACCTGTAAGAAACGACTCACCCATGCAAATTGGTGTTTCGAAACAAGGAAACAATATTAAGATCATCCACTAAATAAGAAAAAACCCTCCAGGTCTGGACTTTGTTGACATAATTATTTTGATAGTCTAGACGCCCAGAGGACAATGACCTCAGCTTTATCACATATATTGAGGTTACTGTAAAAAAATGTATTTTCTGATACAGTCACCTATCTATTTCCCCAGTACAAGACTCACCTTTCAGTGTGATGTTGATACCATATAAACCCACATGTAGGCCCACATCAGCATTCACTTCAGTGTCGCTAAAAGACTTGTAGGTGGCATTGGTGACGATTTTGGCTTCAGCCCAATTACTTGTGAAGTTTAGTGCTGAAAACGACCATAAAACTACAATCAAAGGGAGGCAACATTGTATGTCACACAACCAAAGGATAGTTTACGACATTCATGTGGTATCAGAAATCATAAACGTTAATACATAAACGAATGGCACTCACCTACTATCACAACGCCGATGAATGAACTGGTGATTATTCTACACATCCAAAACAGCCTCTGAAAAAAAGGACAAACAGTCTGGAAAAACGACCTCGTTTATCATCAACATTTAAAAAACTCGAACTATGTTGAAATTCACGGTAATAAACCTCCTATATAACGGACTGCAGTCGAACTCACCCATTTCCCTCGTATGCCTGGCAGGATGAGTAGAAAACTGACTGTGAGGACCAGGAAAACCAAAATAATGGTGAGCAGGTGAGTACTGAAGATGAAGGAGGTTCTTTGTAGAGGGTAGAATGGGTAAATGTCATTGTAGAAAGTCATCGTTCCTCCCGATCTCACGCGTGACGCTGGACCGAGACAGGATGACAGAGAAAACAGTGTTGGCGGTTGGGCCTCTCAGTTACTTCAAGATTCAGAGATAGCAGACCTCCATGCGCTGTGGGTGCAAAATCGTTTAATCTGCACAAAAATGCTGATGTATCACTTCACAACTATAATACCTGAACAGGAAGTATTTAATTATAAGATATCGCTGACCATTTAATCACTTGTAGGCTGCATGTCACATCGATTTATAACAAATTAGAACAACTGTAAATGGACACGTTTGAACTGTTGACATCGTGGGCCTAGACTATTACGTCACTTCAAGTTTGACCAGTATTCCGTTCAAAACCCAAAATGCTTTCAATTAACCAATTTACGGGCTCGTGATAAATGCTAGAGTATGGCTTAGTTAACATGACAACTCAGTTCTTACCAGATCAGCAGATGGATGAACAGTGTATAACAGAGTGAATCTTACGCGGTCGAAGCTCTTCTTTTTATACGCCTGCCATTATCATCCTTGTATTAGTCATGGTCGCATTGATTGGTATTCTTTGAAAGAGGTGTGTGGATTAGGTATAGCCATTCCCTCTTTAAGAGGAACATACCTCAGTTTGCCGCAGGCACGAGATCATCTTCTAGCTTCTGGTTATTGTTTTATTCTGATGTAATAGTCTTGGACATTGCACCTTGAATACATTTCATCCTTTTAACTAGGTAAGTTGCTACTAAATATAGGATTTATATTAGCCTAGAAAACACATAAAACACGTTGTTTTGACAAATCTTTGCTAATGTGATCATATTTAACGCACAGACATTTAAGTCTAAAGTACAAATCTTGACGCTACAGCGACACAATTACTCGATGCCTCAAACAGACGCGCTCTATTAAAAAAATATATTTTTCCTTTAAATGTTCTCAATGCTCATTTTAAGTTTCCCTACCGTTCTATTTCCAACGAGAACTCCTCCTCGACTTCTGTTGACTGAGAGGACGACTTGCTCGCTCAAGCATCTCTCGCATCAATGGATTTACGTACAAAGATCTGGAGTATCCTAAAACTAGTAATGTTAGCAGCTATTGTTCAAGGTAAGTCCCAATACCTTTATGTAATAAGACAATATAGTTCTTGTTTGCGGATATAAAACGGTATAGTTTGATGAGAATGCATTGAATATCAAAAAGGACCGTTAAACTTTACCTGTACAGATTCCCACTCCAAAGTTACCTGGGAAGTTCAAAGGCACGACGGCTGGTATAACAATGTGGCATATCACAGTCGAGGAGCTGTTGGTAAGTTTCCTTCGTGTTGTATGCCATAACTATTTAAAATGTGTTTTTTGTTAGAATTATTGCTTGAGAAACTAGTTACAATTAACTCACAATGGACTTTGACAGTTGGATCAACTATATGCCTGCAGGTTCTCGTTTTGTGCGTCTCCTGCCCGCGCGCTATTCTGATGGCGTTTATCAGCCTGTTGAGCAGCAACCCAATCCACGCGCTCTGAGCAACGTGATCTCAACCGGTCCGTCAAGCTTAGCGTCGAAACACAACCGAACTGTCCTCTCCGTGTTTTTTGGTAAGTCGGCTGTAAATCACTCAAATCGATCACGTTTTTTTCCACGTCTATTCAAATGAAAATGGAAACAAATACTTCCCAAAATGTTGTCAACAGTCAATCGAATTACGTTTTTTTTTTTAAATTTCGTTTCACTTCGACTATCTAGGTTACCATGTTGTGTTTGAAGTCCTTGACTCACGACAACCTGGCTGTCCACCTGAGTTTATGAACATCCCTGTGCCTAAGGGAGATCCCGTCTTTGATCCCGCCGGCACTGGTTTAGTTTATCTCCCTTTCCAGCGAGGTGTCTGGTACAAAGACTCTAGCCAGAGTCCTAACAACCCACGCACGCAGGTAGCCTTTTGTTACTCAAGCGCACTCCTATCAGTGTCACGGTCCGTTAAGACATCAACTGAACTCGGTTACATTGTCATTACGAAACCAAAACCTAGGTGAACCTGGTCACAGCATGGATAGATGGCAGCTCCATCTATGGACCCTCCAGTTCGTGGTCAGACACTCTGAGGACGTTCTCAGGTGGTCGTTTGGCGTCTGGCTCCTCAAAGGACATGCCCAAAGTGGGTGGGCATCATTACCTCATGTGGAGTGCATCAGATCCTTCTTCAGGAGAACATGGTCCACAGGGACTCTATGGTAAAACTCCTGCAGTTTTTTTTTTTACACACGTTAACACTGACAATGGACTGTTTCAACGTCTGTCACATTGAATGAATTGGTGTATAAATCTGTGTCACCAAATAGACTGTTGAAACTAATATACCTTGGTGAAGCAGTACCACAAGTCGTGTGTTATGCATCTATATTTTGATCATGGATCGTTATCTTGAGAACAGTATAACCTCTGCTCTTTGCAGTGCAGAGAACTGTGCTTGAACTGTGTTTTTGTCATGGGCCGTTCAGGCTCCCTCTTCCTCCATGTTTACACCTGGGCGAGAGTCACTGCCGAATCAAAGCAAACACACCAAACATGACTCAGTCACTGATTTTTACCACGCACGGCGATCCTGCGCATTTTAGGCACGTTTCCAGCAGTTTTAGGAACCTCCAGAAAGGTATTTCCTATCCTGGCGTTTTGAGGAAATGTGCGTGTGTCTTTGTTTAACTTCCAGAGTTGGGAAATGCCTGGGCCAATGAGAACCCGTTCACAGTGGCTGAAGGGATTATCTGGTTTCGCTTCCACAATTACCTGGCTTCCCAGCTGCATGAGAAACACCCTACGTGGTCAGATGAAGACCTGTTTCAAAACGCCAGAAAAACAGTTGTGGCCACGTTCCAGGTATAAGGGCAATTCTCTTTTAATCTATTGTCTAGCTAGGTGTTTTTTAATTCATGCCCCGAAGTGCCATTACATCAACACCAGATGGCTGTGATTGTATGGATGAAATGGCTTTAGTTTTAGGTTGAGTGTGTCAACCGTCATTGAGAACTGCACAATGCCTGCATTCCAGTCCATCAAAGGAAGTTGTCAACAACAATAATGTTATTGTTAACTTATTTATTCCACATGAATCATTTGTTTCTAGAAGAAAAGAATATCTAGATTTTTAGAATATAATTTTGCGTCTCCCCAACAGAATATTGCCCTTTACGAGTGGTTACCCGGTTACCTAGGAAACAAGACAATGCCATCATATCCAGGTGAGAGAGACAAGAGGGTGAATGTTTATGCACATGACTGGGAATGTGAGGGTGCAAGGTAATGCACTGGCGACCACGAGACAACTGTTGTCAGGTGAGCTAGCTCTTGTGGTTGTGTCCAAAAACATGTCTGGTCAGCAGAGTGACCAGGTGTTCTGTTGAATCAGCAGATTCAGGTGAGGTAAGACCAGGTGCCGGAAGAAGACAAATCTAACTGATTTATTTAAACAAATCACATCACGTTTTAGCTTCCTTATAGGGTTTTGATACCCAGACATGATGAAAATTGACAATTTTTCCTGTGGAAATCGTAAAATATTTTGTGGAAATATTTCCCTATAATTTTATCCAGATTTTTCATGTTATAATATTGGGTGTGTCTTTATGATCTGCACGTAGGCTACCAGAAGTTTGTGGACCCAGGAATCTCCCCTGAGTTCCAGGCTGCAGTTAGCTTTGGCTCCACTATGGTGCCCCCTGGTGTTTACATGAGGTAACATTCAGCCACATCCACACAAATCTACAACTGCTGCTGGATGCATTTTCAATTTTCCAAAGACTGTTCCAAATACTGCATATATTTTTCAGTGCTTGCGTACTATAACCGCATATATTCATCATTAATGTTTCATTCATTCCTGCGGAGCAGAAACAGAACATGTCACTTTCGTCACGTCGTCAATGTGGACGGCAGCTCATCGCCAGCAATTCGAGTGTGCAACAGTTTTTGGACACGCCAGGTAAAAACATTTAAAAATATACATGGCCGCTGTTTCCAGGGCAACAATTCATGGATATATTGCATGTTTGAAAGGTTTTGTTGTGTAATACACTTGTCATGGAGTATACAGTGTTTACACACAGATACTTATGGTTTATTCAAGTTCAAGTTATGCTTTATTGTCATTCCGCTACATGCGGGGGCATACAGTGGAACGAAATGTCGTGCCTCACAGAGCCACGGTGCTACAGAAGTACAGACATACAACAGTACAGGCAAACAACAATCAATTTTAAATAAATATAACTATTTTCCTATACATAAACTAAAAAAGATACAAACTATACAAACTGTACGAATACTTACCGATCTGTACGAATACTTACTTATTCATTCAATAACTAAAATAAATGTGCAATCTAGAACCCCAACTTGGCGTCAGGCCAGGACGTGGATGACCTCATCATGGGCATGGCGTCCCAGATTGCAGAGAGAGAAGACAACATCATTGTGGAGGATCTCAGGGGTACGTTTAACCTTCGGTCTTCATTTCCTGTACGAGAATGACATATCCCACATCCATGTGATTCTAACGTGTCCGATACCAGATTACATGTACGGGCCTATGAAGTTTTCCCGCTCAGACCTGGTGGCTCTGATCATCCAGAGAGGCAGAGATCATGGCCTCCCCACTTACAACCAGGTGAGAGCGGCCGTGGGCCTTGATCCACTGCTGGATTGGGGGGACCTCAACCCAGAGCTCAACAGAACACATCCTCAGGTAATGCACAAGGTGAACACGACGGGTCCTGACCTCTGACCTTTAGGAGACTGATAAAACGTACGATGTTTCGTGACTGGACTGGTTGTTTTACAGTTGTTCAGTGATCTGGCAGACTTATACGGAGGTGACATTTCTAAACTGGAGTTGTTCCCTGGCGGACTCCTCGATTCTGTTGATGGTCCCGGTCCAGTTTTCACCTCCATCATCTCGGAC
The DNA here is from genome assembly GCA_036571765.1 of Plecoglossus altivelis. NCBI lineage: Eukaryota > Metazoa > Chordata > Actinopteri > Osmeriformes > Plecoglossidae > Plecoglossus > Plecoglossus altivelis. The sequence continues at coordinate 17,856,298 of BROE01000003.1, forward strand.
CAGTTTGAGAGGATCAGAAATGGCGATCGATTCTGGTTCGAGAACAAGCAGAATGGGTAAATACGACATTCGGACGAACATTTCATCATCGTTATCAGTGATTACAACATTGAGGAACCACTCATTTATGTCTTGGTGTGTTTGACACAGCTTGTTCACCGATGAGGAAATCGAAGTCATACGGAACACCACGTTCTATGACGTCCTGCTATCAGTCACCAGCGCAGAATCTGGGGACGTGCAGAAACAAGTGTTCTTCTGGAGGGATGGTAAATTCATTCAGGATGGGGATATGAAAGTGCATGTGGGATGTATTTCACGAAGGTGTGACTGGCCTGTGGTATTGCGTCATGACCTGAGTGTATGAGACGCCTACCTTTGACCCCCAGGTGACCCCTGTCCTCAACCAGCACAAATCACACCCTCTGAACTCCATCCCTGCACCAATGTTACCACGCTCAACTACTTTGACGGATACAAAGTTGGCTTTGGCATCACCATTGTTGTGATATTTCTTTTCCCTGTTGGTCAGTATACCTACATGATGATGTCAGTCATGTCAACATTGCATATTGTCTTTTAAGAGTATTGCTGAATGTCTGTTTGGACGAGATCACTAATAAGAGCATAGCAGGTTGTAATCATATGACATCATAATGACGTATCATTTCAATACATTATATTCCATACCTCTAAAGACATACATGTGATAGGTTAATTGGTATATTGAAATTGCCCCTAGAGAATGGATGTGTGAGTGAATGGTTGTCTGTGTCACTGTGTTGGCCCTGCGATTTGCTGGCCCCAGTCCAGGGTGTACCCCGCCTATGGCCCGAAAGCTACTGGGTTAGGCTCCAGTCACACTTGACCCCAAAATGGGATCAAGCGGCACTGCAATCCCTCCCAGGGATCAGCAGTAGACAATGTATGTATGTATGTATATTCCAAACCTGATATGTTTCTTTGTTCATAGTGAGCTTCCTAATGGCCTCTGCTGTGGCCGGTTTCCGCCAGAACAAATTTAAGAAGTTCCAGATGAGAGGGAAGGATGTTGACAAAGCTGAGAAACGTACGGTGGGACTCACAGGTGTGTTGGCCAGGGTCTCACCCCCGCCACGGTCATCTACGTCATCATCTACATCATCATCTACATCATCATCTACATCATCATCTACATCATTATCTACATCATTATCTACATCATCATCTAAATCATTATCTACATCATTATCTACATCATCATCTACATCATCATCTACATCATTATCTACATCATTATCTACATCTTCATCTACATCATCATCTACATCATTATCTACACCATCATCTACATCATCATCTACATCATCATCTACATCATTATCTACATCATCATCTACATCATCATCTACATCATCATCTACATCATTATCTACATCATCATCTACATCATCATCTACATCATGATCATCTACATCATTATCTACATCATTATCTACATCTTCATCTACATCATTATCTACATCATCATCTACATCATTATCTACATCATTATCTACATCTTCATCTAAATCATTATCTACATCATTATCTACATCATCATCTACATCATCATCTACATCATTATCTACATCATTATCTACATCATTATCTACATCTTCATCTACATCATCATCTACATCATCATCTACATCATTATCTACATCATTATCTACATCATTATCTACATCTTCATCTACATCATTATCTACATCATTATCTACACCATCATCTAGATCATCATCTACATCATCATCTACATCATCATCTACATCTTCATCTACATCATCATCTACATCATCATCTACATCATCATCTACATCTTCATCTACATCATTATCTACATCATTATCTACATCCACTCACGCTTTCTAACTTGTTACATTCCCACACTTTCAATGGCCCAGTTCACTTTGTTGACGTGCAGTTGAATGATCTACCCATCTCAGCTGACAGCGTGACTGTGTTCTCTCTGTGTTCTCTCTGTGTTCTCTCTCTGTGTTCTCTCTTTGTTCTCTGTGTCCTCTCTTTGTTCTCTCTGTGTCCTCTCTGTGTACTCTCTGTGTTTTCTCCGTGTTCTCTGTGTGCTCTCTCTCTGTGTTCTCTGTGTGTTCTCTCTCTGTGTTCTCTGTGTGTTCTCTCTGTGTTCTCTGTGTGTTCTCTGTGCTCTCTCTCTGTGTTCTCTGTGTTCTCTGTGTGTTCTCTGTGTTCTCTGTGTTCTCTGTGTTCTCTCTGTGTTCTCTGTGTTCTCTGTGTTCTCCTGCAGCTTGTGAGTGGCAGGGCCCTGGGAAGCCTCTGCGGTCGGTTAGTGTCCACGTGGACGAGAAGAGAAGGCTGCAGATATTCGACGGCAGCGGGCCTCCCCTTCGCTGTCTCAGTCTAGGAGCTCAGACCAGCCTGGACGTCCTTCTAGCCAACGATCGTTACCGTCGAGCTCTGCTTCTCAAAGTCCCCAAGGAATACGATCTGGTGAGTGTTGTTAGAGTATGGGCATAAAGTCGCCAAGGAATACGATCTAGTGAGTGTTGCTAGAGTATGATCTGATGAGTGTTGTTAGAGTATGGGCATAAAGTCTCCGGGGAATACGATCTGGTGAGTGTTGTCAGAGTATGGACATAGGGTTATAGGGGGATGCCAGGTACTAGTACCTGTTAATATTTTAAGATGACAAATCTGTCCCCACCAATATTTTAGTGAACTACTTTGTACTGCCAAGTAAAGGGTGGAGGGCGATGTCCCTATCAAAGCTGGGCTCAAACCTACACCCTTGTGTTATAGAGAACTCACAGGAAAGATCCTCAACCTCCATCAAGAACTCATCAACTTCTTTCTTTGTTTATAACCTTCAGGTGTTGTTTTTTGAAGATGAGTTCAAGCGGGAAGAGTTTGTCGATCACCTGCGCTCTGAGGGGACAAACGGTGAGAAACAGATGACTTTAACAGAGATGAACGAACAACAGCTTCTCAAAGAGGCCGTAACCAAGGAGCAGAGAGCTGAAATAGTGGAAACCTTCATCCGACATGCCTTCTCTAAGGTAACATAGCTTCTGTTGTATTATATAACTTCAATCAGACAATAATCAGGTTAGGTCATTATTAAATACAAAGGAGATAGATTTCCGAGAGTCAGTCTAGATTCGTTTCGTCTGGTCGTGATTATGGAATACATGACTCAAGTAGATCTCGCTTGGTACCATTTCCCATCTTACGTGATGTACAATATCAACACTGCTGACTCACCACCACCAAGACTGATTATCCCATTTGGGCGGGTAGGTCCTGGAGATTGACAGGTGTGACGCTGGCGATGTGAGAGGAGCATCAGGCAAAAAGACCAGAGAAGCTCTGCAATGTGAACTGACAAGAACTGAGTTTGCAGACGCCCTGGGACTCAAGCCCGACTCGCTCTTCGTGGACTCCATGTTCACGCTAGCCGACAAAGATGGCAACGGATACCTTTCTTTCCAAGAGTTCCTCGACGTCATCGTCATATTCATGCAAGGTCATCCAAGTGGATTTCAAGCGCATTAACGTCAATGCCGTCCCCTTTTGAGCGTGCCCTCTGTTGGGTAGCATGTTACATCATGATGATATGAGCGCGTCAATCCTGTTTATTTACACAGGTTCCCCAGAGGAAAAGTCCAAACTGATGTTCTCGATGCACGACATTGACAGAAACGGCTTCCTGTCGAAAGAGGAGTTTTCCAGGTTGCTCAGGTTAGTTACTCAGGTTGCCACGTCTCGTCACAGCCTGCCGGCCTCCTCCCCTCCCCCTCCGCCCCTGCCGTCAATCTCGCCTTGCTGTTTTGCTGGTCTCCTCCAGGTCCTTCATCGAGATCTCGAGCGGAGCTCTCAGCAAGAGCCAGGCGGAGGAGGCCATTCAGGCCATGCTGGAGGCTGCAGGTTTCAACAAGAAGGAGCACATCACTTGGGAGGACTTTCACTTCCTGCTCAGAGACCACGAGAAAGAGCTGCAGTTCGCTCAGCTCAACGTCAAAGGTGATAAAGGAGGAGGAGGAGGAGGAGGGGGAGGAGGGGGAGGAGGGAGGGCCAATGGAAGACCAGAGATGAGTTCAGCTATTGTTTCGCCTCCGCTGTGCTTCTCTCAGTTGTCGGCATGTTGTGCCTGCAGGTATGGAGATGCAGAAGAACAATCGGATGGGCCGCCACCAGAGGGTGTCCTTCATCGTCCTGGAGAAGGACAGGTGAGAGAAGAGTGTCAGGTGTCAGTTAAGTTTCTTAGCCAATCACTGAGGGAGGAGGGGACAGGGGGGGGCAGAGAGAGGCTTGACCACTGGATCTGCCATTCTGTTACCTCCTTGGCCTTGTCAACCAAATCAGAGGAGCTGTCTTGCCAAAAACGGTCCTAGGGCCAAAAACAGTCCTAGTGCCAAAAATGGTCCTAGTGCCAAAAACGGATCTATATGACATCACAATGCAGTTCAGATGCAAGACGATGAGTCCATTGCTATGC